>CM052887.1:54725559-54745607 GCA_028534135.1 Potos flavus
TGCTGCTGCTGCTGCTGCTGCTGCTCCTCGGGGAGCTGAGACTTGCTCTGGCAAGATGCGGCCCCGCCCAGGGCAGTGCTGCTGAGGTCCTCAGTGCAGTGCAGCCCTGTGTCCCTGATCCCAGGCGAGTGGGAAGAGAAGGTGAGGGCTCTGCCACCCAGGCCTGGGGTTCTGAAAGGGAACTAGGATGATGTCTCCCTTCACGGCAGTATACAGCGCGAAGTGCCACTGCCCTTTCCTAAATATGAACACCTGTTTTTCAGCCTAGAAAATGAACTCCTCTTCAGAAAACAACGCACATTTTGAGGGCGGTAACGCCAGACCCTTTTTTTATGTGCACACCGTGGGCCAGCAGCCTTACCCGAGTCCCTGGTACCAGAATCCCAGCTATAATCCGTTCTCTGTTCCTGGGCCAGGTAAGAAATCCAAAAAGTTCAGTGGGGTTAGGGACCTCCCCCTAAAACAGTGCCTGAGGGTTTCTAATGCTTTAATCCATGACTTCCCTTCCCTCACCCTGTCCTGACACAAAAGAGATTATGGCAGCCCACAGGGGCAGTGTTTGAAGTTCACCTTAATAGATGAAATTTGAATTCTACCTATATGCCAGTTATTCTGCCAAATACTGGAAGTAACTTCTCTCTTTTGACTTCAACAGCCCCATGTGCTAGGTATTATTGCTGTCTACGTTTTACAGATGAGGGAAGAGAGGTTCAGAGTCCTGGAATTGCCCAGAGTTACACAGGAATCAAACCAAAATTTTATGAAAACAATCTGGTAGAAGTACCTTAGAGCTAGCTCCTAGTCCCTATAATTTTTCAACAAGGCCTAAAGATTCTAAAAGCTGTCCTGGCGAGGTCAAAAAAGTGCTTTGGGAGAAGAACGATGAGGCTTAAATGTTTGGGAGGTAGAAATCTAGGATTTCATGCATTATGGGGTGGGAGGGGGCTTTAGGCAGGGCAGAAGGATCCATGGAGTGATTCTCCCTTCTCATGCCTCCAGTAGCAAAGATAATGTTAAATCTATTCTTCAATGTATCCTGCTGTAGATAAAGCATGTTGTGTATTGTATGCAACTGTTTTCCAAGGAGAAAACTAGGTGTGATAAAGACTGATTTTGAGTCCATCAATCACTGATCCCACCTAAGTAGTAGACTCTTTAGTCCAAGGAACTCCTAGTGGAAGCCATTTTATTTTATTTTATTATTATTATTTTTAAAGATTTTATTTATTTATTTGTCAGAGAGAGAGAGAGAGCACAAGCAGGCAGAGTGGCAGGCAGAGGCAGAGGGAGAAGCAGGCTCCTCGCCAAGCAAGGAGCCCGATGTGGGACTTGATCCCAGGACCCTGGAATCATAACCTGAGCCGAAGGCAGCCGCTTAACCAACTGAGCCACCCGGGCGTCCCTGGAAGCCATTTTAAAATTGCAGTCTGAGCAATAAGTTTTGCCAGCATAACTTATGTACTTCAGCTCCTCACTGTGTCTCCAGCAAGACTGCCTACCTGACATATTTTGGACTTGTTACCTGCACATGAGCTAGTTCTTAAAGAAATTTTTATATATAAACATTCCATTAGCTTTATTTCTCTGGTGATCCCTAATTAATACAGATGTTGAAATGTGATTCTGGAATAGTTCAGTTGAAGGAATTGTATGAGGAAGATTCTTGAGGTCAGAGGGTGGAAAATTCCTGAGAGAAAGAAGTGCATATTGTATCTTGAACTTGAATTAAAAGGCTGAGATTCTATACTTCTGCACTTTTCTCATGCAATTCACCTTAAGGCTTAAAATATTTATCCTGAGAGTTGTGGTTTAGGAGAATTAAAGTGATAAGTACTGGGAGTAGGAATCCTATCTGTATTGTTTGTTTGCTTGTTTAATTGCAACCTAACTCAGATATTTTAGGAGAAAAAAAAAAGTTTATACGATTTACTGTCTTGTGCAACCAAGAATTCCAAGAAAGAAGCCACTTCAGGCTAGCTAAATAGGGACTCCAAAGACATAATCCATATTAGAATCTATATCCATTTCTAATTTTGTTTTTTCCTAGGTTTTGACTTTCTCTGTATTGACCTCATTCTCAACCATTTCAAAGTGACAAGATGGTTACAGTATTTGTTGGCCTGTAATGATTTTATGGGATTAAAGAGGGATCCCAGAGAAGAGCCTTCTCTTCCAGTAGTTTCAACAAGAGTTCCAAAGCTGACTCCTGGTGGTTTGGCTTCGCCACATGTCATTCTTGTTCTACTTACCAAGCCAGAAGATGGACTAGTTTCCTTGACCAGTCTAGGTTATATGCCCCATGTTTAAGGTGGTATGAGCCTGTCAGATTCCATTTGGATAGAGAAGGTCTCTCCTTTTTCAAAGGAGCTTGAAGGACCTATTGCCAAGAGAAGAATGGATGCCAGTACAGAAAGATGTTGACTAAAGATAATTTACATCATTTTTGGATAGTTATTTAAGTAGGAAATGAGAGGAATATATTAGAATTTGTTAAATAGCTTGATGAAATTGTGTATTAAACCGCATGTCTATCATAGCGAAGGTTGTAAAGATGTTCCTTGAGAGAATATAACATGAGTTCAGTTGAACATTGGACTCAAAGCATCCTGGTTGTATTAACTTAAAGGGCAGGGATTATTGTGGTTAATTTTGTACCTAGTCATTTTGACTATGAATTATTCAGAATGAGAGGTGTAACTATTCTATGAATAACAGAACATCTCTTCACTTGAAACTGGCTTAAATCATTTTTTTTAATTGAAAAACTAACCAAATAAATGGGCTAACAATTAAAATAGTATATAAACAAGGAACGAAGTGTTTCCCTCCTAATTCCTTTTCCCAGTCTCCCAGTATCCTCCCCGAGGCAGAAAATATTGCCAGTGATTTGGGTATCTTTCTGGATATATTCTATGCATATTCAAGGATCTCTACTTGTATTTAGTAGGCTTTACTTTTTTAATTTATTTTTATTGACATATAATGTATTATTTGTTTCAGGGGTACAGGTCTGTGAATCATCAGTCTTACACAATTCACAGCACTCACCATAGCACATACCCTCCCCAATGCCCATCACCCAGCCACCCTATCCTTCCAATCCACCTCTCCTCCAGCAACCCTCAGTTTGTTTCCTGAGATTAAAAGAGTCTCCTATAGTTTGTCTCCCTCCCTGGTCCCATCTTGTTTCATTTTTTCCCTCCCTTTCCCCTCAGCACCCCCGCCCTACCTCTCAAATTCCTCATATCAGAGAGATCATATGATAATTGTCTTTCCCTGATTGACTTATTTCGCTTAGCATAATACCCTCTAGTTCCATCCACATCGTTGCAAATGGTGAGATTTCAGGGTTTTTGGTGGCTGCATAGTATTCTATTGTATATATATACCACATCTTCTTTACCCATTCATCTGTTTTGGACATCTAGGTTCTTTCCATAGTTTGGCTATTGTGGACATTGCTGCTATAAACATTCAGGTGCAAGTGCCTCTTTGGATCACTACATTTGTATCTTTAGAGTAAATACCCAGCAGTGCAATTACTGGGTTGTAGGGTAGCTCTATTTTCAACTTTTTGAGGAACCTCTATACTGTTTTCCAGAGTGGCTGCACCAGCTTGCATTCCCTTTCTCCAAATCCTCGCCAACACCTGTCATTTCCTGACTGGTTAATTTTAGCTATTCTGACTGGTTTGAGGTGGTATCTCACTGTGGTTTTGATTTGTATTTCCCTGATTCCGAGTGATGTTCAGCACTTTCTCATGTGTCTGTTGGCCATATGAATGTCTTTGCAGAAATGTTTGTTCATGTCTTCTGCCCATTTCTTTTTCTTTTTTTTAAAGATTTTAATTAATTATTTGACAGAGAGAGACACACAGCGGGAGAGGGAACACAAGCAGGGGGAGTGGGAGAGGGAGAACAGGCTTCCCACGGAGCAGGGAGCCTGATGCGGGGCTCGATCTCAGGACCCTGGGATCATGACTTGAGCCAAAGGCAGACACTTAACGACAGACTGAGCCACCCAGGTGCCCCCTGCCCATTTCTTGATAGGATTATTTGTTCTTTGGGTGTTGAGTTTGATAAGTTTTTTATAGATTTTGTATACTAGCCCTTTATCTGTCATGTCATTTGCAAATATCTTCTCCCATTCTGTCCATTGTCTTTTGGTTTTGTTGACTGTTTCCTTTGCCGTGCAAAAGCTTTTGATCTTGGTGAAGTCCCAATAGTTCATTTTTGCCCTTGCTACCCTTGCCTCTGGCGATGTTTCTAGGAAGAAGTTGCTGCAGCTGAGGTCAAAGAGGTTGCTGCCTGTGTTCTCCTCAAGGATTTTGATGGATTCCTGTCTCACATTGAGGTCTTTCATCCATTTTGAGTCTATTTTTGTGTGGTGTAAGGAAATGGTCCAGTTTCATTCTTCTGCATGTGTCTGTCCAATTTTCCCAACACCATTTGTTGAAGAGGCTTTTTTCCATTGGAGATTCTTTCCTGCTTTGTCGAAGATTAGTTGACCATAGAGTTGAGGGTCCATTTCTGAGCTCTCTATTCTGTTCTATGTGTCTGTTTTTGTGCCAGTACCATACAGTCTTGTTGATTACAGCTTTGTAATAGAGCTTGAAGTCTGGAATTGTGATGCCGCCAACTTTGGTTATCTTTTTCAATAGCTTTATTTTTTTTAAGATTTCATTTATTTATTTGACAGAGAGAGAAAGAGAGAGCACGAGCAGGAGGAGTGGGAGAAGGAGAAGCAGGCTCCTCAATGAGCAGGGAGCCCAATGCGGGGCTCAGTCCCAGGACCTCAGGATCACGACTTGAGCTGAAGGCAGATACTTAACCAACTGAGCCACCCAGGCCCCCTAGTAGGCTTCATTTTCTAGAGCAACTTTCGGTTCACAGCAAAGTGGAGCAGAAGGCAGAAAGATTTCCCATATACCCTCCGTCATGCATAACCTCTCCCATTATCACCATCCCTCACCAGTGTGGTATATTTGTTATAATCAGTGAACCTAAAATGGTACGTTTCACCCTCAGCTTACATTAGGGTGTGCTCTTAGAGCTGTATGTGCTGTGGTTTTGGATAAATACATTATGAAAGATAACCACCATTATAACACTGTATTGAATAGTTTCACTGCTCTAAAAATTCTTTGCCTATTCTCCCTAACCCCTGGCAACCACTTGTCTTTTTACTGGCTCCATAGTTTTGCCTATTCGAGAAAGTTGTATCATTGGAATCATATAGTATGTAGTTTTTTCAGATTGGCTTCTTCTACATAGTAATATGCATTTTAAGTTTCCTTATATCTTTTTGTTACTTGATAACTCATTTGTTTTTACTGCTGAATAATATTGCATTGTCTGAATTATGACATTTATACATCCACTTATCTACTGAAGGATATCTTGGTTTTTCCCAAGTTTTGGAATATGTGTAGTTTTGCAAGAAACTGCCAAACTTTCTTCCTTTCACACTATTTTATATCATTTTGCATCTGTACCATTTTGCATTTCCACTAGCAATCAGTTCCTGCACGTCCTCACCAGCATTGGGTGTTATCAGTGTTCAGGATTTCAGCCATTCTAGTACTTGTACAATATCTCATTGCTCTAATTTGCATTTCCCTGATGACATGATGTGGAGCATGTTTTCATATGTTTATTTGGCAATGTTTGTGTATTTTCTTTGATGAGGTGTCAAGGTCTACAGCCTCTTTTTTTTATTTTTATTATTTTTTTAAAGATTTTATTTATTTATTTGACAGAGAGAGATCACAAGTAGGCAGAGAGAGAGGAGGAAGCAGGCTCCCTGCTGAGCAGAGAGCCTGATGCGGGGCTTGATCCCAGGACCCTGAGATCATGACCTGAGCGGAAGGCAGAGGCTTTAACCTACTGAGCCACCCAGGCGCCCCTACAGCCTCTTTTTAAATCAGGTTATTTTCTTAATGTTTTAAAGGTTCTTTGTATATTTTGGGTAACAGTCCTTTATCAGGTATGTATTTATAAATATTTTCTTCCAATCTGTGACTTTTCATTCAGTTGACGGTATCAGTATCTTTTGCAGAGTTTTTAATTTTAATGACGTTCAGCTTATCAAGTTCTTTCTTGCATGGATCATGTATGCCACTGGTATTTTGTCTACGAAGTCATCACCATACCCAAGGATGGGTTCTCTCTTGTGTTATCTTCTTGGTCTTACAGTTGCCATATTTTACATGGAGGTTTGTGGGCCATTCCGAGTTAATTTTTGTGAAGGGTGTTTGTTCTAAGGTCTGTGTCTAGGATCGCTTTTGCACGTGTATGTCCAGTTCCAGGATGATTTGTTGAAAAACTGTCTTTGCTCCATTGTATTGTCTTTGTTCCTTTGTCAAACATTGGTTGATTATATTTATATGGGTCTGTGTGAAGGCTCTCTATTCTATCCTACACTGATCTATTTGTAATTTCTTAAGTGTTTGGGTAGACTTCACCAGTGAACCCATCTGGGCCTGGTGCTTTCTGTTCTGGATGGTTATCAGTTAATTGATTCATTTCTTTTCTTTTCTTTTTTTTTTTTTTTTGTGTGTGTGTGTGTAGGTGGGAAGGAAAGAACAACATACATTTATTTTCAAACAAAAGTTGCTATTTGTTCATTAAGACATTTCTATAAACTTAAATAAGCACAGCTGGCTCGATAAATCATTATACATATATTATCACACATTCAGAAAGCTTCTAAGAAGATATATCAAGATGGGTTTCTCTTGTGGCTCAACTGGATTTCAAATATTCTCTTTAGAATTCTGAGTAATGGTGCAACCTATATAGCAGGGCCTTGCCCTTTTCATTCCCCAAGGCAAAATATCCACTTCTGGGAGAAAAATCCATGGTATGAACAAGAGAAATAGTCTTCTTTTTAATGACTGGGAAGTTTGAAAATACTGTACAGGAGGGAAGGTGAACCAATCTGACTGCTTCTTTCATTTCTTCTGAAGCAATTGCCAAGATTTCTGTAGTAGGATTGAAGGTCAGAGAAGTAACACCTGTAACCAAGTTCATTATAGCTTTTATCGGCTTTGGGTTTGTTTCTTGGAGACAAGAATCTTGATTGTATATGTTTACCACTCCACAATTAGAACCACAAGCCACATACTGTCCATTCCTAGATGTGGCAATGCTTAATCCATATAAACTGCCTTCATCGACGAATCTGTTAAGGCACTTTCTAGAGTTCACATCCCAAACATAAACTTCCCCGTCACCTGAAGAGGCGTATACTTTCTTACTATCTGAAGAGAACGTAGATGCTGCAACCCTGCCGTTAATTTTCATGCTACCAATCAGTTCTTTGGTCTTCATTGACAGCAAATGAAGATATCCAGCAACACCATTTATCAGCAAGAAGGACCCATCTGGAGACACTTCGAAGCTCCTCACGATCTTCTCTTTCAAACCTCTTACTTGATGCATGGTAATTAACTTTCCAGCCAGCATATCATAGACATAAAGAACCTTGCTGTGGATGCTCGTGGCTAAAACCTCTTCTCCAGTAGCACTAAAACAGGCCTTAAATATTGGAAACTTCTCCAATGGGCAGATGCCCATTTCTACTTGTATAAGTCTGTCCAACTATATCTTTCAAGGAATTGGTCCATTCTTTATAGGTTTTGAAAGTTGTGACAATAAGAGTTCATAGTATTCTTTCCATCTTTTTACTGTCTGTGGAATCTGTAGTGATGTACCCTCTTCCATTTCTGATATTAGTTGTTTATGTCTTCATTAATTCAGTGTTATTTAGTAGTGTATTTAATCTCAAAGTATTGGAGTATTTTACAGCTATCTTTGTTTTCTATACTCAGTTGTAGGCTAAGAGCAGACACTATATGATTAATATACTTTTTAATTTGTGAAAGTGTTTTCTGGCCCATGGTATGGACTATCTGTGTGCATGTTCCATATGGGTATGAGATATGTATTCTGCTTGATGAAGTAGTCTGTGGATGTCAGTTATTTCCAGTTGGTTAAAGGTGCTGTTTAGTTTAACTGTCCTTACTGATTTTTTTTACCTACTGCATCTGCCGTTTTTTTGTGTTTTTTTTTTAAGATTTTATTTATTTATTTGACAGAGAGAGAGATCACAAGTAGGCAGAGAGGCAGGTAGAGAGAGAGGGGGAAGCAGGCTCCCCACTGAGCAGAGAGCCCGAGGCAGGGCTTGATCCCAGGACCCTGAGATCATGACCTGAGCCGAAGGCAGAGGCTTTAACCCACTGAGCCACCCAGGCGCCCCTACATCTGCCGCTTTTTGATTAGTATTAGCACAGAACATCTTTCTCCATGCATTTGCATTTCATCTTTGTCTTTATATTGAAAGTGAATTTTTTTTGCAGACAATACAGGTTTTGGCTTTTAGTATATCTTATAATGTTTTCTTGACCGCCAGGCATTCTATGCTGGATGAAATGTACTGCTCTAATTAGGCCTTTAGTGAGATCTTAAGTTGTGGAGGTGGGACAGGGATCATAGTCCTATGGTTACTGAAGAACTGTAGTTTTAGGTCTTAGTCTTTTAGTAAGATTGTGCCTTTGGACTATGAACTATACATGTACTTCACCTTTCTACTCCCATTGGATAGGGAAGGGTTGTTACGGTGGGTTTGAGGAGGTATTTGCCTACCCCCTTATCAGTTAGGCTCTGGTTAACTAGCTTGTCCTGAGGTCCAGTGTTGGTAGGAATATAGTTTTCCTTGTGTATGTCACAGTGGTTTCTCTTCCCCACTCTTCCTGTGGGATTTCTTTCCTAGATTTACTGTAAGAAACTGGTTGAGCTACTGCAGATAAAACTGAAAACAAAGGAGGGGGGAGGGTTCCTTATGAATGGGAACCCTTGAAGTTTTTTAACTCTCAGATTTGTTCATTCTGAGCCTTCAATTTGTCAATAACAGTTCAGGTTTCCCTCCCCTACTACTAGTTCCCATGGAATTTTTATCTCTTGGGTTTGTGCTCCTGTAAGTTGTGCTTGTCTACATTCACATATCTCTCCAACATTGGGGATAACATTTTGCCCTGTAACCTACTGCTGTGAAGGATCTGGGAAGAATTCTTGATTTTTCAGTTGAGCTTTTTACAGAGTAAGTGACTTCCAAACTTCTTACATATTCTTCTTACGTACAACCAGAAACTCTACTAGCTTTTAACATTAATTAGACATGCAGTACACATAGTTGTACAATTGAAATAGAGGGCCAAACTCGTGCTTTTATAAATAGGCTGATTTTGAATCAATATTAAATTCTCTTTGCCTTAGTACCCTCCTTTATATAACAAGATGAATTAGTTTTCTTTTGCAATTGGCCAATATTTCCCCATTAACCCCACCTCAGCCCCTGGTAACCACTATTCTGTTTCTGAGTTTATCTTCTCTAGATCGTACATAGAAGTGAGATGATATGGCATTTGTCTTTCTCTGTCTAACATCTCTTAGGAAAATGCCCTCAAGGTCCATCTATTGTCACAAATGGCAAGATTTCCACTTAAAACACAAAAGGTTTTGGTAGCAGTGGAAGAAGTAGGGAAGGAGGACGTCCCCGAAAAGTGAAGAGAAGTTAGCCTGTGGAGGAATCCACATATGGCTAGAGCATACAGGCTTAGTGGGAGAGTGAGATGATAGAGTGACATATCAGACAATGAGGGCTTTTATGGTATCCTAAGGAATGTGGTCATTGTTCCTCATTTCCTGACTAGCAGTGACAAATACTTAAGATTACTTCAAATATTGTCTCTTGAGTGAAGGGTCATATCTGAGTCAGAAAGATTCTGGGAGTGCCTGGCTGGCTTAGTTGGGAGAGCATCTGACTTTTGATCTCGGGGTTGTGAGTCTGAGCCCCACATTGGGTATAGAGATTACTTCCCAAAAAAAAGAGTAAGGAAAGAAAAGATAGAAAGATAGATAATTCTGGAACTAGTTTGAATTATAGACCTGAGAATGTCAGGGAGATGGGTCAAGGAGATTCCTAGTAGTAGTTACTGAAGTAAAAACATGGAGATAACTTAAAGTTCTGGGCATGGTAGCAGAAGAGGGAAGGTATTACAAAGAGTAGCCACAGATTTTGCTGATTAGTGAGGGACAAAGTAACAACTCTAACACCTATGTTTTTGTAGTGGGTAGCTGAAGAGGGTCCTGGGAGAAATGCTAGTGGCAGGGACTGGCATTAAGGTATTTTGGTCCATTGTATGATATAGTCCAACATGTATGGTAGGAAGTTATCTGACTCATGAACTTCATTCTGTTGGCTTCTAACCTCTGTAGACAATGTTGAAATCCGAGCTGAGACTTGTTTGCTTTCTTTCTATAAAGAAAGAAATCCATAAACTTTTATGTATAAATAGATTAGGCCAGGTCCAAAAGGCATTTTGATGCAGTCTTAAACACTGAAATTGAGTTCATAAGATCAACCTTAATATTGAGTAAATTACCTGATAAATACTGATATGACTATAATTATTGCTTCTATATACTAAGTAGAAGTTTTATCTTAACTTCATTTGTCAGTTGTATAAATCTGTTTTGCAAAATCAAATCCCTTTCCCCACATAAATATGTATGACAATAATGTTTCTGGTATTATTGGTACCATTGCTCTGTTTACCCCTAAAGAGAGGAAAATGGGAGGTGTGTGTGTATGAATGAATGAATGAATAGTGCTGAATGAACAGGTTTAGAAAAGCTTGTACGTACAAAGAACTTTTGTTCTTCTTTGCTCTGTAAGAGCTGACACAATTATTCTTTCCTCAGCCACAACAATCCTGAATGATGCTTACTGGGTGCTAGGTCTCTCTGAAAAAGAGTCACTTACTAAGGAGGGGTGATTCAAAAGACACTGACTATCTGATTGCCTGGCAACCAACCCATCAGAACAGATGCCTGCTCTCATGGTGAAGGAGGGTTCTGGAGGCCCCACGGTTCTGGTCACTGCCCTTTCCCTTGTCGAATCCTGAGGATATCCAGGGAGAAGTAGGGGCCAGTAGCTACCAGCTGGCATGGAAGAAACTGCATACTTGACCAATTGGTGTGGTCAGATGGCTGCGTACTGGCTGAATGTTGTGACTGGCTGCAGGAGACCGAGTGGCTAACTCCTGTGTTCTCTTCCTAGGTTTCAGAAATGGAAGTCTGTATTTCCCATATTCAGTGATACTCAGTGAGTCTCCTGGCTTCCTCATCCCTCAGTCCCCATTGCCCACTGCCCTTAACCGAAGACCTATGTTTTGTAACACAGCACAGTTCCAGCAGTGTAGTGGCTATGGAAAGAGAACAAAGACGAAAGAGACTCAGACTGAACCTCATCAGCCTGCAAACATGACTCAGAAACAAGACACCCACTCAGAAGCTGATATGGTGACCAGTATCGCGACTTCTAATATTGACACAGAAAGTGACAACATTCCTGAAGCAACAGGTGGGGTTTTGTCTTCTGTTGCCCAGAAGCAGCAGCTACATAGTGAGAGCCCTTCTCCTAACACCGTTTATAGAACATCACCTCAAGTAAACTATGTGTCTGAGAAAGGGAAAATGGGGCTAGAACAGAGCAGAGGATCCCCTGTAACACAGTTCTGGAAAACTTTGAGGGAAACTATCCGTTTGTATGACCTGGCTTATGGTAGAGCCATGCCAGACATCACGATGCAGCACGGTGGGATTTCACAGAGTTCTCGTGAGAGTAGAAGTGTGCTTCATAACTGTCACGAGGGTGCAGATGGCATTACGTATAAAGATGAAGAAAGCACCCTGTGGTCGGAGCAGTGTCATGGTGTAAGACGTGATAAGGTGGTAAAGTCAGGCTCCATCGTGGACATGAACTTGGGTAAAGAAAAAGGCTATGCAGCTGTTCCCCAATTCCTGTCCTTTCCAGATGAAGCGAAAGACAGAGATGAAATCCAAGATACCTTGAACTCCCGTCTGTGCCAGTCTTCTGGAGATAGCAGTAAGCTCCAGCCAGAAAGGTCAGTCTGCTCCAGCAATAAAGCCGTTGAGGACCTGAGTCTAGAGTCCAAAACGCAGAGTCCCATTCGCTTTGGGGAAAGCATGCCAGACATTGGTAGTGGGGGCCATGGCTTCCCTGTGAAAGTGGACAAAGGTGAAGTGGAGAGCAACAGCTACCCTGAGCATTATGTCCTCCCCTCTACCTCCCTGGCCCAATTCAGCCAGGTTGATGAAGGCATTCAATGTGATGTGAGCCAGTGGCAGGATGCAGAGCACGAGAAATCTCCTGAGTCCTCACCAGAGAGCAAAAAGGCAACAGAAGAAGAATTCAGGTGTGGGGAATTGGATGAGGTGGTAGAGAGGGACAGGTGCTCAAAGTATGTGTCTAGCCCCCCCTGGTTGGCCCAGATGAATAGCAGGGGGGTGGATGAAGGGATTCAGTGTGATAGGAGCTGGTGGCAGGATGCAGAGCTGGAGAGATACCCTGAGCAAATGCCTTCCAGAGATGAAGAGTCATCACCAGATTGCAAAGCTAAGGGATCACCGAGAACGACCATCAGGAATGGGAGACTGAACACAGGTGAAGAAGAAACGACCATGAATGATGACATTGAGGAGGAGGATCAAGGGAGTTTCAAAAAGTGTGCAAAGATTAAAAAAACTGTGAAAAGCAGGAAGCAGAAATCCCTGAGCAACTTCTCAAGTGGGAACACAGTCTACTTATTGAAGAAAAATGGTGCCTTGAACACTGTACTTCCCAATGATTCAGAAGACTGTGATTTGGAAGAGGAAGCTGAAGATGAAATGTATGAGATTGAATGCCTCTTGGAAGAAGTTAGTCCACTGGGCTGTGTGACGTCTTCCAAAGGGAGGATTTATCGCGAGGTTGGCAGGATCATCAGGATGCCACCTGAGTGCTCTCTTCCTCCCCAACTTATTGTGTGGTGCACCAGAAATAAGTACAGGTTAAAGCTTGGAGAATACGAGAGCATCCCTCCGGTGTGCGAAGTGACAGGACAGGGTGGTAGGTTCCGAAGGGAACATACCATGACCGTGCAGGAGGGATTGGAGTCCAAAAGAGCCTCTCACAAGCCCTGGGAATGTAAGTGACAAATGGGCTCATCCCCTTTGGTTGTCTGTGGTGGTTCCCTACTGGGTCCTGGATGCAAAGGCAGCCACAGAATAGTATTTCTCCATTTTGGAAGTATGTTCTTAAATAACTGTAGGTGCCCATGTTCGTAGGATTGGCAGAGATCCCAGGTTTGAGGTCCTGCATTCTAGGAAACTGTAATGTAATTTGAAACAAAGAGCTGATGGAAAGCTGGGTGGTGGTAAAGGACAGGAGGGTTGAGAGAGAAAAGAGTCATGGACAGAGATCTAGGTGGAGTTACTGAGAAAGGGCGGTCCATGTGGAGGCGGTGAATTTTGATACAAATTTGGGGGCTGTGGTTTGGAGTGAGAATGGAGACAGCAGCATGAACTCGAATGGGCAGCGAGGAGAGGTCACGTGTGTTCCAGGGACGGAGCCTGAGAACAGCCAGCCAGAAGGGAGAACTGTGACGAGCTGGGCAAGTGGCTCTAAGCAGAATGGGGTAAAATAGTAGACATTTTCCTTTTTAGACATTTGTCCTGTAGGCAATAAGGAGGTGCCAAAAGCAAACTGAATAGAGAAAGGACAGGAAGGAATGTGCTATAGGCATCTTCAGCTGGCAGTACAGTGGAGGAAGAATTTGAAGCGTGTCTGTATGGCTGAAACCCCTGTATAAAGTCGGTTTAACTGAACATTGGATATAAACGGTCCTAACTCACATGGGAGTAAAAGATATACATCTCAGAGAATCCATTAACAAAATTGATTCTTTAAGAAAAAAAGGCTGGGGTTTGAATTTGTTCCTAGAGAAAATGTTAACATCCATGGAAAAGTAAGCTTGGGAAAGGAAGTTTTCTTACTTTACTGCGTGATTGTCAATGGGAGGACTGGACTAGCAGGTCATGCACACCTGGTTGAAGCTTGAGTTTGGACCACCTATGTTGAGGGAGGGGGCTCAAATGAGTGGGAAGGGCCCAAAGTAGAGCCTGGGGGATGATTATACCTGGGGTGCAAAAATGAAATGAAGCACGTAAGTGTTGAATGGGATGCGTAAGGATCCCTGGGGAAATTTAATTAAGTTCCAGTCTTAGTTTCTAAACCAAAACCTTGTCCATCTTACCTGTAGTCTTCTCAAAGTCTCATTTGCCTCTGCTGTCATTTCCCATCAGTGCGTAGGAATCAGTTTTTTCCATCCTATCACAGCCCTGTGAAGAAGATAACTTCAATTTACTCTTGGTTACACAGTTAAGATAATTTTCAGGCCGAATTGTCTAGATTGTGTCCATTATTTTGATTTTTTTTTCTGCCAAGGACTAGAATGATACAGAATAGTATCTTGAGCAATAGATTTTTTTTCATGAAGGGTGTGTTTTTTATTTTTTTCCCCTTTGGTTTTTATGTAACTTGGGTTATTTAATGTATGAATCACTTCTTCCCTCAGGTAACTGTGAGAGATGGAAAACCGAGGTACCTTACAAAGTTTCAAACAGATTTGAGGCAGATGCTGTAAAGTTTAGGAAATAGACAGGAGGTACAGAGGTTGGTATCTATCCTGTGTCCAATTTGGGTGTCTCATGATTGGCTTTTAGGGCTTTGTTTGGGGTTTCCTACTCAGTGCATGTTCTGCCCTGCAAAACTAACAGTTTGTGGGCAGTGAAAAATGGCAGCATTCTGACCGGGTAATAGACCTGTTGATCTATAGATCCTGGCTTATAAATAGATCGGAGCCAAAGCCTTTCAATTCCGTGGAATGTCATTGTTATGCTGATTTTCCACATTTAATTCCCAGGGCTGTTAATGGTAGTCTGTTGTGGGTTATAAGGGATTTTGTAAGTTATCCCAGTAGCTTATCAAGGTGTTTAGAGCCAGGAGAGCTGGGTACTAGAAGTTCAGGGTCTCCCTTAAGGGGCCAGTGGCATGACAGGCTTGTCTTCACACTGAGTCTTGGTGTTGAGTATCCCTGCCACATCTTCAACCCCTAGGCCTGGGGTGTCAGGGAGCACGTGGTTATTGGCCCTTTTAAGGCTATTCCTATGCTACGGTGGTCATAAGAAAAGACTAATAATCATGCTCAGGCAAAATGTTAAGACCTTTAACTTTATCGTAAAGATGAAAACTAAAGATATTAGTAATGATTCTCTGTATATCTTGAGTTTGTTATATAGCTAATTTAAGGAACTCTTTTATTCTGTTATTTCATAGGAAACAAATTGCTGTGTTCCAGCTACATAAAAGAGCTAAATAGTGCATCATCATGATGGCCTAGAACACAGGACTGTTCCTTGATTTGAACTAAGAAAGCAATTATACCAACATAAAGAAAATATGACAGTGTAAAGCCTTTGGAATTAAAAGAACTAAAACAGAATAAATTGAATTGCATGTGTGTGTGATTCTCAGGCATTTTCTTCCCCTCTCCAAATGGCCACATCACTGGTAACACCACCAGTAGAGTTGGATCATTCATGAATACTTCTGCCAGGTGTATTACTGTCTTGTAATCTCCAGGGACCTTTAAAATGGGGAAGAGGATGGTGAGTTGAGACAGAATAAAGAGATTAAGGATTCCCCATAAACAGGAACTACCCTGATGATAGAGGCAGCAGCTTATCTATTTTTTACAAATGGAAACCAGGCTTATAGTAGCTCCACTGACCGGTATGTGCATTGATGGGTTGTAGTATGTTACTTACTTCCAGTGTATACTCACAGAAACAAGGCAAACGAGCTCCTTATACTCAGAAACTACAACCTATATGGTCAATTTGCAGAACCGGTCTTTTCCCAATAAATGGTACAGGTTAAGTCTGTGACTAAGTGCCAAAATGTTTATATGTGGAAGAAGGCTGTCCTTAAGGGTATTTGTAAGAACAGGGCACATGTGGAAAGGGTAGGGTTGCTTCCTGGAAGGGCTTTCTGGATGATCGTAGAAGTAATATTTTGATACCTGTGGATGGGTTCACTCAATGTTGCCTCTGAGTTGCCCAGCGATGAGTTAACTATATTTGTTTACTCTATTTTTATATTTTTTAGCTGTATTTTTAACTACCTCTGGTAACAAAGTTAACTCTCAAGATGCGTTAAAGAGATAGTATAAAGTGATAGCACTGCATGTTTTCACTGAGATGCAAAAAGGCAAGCAAAAGATAATATGGTTTCTAAAGTTGGTCTTATGGTAAGGTTTGTCACTTATCTCCCTCCTAACCCCTACCTAAAAGATTGGGTAGATACTCTATGAATAAATATCTGTGATGCCTACCCCCACCCATGGCTGGAGTATAGGACTCTGCTGTGTGTTTTAGTAACACCTGCATTTTCACTTTCGTAGCCCATCACATGACATGACAGGAGAGTTACAACATTTTCACCCTTGAGACCACGTATTCCTTAGGGCTGGTAGCTCCATGGAATAGTTAGTATAGAGCCTAGCACATCATATGCACTCAAATATTTGTGAATCAATGGCTTAGTGTCAATTTAGATGAACAGTTTTGGCCTTATCACTGTTCCCACCAGCATTCCAAGCCCAGAACATAATCGAAGTGGGAAAGCTGAGGTAGGAATGCATTAGCTGGAGTAACTGAACAATAAGGAAGACTTGAGTCCATATAATCCAACTTTCTTGCTTATCTGGGAACCAGGAAGGCATTCCACTACTCTAACTCCCCACCAACAATCCTGATTCATTCAAATTCCAACAATCTGATTCATTTACCTATAAATGCCCACGAGAAGATTAAAGAGTACGGTTTTCATTAATCTGTTAGTATGAGTTGAATCTCATTGCTTTTTTGACACCTGTGAAATGAGTTTCAAGGGTTGTGGATGAACTAACTCAAGGCACTTAAATGGACCATAACTGGGGCTCTCTGGCTACTGGGAAGATGTTGGACCCTAGAAAGTGGGGAAGATGGTAATGCTGGTATATGTAAGAGCAAGCACAAAAAGAGGATGGGTCCAATGAACACTGTGCCTGCTTTGTAATCCTTCCCAAAGTCTTACCTTTATTCTAGAGGCTAAATGAGAAGTCAAGCACAAGTCCAAATGAAGGGTACATCCAGACACCACCTTCCCTTTCGTTTTTCCAAGAGGTTACTGTACCCTCTGGCACACTGAATTCCTTAGGGTCAGAATCTGACATGAAGATTTGTGTGCAGAAAATGTAGTGGGGAGTGCTATGGGGAATAAAATCTCTGAAGGGGCAAAGAAAGCCTGATTAAGCATAGGGAAGAAGTATGGATATGATGCAGTAACAACAAAATCTTTAGCCAAAATCCCACTGGGAGCTCCTGAGAGCTGCAATGATCCTGCAGAGTTGTCTCAACTGGGGTAAGAGGCCACGCCTTATACCCCTGCAACCTTTGAAAAGGTCAACTGTGTATTATAATCTAACCATGGGGGTAAAATCCATTATAGTAACAGCTCTACAGATTTGGGCAAAAAATTTTGGAGGCTATTTTATAATTCTGTCTACCACAACCACAAAGACAGGTTGATAGATACCTTGGTAGAGGGAGGTCTGGTGACTTTTCTTCCTAAATAGGACTACAGAGTACTGAGTCTGAAAGGAGAGATTTTAGGATGAAGAACTTTGATCAGCTTTATAGGCTCAGGAGTCTGGGAATTGGAGCAGAAGAGGAAGAGGTTAGGTTGAGGTTCTTCTGGGTAAACTGGGCAAAAAGACTACAGGTCAAGGGATATGACAGACTGAAGTAAACCTAGGCCAAAAACAGTGGACAGAGAAACCTGGAGTGAGAGAGAAGAGACAGGAATTAACTTACAAGGGTTGCAGTAGATGGCAAGATTTCTTTCTCTCTTTTTTTTTTTTTTTAAAGGATTTTATTTATTTATTTAAGAGAGTGAGAGAGAGCATGAGTGGGGGAGAGGGAGAAGCAGGCTTCCCCTGAGCAGGGAGACTAATGCGGGAGTCAATCCCAGGACCCTGAGATCATGACCTGAGCTGGAGGCAGGCACTTAACAGACTGAGCCACCCAGGTGCCCTACAAGATTTCAATTAAAGCAGGAAGTGGAGGAAGGCTTCAGGAAGAGGTTTACACTGAAAAAATTAAATTTAATTAAAAAAACAAAAAAAACCCAAAAAACAGGAACAGGTTTAACATTTAGAGCAGTGGTTCTCTAAGTCTGGCCCCCAGACCAACAGTGTCAGCATCATTTGGGCACTTGTCACAACTGCAAATCCTCCAGTCCACTCCAGACCTAGTAATCAGAAATTCTAAAATTCTAGGAGTTAAGACACAGGAATCTGTTTTAACAACCACCCCAGGCGATTTTGCTGCTCCATAAGTTTGAGAATCATCTATATTATTCGCCCATATTGTCATTGAATATGTTTATGATGAATGGGTTTCCTGCAGAAGAAAATTCCTGGAAGGAGAATTTCCTGCTGCATGTTGAGGTAGGATGCCAAGGGTAGGTGTAAGACATGGCTGACTTTATTGGTTTTATAATTTTCAGAAATGACAAATCCTGGCCATTCCAATCTGGCCAATTGTGTTACTGAGATAAATTTTCTAAGGCCAAGACTAGGGGCACTAACTGAAGAGAGCTGGAGAAGGAGTCAACCTGGCCTGCATCATTTATTCTTTAAAGAGCGGGGAGGGACGCCTGGGTGGTCAGTCCATAGAGCGTCTGCCTTCGGCTCAGGTCATGATCCCAGGGTCTGGAGATGAGGCTCCCTGCCCAGTGGGTAGTCTGCTTCTTCCTCGACCTCTGCCCCTCCCCCACTCACGTGCACGCACACGCGCTCTCTATCAAATAAAATCTTTTAAAAAATTTTAAAAAAATAAAATTTTAAAAAAGAGGGGGAATCCCCAGGGAAAGTGGCAGAAAGCAGGAATAATGTGTTCCTGGGACCCTGAATGATGAAAGCAGCAACAGACGATGGTGAGGGAGAGATACTTGCTTAAGAGCAAGATCTGGCTCCACTTTGGCTCCCCAAAGAACAGACACCCTCCCCGAGCTGCAGGCCCACCCAACCTGCTGAGCTGCCTCAGCTGCAGCACAAAGTGACAAGTTCCCAGGTGGGCTGTGCTTAGCCAACAGGATGAAGATGTATTTGGGGATGTGGGTAGCTGACCCAGTATAGTAATCTCTATACGCTTATAATTTTTCTGAATCTACTATTCTGGAAATAATAATAGTCATGGGAAAATAGCAATAAGACCTAAACAAGTTAAAGACATGATTTTTTGGGGCGCCTGGGTGGCTCAGTGGGTTAAAGCCTCTGCCTTCGGCTCAGGTCATGGGCTCAGGTCATGATCTCAGGGTCCTGGGATCGAGACCCACCTCGGGCTCTCTGCTCAGCAGGGAGCCTGCCTCGCCCTCTCTCCCTGCCTGCCTCTCTGCCGACTTGTGATCTCTCTCTCTGTCAAATAAATAAATAAAATCTTAAAAAAAAAAAAAAGACATGATTTTTCAATGTTATTACAGTGTATTTCACTATAAAAAAAAAAAAGCTCAAGCAATCATGCCAGGGGTTTATGAACATGGATCTTTTGAGTGCAGGAAGGCCCTACATGCTTTATATTGTTCAGTTAAAAAATGAAAAAGAAATGGTGCGGACGAATGTTTATAGTATGTTAAAAAGAGAGAAAACATTTTTTCTATGATACAAAATATTTCTGGATGACTTCACAGGAAATTGGTAACATTAGCCATGGGGGAAGGGAACTAAGTGGCTGGGAGACAGAAGAGGAAGATTTTTCCTCATTAAACAAACCGAATGTACCTTTTAACTTTGGATCATGTAAGTATATTATGATTCAAAAATAATATCTTTTAAATGAATAATGAGCTTTTATTATCCTCGACAACAGAGAAAAGTCAAACCTGAAGTCTCTGGGAACTAAGTAGCGCCCTCGGGAGGGAGGCTGCAGCAGCACCTGGAGCTTCCTCAGAGACTCATTCCCTCCGTCCGGCCGCCCTGCCAGAGGCAGCTCGAAGGAATCACAAACTGCAGGGATCAGCGGGAGGACGACACTGAACAAAGC
>CM052887.1:54746107-54770087 GCA_028534135.1 Potos flavus
GCCAGGCTTCCCCTCCGCCTCCCGTATCGTGGCCCCAAGTCCGTGCTCGGAACGCCCGGGCCCCGCCGCCAGAACCGGCCAGAGTCGGAGCGCGCCCCCTGGCGGCGGCCGCGACCGGGGCTGGGGAGGCCTGCGGGACAGCCGGGGAGCCCCGCACCTTCGCGTGCGTCCCTCCCCTGGGAGGGCCCGGGGACCAGTGCGGGGCGGCTTTGCAGCCCTCCTGGCTACACACTGGATGCTGCTACTTGGTGCTGGGATTCACCCAGCTTTGAAGAAAGCAAGACACCCCAGAGAAATTCTCTGATTTTCCAGAGCATGATTAAAACACGGTCAGCCTGCAGTGTATCTAGACAAGGTTTGGGTGCTGCTCGGTAAGCTATAGACACGGAGCGCTTTTTATGTGCTCGGCATTAAGCTGAGCCCGTAAGAAAAGTTGATTTAATCTTTAAAAACTTACTAAGTGCTGTTATTACCTGTATGTATTACCCTTCTTCTATAGATAAGGAGACCGAGAGAGTTAAATAACATGCCCAAGGATGCAGAAGTAGATGTCGTGGAGCCACGCTGCGAATTGTTAAAGTGCTTAACTAGGTTGTATTTTGTAAATGTATCTGCTATGTGAAGTTACCATCACTATTTTAGCTTTAACATAATGGAAGAAACCACAAAGGAAGTAAAAGTAACAGCATAGGGAATATTCCCTTCAAATGTGGCGTTCAATATGGTTAATACTTAAAATATGTAAGGAGCTCCTTCATATTTATTAGAAAAAATCCAAATGAACCAACACACAAAGGCTATGAACAGAAACATATATTACACTGATAGGTCCCAGAGCTTGGAAATCAGGTTTCCCTCTGAAAGAGAACTGTTGCATGAACCAATCCAGTTGTTGGGCCAATAAGTAGCCTGTAAATGCCTTGCAAGATGTTTTCATATAGTCAAGGAGAATATAGTCTAAGGAAGATAGAAAAATATAGTCTAAGGAAGATATGATTGAGAAACAAAGAAAGTGTAACTTAATTGTGTTACTGAAGGAAGATGGTCTATAGAATCTAAAAAAGGAGAACCAGGGAAAAATATCAAACAGTGTTTGTCCAGCATTGTCCACTGAAGACACAAATTATATAAACACATGAGTGTTCTGATCACTAGAGAAATATGCACCATTGAGAATAAGGCATAAATTTGACCAATTTAGCTACATCTTTTCTTTTTTAATTGAAGTGTAGTTGACATACAATATTATATTAGTTTCAGGTGTACAACATAATGATTCAACATTTATATACGTTAAGAAATGTTTACCTTGATATGTGTAGTTACCATCTGTCACCATGCAAAGTTATGACAATATGATTGACTATATTCCCTGTGATGCATTTTTCTTCCTTGTGACTTATTTTATTTATTTATTTTTTAAAAGATTTATTTATTTATTTGACAGAGAGAGATCACAAGTAGGCAGAGAGGCAGGCAGAGAGAGAGAGGGGGAAGCAGGCTCCCCGCTGAGCAGAGAGCCCAATGCGGGGCTCGATCCCAGGACCCTGAGATCATGACCCAAGCTGAAGGCAGAGGCTTTAACCCACTGAGCCACCCAGGCGCCCCTCCTTGTGACTTATTTATTTTATAGCTGGAAGTTTGTGCCTCTTAATCCCCTTCGCGTATCTCACCCATCTCCCCACCCCACCCCTCTAGCAACCACCAATTTGTTCTCTATGAAACTGTTTCTATTGGTTTGTTTTTTGTGTTCTAGATTCCACATGTTATTGAAATCATGGTATTGTCTTTTTCTGACTTATTGCACTTAGCATAATACCTTCTATGCCCATTCATGTTGTCAAAATGGCAAGATTTCATTCCTTTTTATGGCTGAATAATATTTCACTGTGTGTGTGTGTTTGTATATATATACATATATATACACACCACATCTTTATCCATTTATCTATGGATGGACACCGGTTGTTTCCATATCTTGGTTGTTGTAAATAATGCTGCAAAATTTGGCCCCATCTTAAAGGAAATACCTTTCAAGACTTGCCAAGCCTCTGTGTTCTGATTACATTCTCACCCAGCACCATTCTGACAGTGTATTATACCAGATCCTAATATGAGGAGAATGGTGTTTTTCTCAGATCTGAGTATTGGGGTGAGTGGAACGGTACTGTAAATTAGTAACTTGACATTGCAATTTGTAATCTAATATCTTATGACTTTGGTTATTGTGGCAAATGGTATTATCCAATAATCTCTCTCATTTGTTTTCTACAAATGACCTTGATACTCCTCCCATGGAGAGGCGGGGTCTATGCCCCTTTCCTTGAATCTAGACCAACCTTAGTGATTTGATTGTAACCAGTAGAAAGTAGTGGAAGTGATGCCTCATTATTTTTAAGATTAGGTCAGAAAAGATCATATAGCTTCCACATGGTTCTCTTGAAATATTTCCTCATAAAGCCTTCAGGAATGTAAGCTGTTCCATTGCCCTGAAGCCACCATGCTGTGAGGAAGCCCAAATTAACTCATGAGGGGAGATCACATGAAGAGACCTTGAGATTCAATAAACAGAGGGATGCCTGGCCAGACTCCAGTACCTAACCACCCCAAACCCAAGTCAGACGACTCCACAGTGCATACCAGAGTAAATCTAAGTGTCTCAGATCAACCAAGCTGAACCAGAATTGTTCCTCCCTTCCTCAAGAGGCTTTGTTGCTGGCCATGCTTTGCCCCTAAAATAAAAGAAAAGAAAGAAGAAGAAGGAAAAGCTAAAAGGAAAAAAAACACCAGATGTTCTCTAGCCAAAACCAGTGACCTTATAGCAAGCCATCAAATAATCTGAAAACCTTAGGACATATTTCTATGCAGAAACCAGTTGAGTTGGGTTTTTCTCACTTGCAATTATAAGAATCTTGACCAGCTATTCTTTCTACCCATGGGTCCTGTCCCCGTGCTATAATAAAAACACCTTTCTGCATAAAAACAAATTTGCTCACATTTTATTATTTTTGTAGTTATATTTATGAATTAGATTGGTGCCCAGTTTTTATCTCTCTTCTCCCCTGTGTTTGCCAGGTTTGGGTATCAGGATAGTTTGCTTCCAAAAGAAGCTGAGAAATCCTTGGTGATTTGCTTTCATTAGTTCAAAGTTTTAATAAGAACAACCAATTCTAAGCTAAGAATTCGTTTAAGTGCTCTAAAGAATTTCTTGAGGTTTCTGGGTCTTTATTGTGAAGTCCTACCTAGCTTAGTCACGTGTGTGGGACCATGCGCGATCTTTGCTATTAAGTACTAGCTCACAGTCCATCCACTAATGGCTTGGGGAACATTCACAGTAATTTAAAACCTTCTCTGGACAGCTATCAGGGGCGTTTTAAAATACAAGCCTCTCCCTTTCTCTTTAAGTATTATCTTGAAAACAAAAAAAACCTGAAGAATGTTTTCAGTCTTTTTCATGTAGAATCAATTATTGTAACTAAGTTAAAAAAAACAAACATAATAATCTAAGTTTCCCTCTCTTCTCTAAGCAGGCAGAAGTAATTGGATCTGTGGCCACGTAGGAGCCTCTGGTGGCGCTAAACCTGGAGAGTCTCCAGGGACAGGCGGAGGCCAGCGAGTCGGCCTGGGCAGTAAACGCTTTTCTCTTCCAACTTTGGGCCGAAGCCCCGTCCCGAGGAGTTCACGATTTCTCTCTCGAGGACAGGTTCCCTCTGAAGTTGCCAGCCTGCTTCCCCGGGCGGGCCAGCTCGCAGTGCAGGGCAGGGCAGGGCAGGGCCCGGGCAGCGTGAGGCGCTGCAGGCCAGCCCTGGCGCGCCGCTGCGGCTCCTCCCCTCGCTCGGATGTGGCCGGGGGGCGGGGGGTGGGAGAGGGGGTGGCGGCTGCCGCCCGGGGAGGGCCGGGAGTCTTTTCCACGTTTGCAAACGCCGCGGCGCGCCCAGCTCCGACCCGCGCCGCCGAGCTCCGCACGCCCTCGCCGGCTCCGCGCAGCGCCCTGCGCTGCTCTCCTCGACGCCCCCGATGGCGTTCAGGGCCCGGGGCTGGCGGCCCCCGCCGCCGCCGCTGCTGCTGCTACTGCTCTGGGTGACCGGGCAGGCGGCGCCCGTGGCGGGCCTGGGCCTCGACGCGGAGCTGCAGATCGAGCGGCGCTTCGTGCCCGACGAGTGCCCGCGGACCGTGCGCAGCGGCGACTTCGTGCGTTACCACTACGTGGGAACATTCCCCGACGGCCAGAAGTTCGACTCCAGGTACCGCGCCACGGACGCCCAGCCGGGCCTCCGAGGCAGCAGCGCCCGCTCTCCGGCTTCCCTTTCTCCGGACAGGCCTTTCCCTCCCGACGGACCTCCCCCAGCTCCGCCCCGCGAACCCCGCGCTCCTCCTTCTCCTCCTCCTATCCAAAAGCCCAGTGACCCTAAGTCTCTCCGCGGTGGGGTGAGCCTACTGGTCCTTACGCTTCCTTGGTCCGCCGGCCCGGGACTGAAGTCTTGGATAGGACCTGGCACAGAGGGGTTGGAACAAATCCCGTCCTTGCTGTCCTCCCAGCGCATTCACATAACGCGAAATCGGTGTAAAATGGCCACTCTGCAAATAGACCTCCGCCCCAAGAGTAAATGTTGATGTTTGCCTGCCACCTCCCTTTACCGGCCCTTGGACAGGCCTCTTGAATCAGATGATGCCTCTCGCAGTAGATGATGATGATGATGGTGATGATGGTGATGATGATGAGCTGATGATGGCAGCTGTTAACATTTATGGCGCTATTACAGTGTGCCAGGGTAGTTCTAAAGTGCTTTCTGTACAATGAACTCATTCATTTTTTACAACAGATCTTTTAGGTAGGTACCATCATTTTGCCAGTGAGGTCACTTGAGGCCACCGAGTCTAAAAAACTTGTTTAAGTGGAGTCCGACTGAAAACCTTGACAGTCCAAGGTCAGGGTCTGTGCTTGAAGGTACTACTGCCCTTCCTTTTCCGCCACTGGGTGTGGTCAGGTCACTCAGCTTTGCTCTGGGCCCCTGGACCATGCCCAGGATTCCTTCCCTCATCTCCGTCCAGAGATCACAGTACCTGTTCCCAGCTTCTCTCCAGTGGAGACTTAGGGTTAGGAGACCTCTTCCCCCAGCTACAGTGTGCTCTCCACCCCGAGGCTTTGTTACAAACCCAGGTCTGTGCCTGCACTTCTTTCAGTGAATCACCAGACTAGGCAAAGAGAACAATTTGTTGAGCCTCTGTCCTAGGCTGTGCAGGCTCCTTCCAGAAGTTATCTTTTAAAAAATACTTGTAGCCTCTCTTGCCTTTTTTGAAATTTCAGACAATGAATATCCAAAAGCAGTTTAGCATGTAAAGTAGTACATAGGCAAGTGCTTAGAAATGGTCCTTCTTTCTGTTGTTTCAGTAGCTTTTTATTTTTATTTTTTTTTAAGATTTTATTTATTTATTTGACAGAGAGAGAGAAAGCACAAGTAGGCAGAGAGGCAGGCAGAGAGAGAGGGGGAAGCAGGCTCCCCGCTGAGCAGAGACCCCGATGCGGGGCTCGATCCCAGGACCCTGAGATCATGACCCGAGCTGAAGGCAGAGGCTTTAACCCACTGAGCCACCCAAGCGCCCCAGTAGCTTTTTATTTTTAACAGCTTTACTGAGATAAAATTCACATACCGTACAATTCACCCATTTAAAGCATACGATTTGGTGGTTTTTAGTATATTCATAGATTTGTGCAACCATCACAGCTGTCTAATACTAGAACATTCTCATCACTCCACAAAAGAAAGGCTGGACCATTAGCAGTCACTCCCCTCCCCTCCAGCCCTAGGCAACCACTGATCTATTTTCTATCTCTATGTGGAATCGTGTAATTTGTAGTGACTTGTATCTGGCTTCTTTCAGTTAGCATAATATTTTAGGGTTCATCCATGTTGTAGCATGTACCAGTACCCCATTCCTTTTCAATGCTTGTATGATATTACATGGAATGACTGTACATACATTGTTTATCCATTCATCAGTTGATGGTCATTTGTATTGCTTATACTTTTTGGCCAGTGAACATTTGTGTACAGGGTTTTGTGTGGATATATGCTTTTCTTTCTCTTGGATCTATACCTAGGAGTGGGGGTCCTATGGTGACTGTGTTTAACTTTTTGAAGAACTGCCAAACTGTTTTCCAATGCGGCTTCACCATTTTATACTCCCACCGGCAATGGATGAGCGGTCCTAGTTCTCCACATTCTCCCCCAACAACTGTAATTTTCTCTTTTTTATTCTCGCTATCCTAGTGGGTAGGAAGTGGTATCTCATTGTGCTTTTGGTTCACATTTCCCTAATGACTAGTGATGGTGAGCATCTTTTTATTTTATTTTTTTAATTTTAATTTTTTTTTAAAGATTTTATTTATTTATTTGACAGAGGGAGATCACACGTAGGCAGACAGGCAGGCAGAGAGAGGGGGAAGCAGGCTCCCCACTGAGCAGAGAGCCTGATGCGGGCTTCGATCCCAGGACCCTGAGATCATGACCTGAGCTGAAGGCAGAGGCTTTAACCCACTGAGCCACCCAGGCGCCCGGTGAGCATCTTTTTATATGTTAGTTGGCCATTTGTATATCTTCTTCCATCTGCTTCTTTAGTTAGAAAATAAGGAAGAATTTCCTGCTTGTACTGATGGTAATTAATAATTCCCACTAGAACAAGTTGTCTGATACTTTCCACCCTCCAGGCATGGCAGCCACTGTGAGGCAGTGTGGGACAATGGAAGACAATGGAAGGAGGCACTACCATCCAATCAGGAAATGTGTGTGCAACGTCTGCTCCTGAAGACACGTCCCTGTCCCTACAGCTTATAGTCCGGGCAATGATGTAGTGTGATATATACAGAAAGAATAATAGCATACACTTTTGTCTGTCATGTAGAGTTCACACAGTTCTTACCATATACCTTTCAATGTATGAATTCATTTAATCTCAAAGAAATTCATTAACCTCACAAGACAGTGAAGTAGGTACCTCTACAACAAATGAAGAAACTGAGGCTCGGAAAGTTCAAATAATTTGCTCAAGGGACTTGGCTACTATGTCGCAGAGTGAGGTTTTGAACTTAAGCACCATAGGGCCAGACTCTGAAGTCTGTGGTCCATAGTCTATGCATATATATAATGAAAGAAAGGCAAGGAGCTGTGGAAACACATAGAAAGCTCAACTGTATGTTGCGCGGGGTCGGAGAAAGAGGGAGAGTGGTGGGGATGGAATTCCAGGATTGCAAGGCTAAGACCTGAAGATGATTAAAATTGACCAGCGCTGGAGCGCCTGGGTGACTCTTGGTTTCGGCTCAAGCCCCGATCTCAGTCAGGGTCCTACGATGGAGCCCCACCGCGCTCAGCATGGAGTTGGCTTGAGAGTCGCTCTCCCTCTCCCTCTGCCCTTCTCGCTCATGCTCTTTCTGTCTCTCTAAAATAAATACATAAATCTTAAAATAAAATAAAATAAAATTGACCAGGCTGAGCTGAGGGGTGAGGGCTGTGGAGGAAAGAAAGGACATGGCTGGTGGAGGGCAGAGCCGATGCAGAGGCCTGGTGGTGGGAGTGTTGTGTTGGGGTCCGTGAAAGCTCTTCACCACGGCCTGAGTTTGGATCCGGTGTCGGGGAGTGGCCGACAGGGAAGAAAGAGAGGTCAGAGGAGGCTGGAGAGGAAGGCTGGGCTCAACTTTGAGAGATCTTTTCTGCCTGGCTATGGAATTTGGACTTTGTCTAGGACAATGGAAAGCCATTGAAGAATTTTAATCAGGGGCGTGAGGGATCAGACTTTTCTGTGGCTGCAGTGTGGACAGAGGGGTGGAAAGGGCAGGACACACAGTAGGTGTTTCACTAGTGTGAGTTTTTCTCTAGGGCCTCCATTCCTTTGGGGAATTTATGAAGCATTAAGGCACAACTTTGCTATTCCTGCCCAAAAAGCTTAGGGGAGGAGAAATCTAAGGTATTTTGGGTTCTGGTTGCTGATTTGGAGGTTTTGCTCAGAAGAAAATGGCTGTCACCCTGACCAGAGTCATAAGCCACAAAGGGCTTCTCTTTTCATAGTTTTCTTCCTGCGTCTCTGCCTGGCACTTGGGACTGGTTAGTATCTTTTCAGAAAGCTTATGAGCATTTGCACTTGCCAGGAGGCCCAGCCCTCTAGCCCTTGGCAATGGGGCCTCTGTGGGCTTGTTAATATGCTCCTGTGGCTCCTGCTCCAGACCGAATAAGACAGCAGCTCCCAGGCTACAGTTTCCAGGGGGCTCCTGCTCACTCTCTCCAGCTCCTGGGAGCTCCTTGTCAGCCATTCCTGATTCAGCTTTTGTAGGAGTTCCATAGCCTTCCTAGCAATAAGGGCGAGGGGGGCGGCCTCTTTGCTTGCTCTGATTTCCTTCCGGTGACTGAAATTTAACAAGTTCTTGTTATCTTTAGCCGGCAGAGTCAGCATCTGGTCAGTTCCTTCACAGCCTCCAGGCTTGTCTGCAGACCCTCAAGGTCCTGAGGCTCTGTAAACATTTTTGTGTGCCGACCGTATGCCCTGTTGGGTGGGATGCTCTCACGCAGTGGTGTTCAAACTGTACATGCATCACAATCAGCCAGAGAGCTTGTTCTACACAGTTCCTGAATCAGTAGGTCTGGGTGGGGCCTGAGAATTTATTTGCATTTCTAAATTCCCAGGTGATGCTTTTGCTGCAGGTCTGAGGACCACACTCTGAGAACTATTGCTCTAAAAGAATCGAAGACTTATTAACAGAGGTCTGCTTAATTTTATGTGTTTATCCATTCAACAGATATTTGTTGAGTACCTACCGTTAATACCTGGTGGGTATTGAGGGAAGGGGTGTTAAGCCTCACCCCTTCTGGAGATTGATTCTGAGAAGAGCCAAGGAGCTGGGCGCGGTACAGACGGTGTCAGGCTGGACTGGAGAAGTTAAGTGGTGACGGGGAGACTGGTCAGGTCATGACAAGGCTCACTTAGGCAGGGAGCTTTTAAAGTGTGAATCTGAATAGCGGCCCTCCTACGGAAAAGCCAGGTGATGAATGGGAAGTTACTGCTTGTGTGTTAGCCCAGTGTGGCTCTGCTGACTTTAGGAAAAGAGCCTAACCTCCAGGCAGTTCTTACTAGGGTTTCTTGAGGCCATTCACCCGCAGGGGCACCAGAGTGGCTTGGTCAGTTAACCATCCGACTCCTAGTTTTAGCTCAGCTCATGAGTTCATGGGTTGTGAGATGGAGCCCTCCATTTGCTTGGGATTTTTTCCCCCTCTCTTCCTCCTGTCCCCTGCTTGCACTTGCACGTGCTCTCTCTCTCTCTCTCTCTCAAATAAATAAGTAAAATCTTAAAGCCTGCTGTTTCTAAAAATAAACACCCTGTGAAGATCAAGTCATTGCTTTTAATTTTCATTTGCAGGTCATTGCGAGAGACTGTGCATTCACAGTGATTATTTAATTTGGCTATATTTTACTGGCTAAGAACTTGTGTAGAATAAGATTTATAGCGATCTAATATTTTAACTTGTGCAGTTGCTGAAAAAGTAAAAATCCACAATAGCCGTGGAATGATTTCACTTGGCTCTGCAAAGTTTTTCTCTTAATGATATTTTAAGGTGCCAACTGCTCTCATTTCAGGGTCTGATCCTCTGTGGAGGCAAGAATGGATGTGTTCTTTCTTGTTTCCCTCTTCTTCACTCTTACTCCGTCCTCTCTTCTCCCTCACCTTCTCTTCTCTTCCCTCTGGTAGCCGATAGACACTTGGCCAGTTCATTAAGGGCTTGCTTTTTTCCCCTGCCACGATTCCTTAGCAGCTGGTAGAAATGGTTGTTTGGGGGAAATAATGTTGGGCAAAGCGTCTGGAAGCCCAGAGTCACCTTTGGGGGCCTGCTTCTCCCTCTGCCTCTGCCTCTCTGTCTCTCTGTCTCTCATGAATAGATAAATAAACTCTTAAAAAAAAAAAAAGATTTAAACTGATTCTAAAACTGGCATATAGAACAAGCTGACATGTCCTCTCCTAGCTGAGCTGGTCTTTAGTTCTAACCCCAGGGCAGTTTTCTCTCCCTTCTGTAATGGCCATTGTTCCTTCGTTTCTGGATCTGAGATCAAAATAATCTCAGCAACAAGTAGTATAAGCATATATAAATTTTTGTCAAAAGTTTTAAAATTAATTTAATTTTTAAGTGGTGTATCCTATATTACTTTTGCATATATACAGAGTTTTTAAAATCAGGTGAGTAATTCCATAAAGCTTAAAACTGTAGTTGCTAAGCTGCCAGGAGGGGAAGGGGCTTGGAGTGGGGCGTAGCTGTTTTGGATGCAGACTTTCAAGCTCCAGGCTTCCTTCCCTCTGCACTGCCACCTTCCACTTTGCACCTCTGCAGACTGGGGAGGCACACGGCTCCACCCTTGGCCAGGTCCCCTTCTGCTTCCTGGAGATTCTTTTTCTTCCCTACGACATCAGATCCTACACTTTTGTTCCCATTCCATCTTCCAAAATTTTGTTGCCAGCTCTTGACAGCAATGGTCTCCTCTCTGTTTTCCTAAGTCGTTGGTTTTTTTCTGTTGTTTTTTTTTTTCATGAAGAGGAGCATAGGAACTTGGGGAAGGAATAGGCTTTGGGGACTCTAGGGAAAGAGTATGTTCAGTTTGACACATGTTCTTTTATTTTTATTTATCTATTTTTAATATTTATTTATTTAAGTAATCTCTACACCCAATGTGGGGCTCGAACTCATGACCCCAAGATCAAGAGTTGCATGCTTTTCCAACTGAGCCAGCCAGGCTCCTCATGACATATGTTTTTATGTTTTTTTTTTTTTTTTTTAAGATTGTATTTATTTAAGAGAGAGAAAATGAGCAAGAGAGAACATGAGCAAGGTGTGAGAGGCAGAGGGAAAGGGGCAAGCAGACTTTCCGCCAAGCAGGGAGCCCCACACAGGGCTCAATCCAGGACCCTGGGATTATGACCTGAGCCGAAGGTAGACGCTTAACTGACTGAGCCACCCAGGCGCCCTGACATATGTTCTTTTAAAAGTTCATCCTCACTGCAGATTGAAACCTGTGTTTAGAAAGAGCCACAGTATTTATGCTTTAGGAATGCAGCCCGGAGGTGGTTACTCATCCTGAGGATATGCTGTAAGATCATGCGTGCTCATGTGTAGTCGGTTTAATGACTTGCATATGATGGGTTTTATGTGATGTCTCCTGTCTTAGTGATCCTTGGGCCAGTAAACTTGAAGAGCATCATTGGGGGATGCTGCAGCTACCTCTCATCACCCCCTTGGGGCAAGAGAAAGTAGAAGCAATCAAAGGCTTTACAGCAATGAATGAGCAGGGGAGAAAAACAAGCTGATGGACAGGAAAGGGGGGTGTTGGATGTGCTACATGATTTCCATTTGCCTTTCTAGGTCCCCTCTTCTTCTGATCTACTTGCTTTTTGCTCTGTGAGGCTGTATGAACTACATGTACTTAGTACGGGTTATATCAATGACCCCTTTGTCATCTGGCTTCTGGTTGGGTTCAGCCAGTGTGACATCAGCAGGTCAGAGGGAGGAGAGTGAGGTGGAGATATTTATTCCTTTGCCTCCCTACCTGTAGAGTCTCCACCATTTTTGTCCCTAGACTGGAGGTCCTAGCTAAGCCTCTGTCAGGTGACCCTGAACCTTCTCTGTCCCTGGATCCTTCAAGCCCCGGTTTGACAATAGCAGTCCCTACTTGTTCCCAGAGATACCACATTGTCCCTATGTTCTCTGCACCCTGCACACTCCTTTGCACACAGTCCCTTCATTAAACTTTCCTGGAGCTGCCTAGTTTGGGTGTATCATTTGTTCCTTGCAGGACCTCAACTGGGACATCTGCAAAAGGTGTAGATCAGCCAGATATGGGGAAGGCTCTATTAAGTGCTTATTCCAGAGCTTCCGGAAATAATTTTCATAACCAGTTCTGGACTTGACACTGCCCATGAACTTGTGCCAGTTGTGCTGATCAGCACAGATTTACTCAGAATGACTTTATTTTTCCAGATGTTCAGTTTTAAGCTGGAGATAAGACTAGTCTTGCATTGTTAGTTTCGCACATATGTAAATTATACACTATTCTTTCAGAAAGGTGTATTTTTGTTTGTTTTTAGCACTTTGCTTAGGCAGTCAAATGAAGATATTAATACTGCAGGGAACCAACAGTTTTTATATACCACCTAGGGGGAGGCCCTGCACTGGGAGGTGAAGGGTCAGACAGACATGGGTTCTAGCTTTTTCCGCCCTTGGCTAACGTTGGCAGCTTGGGAGATTCTTTCACCTCCAAGGAGCCCGAGTAGCAGCATCTACCTTGAAGTGTTGTGTGATGATTAAATGGGGATAGCATGTGGGAAAGCTTAGTTTGCCACTGTGCCCGACACATAATAAACACTCTCTAAATGGTAGTTCTTATTAAGAACTCTTATTAAATTTGGGAACTATATTCAGGTTCCCTGGATGAAAGACTTATTTATGAAGTGGTTTCCAACCTATGCATTGTAGCTGTTTGCACATGTCCTGTACCTGGGATGTCTTTGAAGCTTCCAGTTCTGGTTCATTGTGAATATCAACCCACCAGTTGGATGGTGGTTCGGGGCATGGCAAGTCCCCAGCCAAGTGAAATTCAAGAGCTGGCATTCCACGGGGCGGGTGTTGGTCCCTGGAGGTAGAGGGTGGAGGTGTAAAGCTGTCTTGGCACAAAGCTGACCATGTGTTTTTGTCCTCTGGCTTGTTGACCTGAACTTGGAGTCTTGCTTTCTTTTCCCTGAGCCTGCAAAAGGAAGGCTATTAAAATGAGTTGTAAAACTAGGAGGTGGAAGAAAAAAAGGGGCAGGTCTGAGGAAGCTGCCCTGACGGGTGGTGAAGTGAACTGTGCTGCTCTTCCAAGCTGTTTATTAGGGAAACTGAGGAAGTAATATACCAAATGAAGGGCAGGACATCCTAATGAGGTCAATTCCAACAGCTCTTTTTTTTCTCTAGATTTTATTTATTTATTTGAGAGGGACAGAGAGAGCGTGGGAAGAGGGCCAGAGGGAGAGGGAGGGAGAGAATCTCAAGAAAACTCCACATTAAGCACACAGCCCAACGTGGGGCTCCCTCCCACGACCCTGAGACCATGACCTGAGCCAGAATCAAGAGTGGGACACTTAACCAACTGAGCCCCCCAGGCGCCCCCCAGCAGTTCTTAATATTTTCTTACATGAATATTACATGATTACTTTAAAAATAAAGAATTAAACCACCCCTACTCATAGATTACCATTGTTTTTATGTATCACCTAGTGGATTTTTTCACATGCATCTATATATATAAATTCAAAATGGAATGATTTTATCCTGTGGCTCTGTAACCTGCACTTCTCTGTTACTGTGTGTGTCCTTCTGTGCCAATGGATATAAATTTGGTATTGTTTAAATGGCCATAGAGCATTTTATTGTATGTCTTTGCCTTAAATGCAACCAGTGCCATACCTTTGAAATTTCTATGCTATTTCTAGTGTTTCATTATTATAAACCAAGCCCTGTAGTTATTTTCTTAAACACAGTATTTGAAACTCTCTGGGTATCTGTGCTAGTTTTTTGTTTTTTTTTTAACAGGCAAAATCCATAGCTTGGACTTTTTTATATCCTCCAAAGCACCTAGCACAGTCTCCTAATAGGCAAACTCTTGTTGGATGCAGAATTTGACATTAAAAAGGATGAGAGTATGGATGTTGGCCACAGTTCCATTATTTATCTTCCAACCTAAGGCCATCACCAGCCAGCCTTTAAATCACGCATGTTCACGATTTCAAGACCATATCAGACTTCCCATTACCTGTAATAATTATATATAATAAATATAATAATATTGAGATAACTCTGAGGTTTTCTGAGCACTTTTCAGATTGTAATATTGTACAGGTTTTGGGATGGCTATTATTGTTACTCCCATTTTGCGGTGGAGGAAACGCCCTTTAAGAGAGTTTAAATATCCTTTATGCTACACCATGCTGTGTCTTTAACTTATAGACCTAAAGAAAAAAAAAGGACAATCAGGTGTATATGTTAACTGGAGTGTTAGTATCTTATGTTGTTGCTTTTAAATACCAATGACATGGAAATGGAATAAACTTTTTTAGTGGAAGTATTGGTAGCTACTTTGCAAAATGATATATATAAGGAGGGTTGTTGACCTAACTAGATTTGCTGGCAATTATTCAAAGTAATTAAAAAATTCCAACCCTGCAAGGGCTGTTAGTGAAGACATTTCCTGTGCCAGTAACTCCTGTCCAGGCTGTTTTTGCTTTCCACTGCCCTCACTCTGTCCATGGGTACATTTTCACTGGTTGGTTTCACTAAGGGAAGGATTAACTTATACTTGTCTTTTTCTCTACCTCGTGGGTCTTCAGCTATGACAGAGACTCCACTTTCAACGTGTTTGTGGGAAAAGGACAACTGATTGCAGGCATGGACCAAGCTCTGGTTGGGATGTGTGTAAATGAGAGGCGTTTTGTGAAGATTCCCCCAAAACTTGCCTATGGAAGTGAAGGAGTTTGTAAGTTTTTGTTCCATGTTTGTAAACACATTTGCAGAAACAGCCAGAACATTTGAAGGGTATTCAGTCAGGCAGATCAGAGAATCTTCAGAAGCTTTAAATCCAGGACAATGAGAAGCAGTGAACACACACACACACACACACACACACACACACAGCTAAAATTTCATCTTTGGTTCATTTCTTCTAGATATGAAAGAAGTTATTAACACAGGTATATTGAATGTCACCCTTGTTGAAAGGAGGACCATTTTTTTCTCATATTTTTCAATTTTATTTGGAGGAATGAGGGAGGGGGCGTGACCCATTTTGGAATTGTTCAGTAACCCCCTTGAACACGTGGGGAGCATCCTAGGTGTTTATTCGTCTGGCCTGAAAGGCAGCAGCTTCTCAGTGTGAATTCTCTTTGATTTTTAGCTGGTGTGATCCCCCCAGATTCAGTTCTTCATTTTGATGTACTTCTGATGGACATTTGGAATTCTGAAGATCAAGTTCAGGTTCACACTTATTTCACACCCCCTAGTTGCCCTCGGACCATCCAGGTGTCTGATTTCGTAAGGTACCACTACAATGGAACATTCTTGGATGGGACACTGTTTGATTCAAGGTAATTGCCACCATTCCAGGTAATATCGATGAAATGCCCCTTAGTTCCTTCTGTCTCACCTGCTTTTTATGCCCGTGGAGAAACCAGAAGAAAGACTCTTCCCAATTTCCATCGTGCCAACTCCTTCACTCATGACTTTTGGTTAATGTGTCATGCTCTGTAAAGCCAGAGTCCAAATTCTGATACATTTTACAGAAATGTAAGACCAATGTTTATCTAAATTAACAGTGTCTTGGAAGCTCATCATTAAGTGAGGGGGGCCTATTTCCAAGTAGACTGATGCATTTTTTGGTCCATTTTCATAGTTTTCCCATGGAAGGACAAGGGGAAGGCTGAATGTTTATGAAGCTATGGACAAGTGCAAGGAGTAAGGTGCTAAGCTAGAGAACAGCGAACCCTTAGCGCTTTCCTGTCTTTATAGCATATTTGGTTAGATAGAGCAGCAGGCCTGTTTTTGTGAATCACTGTGATTTAATTACACGATTTTCATTTCTTCTAATTTTGGGGACTTCTGCTGCCTTTGGGAACAAAGATCTAAAAACGCCTGTCGTCAGGGATGGGTATAGTTTCACTGTTTAGCTGATAATTGGGTCTCTAAAGCCTTATTGAGGAATGAGTTGGAAACACCCTCAGTAGCATGGAACTTTCCCCCTTTCTCATTGGTTTTCAGTCATAATCGGATGAAAACATATGACACATATGTGGGCATTGGCTGGCTGATTCCTGGAATGGACAAAGGGCTGTTGGGAATGTGTGTGGGGGAAAAGCGCATCATCACCATACCTCCTTTTCTGGCCTATGGAGAAGAGGGAGATGGTAAGTCTTTCCCATTCTTTTTTTTTTTTTTTTAAAGATTTTATTTATTTATTTGACAGAGAGACACAGTGAGAGAGGGAACACAAGCAGGTGGAGTGGGATAGGGAGAAGCGGGGTTCCCGCAGAGCAGGGAGCCCGATGTGAGGCTCGATCCCAGGACCCCGGGATCATGACCTGAGCCGAAGGCAGACGCTTAACGACTGAGCCACCCAGGCGCCCCAGTCTTTCTCATTCTTCAAGCTACTCTCATCTGTCCTTTTTTTTTTTAAAGATTTTATTTATTTATTTATTTTTAAGATTTTATTTATTTATTTATTTGACACAGAGGGAGAGAGAGATCACAAGTAGGCAGAGAGGCAGGCAGAGAGAGAGGGGGAAGCAGGCTCCCTGCTGAGCAGAGAGCCTGACACGGGGCTCGATCCTAGGACCCTGAGATCGTGACCTGAGCCGAAGGCAGAGGCTTTAACCCACTGAGCCACCCAGGCGCCCCTATTTATTTATTTTAAAATATTTTATGTATTTATTTGAGAGAGAGGGTGAGAGAGTACAAGCAGGGGGTGCTGCAGAGGAAGAGGGAGAAGCAGGCTCCCTGCTGAGCAAGGAGCCCAATGAAGGGCTCCATCCCAGGACCCTGGGATCATGACCAGAGCTGAAGGCAGACGCTTAACCCACTGAGCCATCCAGGCACCCCTTAAGATTTAATTTTAAGTAATCTCTATGCCCAGTGTGGGGTCCCCACTCACGACCCAAAGATCAAGAGTCGCATGCTCTTCTGACTAAGCCAGCCAGTCACCCCTCATCTGTCTTTATATTTTTATTGCTGTGATTAATTCGGCTTACCACATGAAACCTGCCAGACGTTTTGGTCTAGACTTGCACTGTCCAATATAGTAGCCACTAGTGACATGTGGCTATTTATAGTTAAATTTAAAATAAACTAAAGTTAAGTAAAATCTAAAATTCTGTGCCTTAGCCACACTGCCACATTTCACGTACTTTAGAGCTACATGTTGCCAAGGGCTGCTGTCCTGGGCAGTGCAGATACAGAGCATTTCCATCACTGTAGAAAGTTCCGTTGGGCAATAGTAGTCTAAATCATCTACCTCTCATCACTGAATTGTGGAAACTTCCACTTATTCATGGTCATTGGCGTTCATAAGTAAAGCATCTGCCACTGCCTCGTAAGCTATAACCTTGGGCACCAGGCTCTCCAGCCTGCATTTTCCCATCTGTGAAATGAGATTTGAACTAGAAAGTCCCAAGGTTGTAGATCTCAAGGTAGAAATTTAGTATATGATCCCAGACTTGCCATTTTCCCCCCTGATTTGTACCTCCATGATGGGTTTTACCTGTGACATTCATTCCCTGTGGACAGATGCAAAGCATCATGTTAGAAAAAACATGAATTAGAACTAGTGTCCTTTTTGAAGGGAGAAAACAGAATATTGGCTGGTAAATGGTTACTGATATTTTAATTTCAGGCAAATTTAATCATACTGACAGGCTAACACAACAAAGAGAACCTCCTGGCGTTTAAACAAGCAGGTATACGTAGTTAAGAATTGAAATGGAAATATGATGCATTTAAGTTTACTGACTGTGGTATCTGACTTATAATAGCCCTAACATAATGTTTTCCAAGCTTTGTTTCCTGGCTCTCTATGTCTACAGAGCAGGAGGAGAGAGGAGGAAATGGGGCTCAACCTTCTCCCCTGTCCACCTCCTCTTTTATTGCTGGGGATCTGCAGACAGTCCCTTCAAAAAGCAGGGGTGGGGATTCCTTGCTAAAAGAAAAATAAAATTTGAAAACAGCTGCTGTAAATACGTCTTAATTCTCCTCTCCCCAAGACATGTTGTTATTCTAGTTGATACTTTAGTGGTTTCATTCTTAGCCAGTGGAAGTTCATTTCCCTTGGCTCTCACATCCTTTGGATGTCATCCAGATGCATACCTCATATATAATAAAACTAGATGCCTGGCCTAATTTGAGGAATATTATTTATTTATTTTAAATAAATATTTACTGTGTTAAATATTTGAAGTAAGTAGTTTATTTGAAATAGTTATTTACTACTTTAATACTGTGCTCAGCTATTCAGGAATAATTTTATTTGTTTGTTTGCTTGTTTGTTTATTTATTTTAGAGAGGATGGGGAGGGGCAGAGGGAGGGGGAGAGAGAGAATCTTAAGCAGGCTCCACACCCAGCGCAGAGCCTGACTCAAGGTTCAATCTCACAACCCTGAGATCGTAACCTGAGTCAAAATCAAGAGTCAGACATTTAACCAACTGAGCCACCCAGGTGCCCCAGGTATAACTTTAAATAGGTGAATTGTATGGTACGGAAATTATATCTTGATAAAGTTGTTATTAAAAAACCAATATTCAATTAGTACGTGATAATGCTAGAAAAATTTAAACTCTGGAGTTACTGTTAAGGCTTTCTTTTTTCTCCTAAATTAGAAAATACAGAAAAGTATAAAAGATTCCTATTCTATCACACACACACCCCCACACCCATACACACACTTCGGGGATTGACCACACCTTACATTCCAGAGGCTGACTCAGCAGCCGCTTTCCTAAGATTTCATTATTCCCTTGAGGGGAAGGAGAAGGGGTAGGCTCTGCCGAAGAGCCAGTTGAGGAACTCAAGCTTGGTATGCTGTGTCATTCACTTGCCCAGGCCTGCTCCTTTGCAAGGTATAACAAATGGCAAGTAAGAGTGTTGAGGTAGGTCATTTGTCAGTTAACTTCCTTCATCTCAAAGGACTGGATTGAGTTATTTATTGGTTGATGTTTGATCTTTGCTTGATGAGTTAGTACCCAATAATCTCTTCATGTAGATTATCATTTTGTAGATATTCACGAAGTCCCCACTGTTGGGAGCATCCAAAAGAAGCAGTACCATCCAGAAGTTAGATAGAAGCAATTTGATGGCTTATATTTTGCATTATGGGTGCCATTTTTTCCCCTCTCAGCTAGCTTTAATTTTATTTATATACTGTTTTGGATGCACTTAATAAACTGAATTTTGCATTTTGCCTCTTCAAAAAAATTGGCTGTTGGTTCCAAAGAACAAGTCTGTGTAGTATTCTGTAGAACCAGGTCCAAGGTTTAGAATTTATGCCTTTAAATGTCTGCTTTGCATTTGTACACAAACAGAAGCCCACAGAGGCATGTATTTGGGTTTGCATGTGGGCGCATAACCACCCACATAAAGCCTTGATTTGTCAGCACAAGCATAGACAATATGGTTGTAGTAGTCTCGCATGTCATTAATATTGGTTTGCTCCTTTTACTGAAGAAGTCAGGCTTCAAATTATACCCACCAGCCCATGGCGGGGCACCATGGACACAATGGTGACAGAACATAGTTGGACACCAGGGGGGACCACCCAACATGTGAAAGAACATTTATTTCCTTGACTTGGAAACTTTAAGGAGTGAGTAACACCAACACAGTGGGAGTTGAATTATAGTTAAAAGTACTTCTTAGGGACGCCTGGGTGGCTCAGTTAAGCATCAGCCTTTGGCTCAGGTCACGATCCCAGGGTTCTGGGGTGGAGTCCCGCTCAGCATGGAGCCTGCTTCTCCCTCTGCCTGCTGCTCCCCCTGCTTATGCTCTCTCTCTCTCTCTGACAAATAAACACATAAAACCTTAAAAAAAAAAAAAAAGGACTTCTTAAATCTTGTGTCCTGATTTCATCATCTTCTTTCATTCTACTCTAGGGAAAGACATTCCTGGACAGGCATCTCTGGTGTTTGATGTTGCATTACTGGACCTCCATAACCCCAAGGATGGCATTTCCATTGAGAATAAGGTGGTCCCAGAAAACTGTGAGCGGCGAAGTCAAAGTGGGGACTTTCTCAGGTATCATTACAATGGCACCCTTCTGGATGGCACCTTCTTTGATTCCAGGTAAGGAAACAACTGGAGCCTTCACTCCTCAGAACATCTTATTAAATACAGTCTCCCTCTGGCTGGACCATGATCTGAATACTCTGTCGATGCTGATTTGTAGTTAGGATTGTCATCTCCAACATAACTTTGTTTTCTGACATTGAATTCCTCCCAAGGCTGTTAGAACGGTCTCCTTCTTGGGGTCTGTGGGATATAAGTGTACAGGAAAACAGGAGAGACTCAGCCTACACTCCCACCATCCCCCACACTGTGCTCCACTATCCAAATATGAAGCCAGCTATGGGATCCAGGATGGGAAGTGGCCAGAACTGAGGTCTGGGTGGTAGGATGAGAAGAGAACAGATTTGGTGTCAGGAAACCTGGGTTCTCGTCCCGGTATGTGGTGACTTTGGACCGCGTTTGACCTCCCTGCACTTCAGTGTTTTTCCCCCTGTAATTGGTACCTTTCTCAGAGATGGTTAAAGAGATAAGGTATGTAAGAGTGCTCTATAACATAACATTAAAAAAAAAAAAGAATGCTCTGTTAACTTCAGAGGCTACGGGAGGAGCCGGCTGGGTGCTTTCAGCTCCCTTCCCAGTGCAGAGGCGAGTTACCATGCCGCTGTTGTTATTCACCGTCCGGCTTTGCTTCTGAGGCTTCGCTTGCAGCTGCGCAGGTGGCTGCAGCAGGCGGCTTGCTCTGGCTTGCTCTTTCAAGCAGCACGAGCTCTTTGGAAGCCACCTCCTCAGCTTCCTGTGGCGCAAACAGGTAGTGACAGCAACAACCTACCTGTCTCCCTGGGGTTGTGGACTTCTAATTTCTTCCATCATCCGAAAACAGTACAGAAGAATTTGTATATGGTATTATTTTGTTTAAATGATGTATCTTTCCTATCCTTAGGGTCTCTTCTTTTACAATTTTCATTTGATTTGGGGGAAAAAGAAATAGTCACATGATTCAAAATTAAAACTAAGTGTGTATTAAGATATGTCCTATTACCCACCCCTGCGTACCCCACATCTCCCTCTCTCTTAGCCACTTGGAATTAACTACTTTCCTATATGTATGTATGTAGGTAAGCTTTATACCCGATGTGCAGCTTGAACTCACGACCCTGAAATCAAGAATTGCACACTCCACCGACTGAGCCAGCCAGGCATCCCTAAAATTAACCACTTTTCTTAATGCATTTCTTTTTTATTCCTCCACTGTGTGGATTTTTTTCTAATGCAGATATAAACAACTACAGATGTTATCTTATTTTCTCCCCTTTATAGAGTATATAGTATATAGAATACACTACTCTGCCTCTTGCTTTTTTTTTTCACCTTCGGATTTTTCCATATTAATATATAGAGAGACAGCTCAGGGCTTGATCTCAGGGTTGTGAGTTCAAGCCCCCTGTTGGGCTCCGTGCTGGGCATGGAGCCTACTTAATAAAAAATACATATATATATATATATACACATACACACACACATACGCACATACATACGTATATATACACAGAAAAAGGGAGAGAGAAATTATTTATATTTTATGTCTGCGTAGTGTTTCATTGGGTGAATATTCCAAATTTATTTAACTATGCCCCTACTGATGAACATTTGAGTTGTCTTTATTCTTTTTCTATTATAGGAAATATTCAGTATGTGTGTGTTATTACTTGTTACTTGTAAGCTTGGATCTGTCCATTATTCCCTGGAATTCTATTAATTATATTAAATTCATTAAAATTTAAAAACTACTAATTAAAAGACCATTTTTTCTAGCGTACACCAGATTTCATAGAAAAGGAACCACGGGGCGCCTGAGTGGTTCAGTCAGTTGTGTCTGACTCTTGATTTCAGCTCAGATTTCTTGATCTCAGGGTCATGAGATCAAGGCCCAAATCAGGCTCTGTGCTCAGCGGGGAGTATGCTTGAGATTCTCTCCCTTCCTCTCCCTTTGCCTCTCCTCCTATGCTCTCTCTCTGTCTCTCTCTCAAATAAATAAATACATCCTTAAAAAAAATAGAGGGGAACGCCTGGGTGGCTCAGATGGTTAAGTGTCTGCCTTCCGCTCACGTCATGATCCCAGCATCCTGGGATGGAGCCCCACATCGGGCTCCTGGCTCAGCAGGAGTCTGCTTCTCTCTATCTCTCTGTCTCAAATAAATAAATAAAATCTTAAAAAAAAAAAAATCGTTGGGGCACCTGGGTGGCTCGGTCAGTTAAGCATCTGCCTTCAGCTCAGGTCATGACCCCAGGGTCCTGGGATCGAGCCCTGCATCAGGCTCCTTGCTCGGTAGGGAGCCTGCTTCTCCCTCTCCCTCTGCCATTCCCCTCTTTGTGCTCTCTGACTCTCTCTGTCTCTCTGTCAAATAAATAAATAAAATCTTTAAAAAAATTGTTTAAAAAAATAAAGGAACCACAATTTTATTAGGTTTTAAAAAGCTTTCCATTTCAGTGCATTGGGATCTAGTCCATCCTGAGAGCTATGTAATATTCTATTATATGGATTTGCCTTAATTTAGGTAATCAATCCCAACTGTTTTCTACCTTTTTTTAATGAGGCGTAGTTGACATACAGCGTTATATTAGCTTCAGGTGTACAACCTAGTGATTCAGCAATTCTGCACATTGCTCAGCGCTCGTTATGATAGTCACCATTTGTTGTTTTCTACCTTTTGACATTCTAAGTAGGGCTGCAGTAATTATTTTTGCAGTTAAATCTAAATATGTAAGATTGTTTCCTTAGGATAGATTTCTAGAAGAGTCTCTGGGTCAAAGATTACATGTATTTTTATAGTTTTTGATATGCACAACAAAGTTGTCCTCAGGGAAGGTTTTATTCCCCATCACTGTCTAAAAGCGCTCCATTCCCCCAAACTCAGTAACACTGAGAATCATTTTTAAATTATCTTTGCCAATTTATAGAGAAAAACGGACCCTTATAGTTTTTATCTGAATTTCTTCATTGCTATTGAGGTTGAAATTGTTTCAAATGTTTATTACTAGACCATTTGAATATCTTCTTTTTTGATTTATCTGTTTGTATCTTTTGCCTGTTTTTATGTTGAGGGTATTAATATTTGTTCTCTCCTTATCGATTTGAAGATATGAAGACCTCTGTACATTAAAGATAGTAACTCTTTTATGACTGTATATTATTGAAAGCATATTCCGTGTTTATTCGCATTTTTATTTTGGTTATTATGATTTTGGACCTATTTAAATGTAAATGTTTATGTTGTTAAATATATTTACCTTCTCCTTTATGGTTTCCTTTATTCTTATATAAATTCTTATATATTCTGTTTTTGGGGACTTGCTAAAAAAAAGTCTTTCTGTTCCCCTAGAGTATAAAAACATTTGTCTGTATTTTCTTCAAGCCTCTTTAATAGTTTTATATTTTTATCCTTTAAAATATTCTTTATTGGGGCAGCTGGGTGACTCTGTCATTAAGTGTCTGCCTTCTGCTCAGGTCATGATCTCATGGTCCTGGGCTCCCTGCTCAGTGGGAAGCCTGCTTCTCCCTCCCCTACTCCCCCTGCTTGTGTTCCCTCTCTCGCTGTGTCTCTCTCTGTCAAATAAATAAATAAAATCTTTAAAAACGTTTTAAAAATATTCTTTATTAAAATTTCTATTTTAAAAAATATTATGTTCTTGGGTGCCTGGCTGGCTCAATCAGTAGAGCGTGTGACTCTTGATCTTGGGGTCATGAGTTCAAATACCACATTGGGCATAGAGCCTATTTAAGAAAAAAGTATTATGTTCTTATTGTATAAGTGAAACAATACAAAGGTGTATAATAAAACATAATAATTTCCCATTAGCTCCTTTAGCCCCCTGAGGTAAATATTAATAACCTTCCACAGTGTCTCTCCATGTTCATAAATCTTTCATGTTTAAATCTTCAATCCATCTGGAATTTTTTGTGGTACTCAGTGTGACAATAAGGATCTAACTTTATGTTTTTCCAGATGGTTAGCTAGTTTTTCAAACACGCTTTACTGAAAACTATTTTTCCCCTCACTCATCTAAAATGTGACTTTTTGGGGCGCCTGGGTGGCTCAGTGGGTTAAAGCCTTTGCCTTCGGCTCAGGTCATGATCTCAGGGTCCTGGGATCGA
>CM052887.1:54770587-54796779 GCA_028534135.1 Potos flavus
GTTTTCTTGAACAAGGTCTATCTAAGTTGGTTTTCTTATCTGTAAAATGCTAATGAAAGTATTATACATCCTTGATTCTAAGTAATGCTAATTTTTTTTAAAGATTTTATTTACTTATTTGTCAGAGAGAGAGAGAGCACAAGCAGGCAGAGTGGCAGGCAGAGGCAGAGGGAGAAGCAGGCTCCCCGCCGAGCAAGGAGCCCGATGTGGGACTCGATCCCAGGACCCTGGGATCGTGACCTGAGCTGAAGGCAGCCACTTAACCAACTGAGCCACCCAGGCGTCCCAGTAATGCTAATTTTTAAAAAGATTTATTTAGGGGTGCCTGGGTGGCTCAGTCATTAAGCGGCTGCCTTCGGCTCAGGTCCTGATCCCAGGGTCCTGGGATCGAGCCCCATATCAGGCTCCCTGCTCGGCAGGCAGCCTGCTTCTCCCTCTCCCATTCCCTCTGCTTGTGTTCCCTCTCTCACTGTTTCTCTCTCTGTCAAATAAATAAATAAAATCTTTAAAAAAAAAAGGTTTATTTATTTATTTTGGAGAGAGAACACATGTGTGAGCAGGAGGGGCAGAGAGAGAATCACAAGCAGACTCCCCACGGAGTGCAGATCCATAAGTGGGGCTCCATCCCATGACCCATGAAATCATGGTCTGAGCTAAAACCACGAGTCAGATGCTTAACTGACCAAGCCACCCAGGTGCCCCCTAAGTAACACTATTACAAAGTTTTACATTTAAACTTCTCTGAAATGATCTGGGGGTGTGTCTGACTCCTGATGCATATGTTTAAGGTGTTCCCCTGCCCTTCTCCAGCCCCCTGAGAAGCTGTCATTAAATTCGTGGAGCATCTGCTAATCCCAGATTTACAGTAATCCCCCACAAGGTGACTGCAGGGATTTAATGAGAGAGTGTAGGGGTGCCTGGCTGGCTCTGTCAGTACAACATTTGACCCTTGGTCTGGCGTTGTGAGCTCAAGCCGCCTGTTGGGTGTGGAGTTTACTTAAAAATAAAATCTTTAAAAAAAATGAGAGAGTGTATGTGAAAAATACTTCTGTAAACTGTAAAACGTTATTCAGATGTGAGGTAATGTTTTCAAAAGTGGAGATGACGGAAAAGAAAACTATACTAATAATTTTGTGTAGAAGAGATGGGATGTGTTGTAAAAGTACTTTATGAACTGTTAGGTGTACTATATCATAAGGGGTGTATATGGGCCAGTTTTGGCTGGGAGTTTCTCCCCTGTGAAGTTTCTGTTAGTTTAGTTTCTCTTGCATAGTGATGGGGGACTGGAGTGATTTTTCCCTCTACAGCTGATTTTCTTGTCTCCCGTCTTACTTCTGTAGGAGCCAGGCGAGCCTTAATTTGGCTGAGTTTAGCTTCCTCATCTGTGATGAACTCAGCATACATCTTTCAGGCTCAGCGATCCCATGGGCAGTAGCTCATCCTCTTGAATTGTAGTCCAAACTGTGTTCTTAACTGGCTGCGTGATGCTGGGCAAATCTGTGCTTCAGTTTCCCCATGAGGGTTGGGATACTTCTAATGGCCCTTCCAGCTTCAGTCTCCCACTGTTCTCAGGGTTTTCCTGTCTAGGTCCTTGTATTTCTCACTGGAAGTCCGTGGGGACATCCCTGGTGACATTGGGGAGGCACGTGTGCTGCTGCTTGGAGGACTCACTCATTCATTTCCTGTGTCTGACCTTTAGGGAATATCCCTGGTTCGGCCGTGCTGGTGTTTGACATCCATGTGATTGACTTCCACAACCCTTCTGACTCCATCAGCATCACCTCCCACTACAAGCCTCCTGACTGCTCTGTGCTGAGTAAGAAGGGGGATTACCTCAAGTATCACTACAATGCCTCGCTTCTGGATGGGACTCTGCTGGATTCCACGTAAGGGCCACTGGGGACAGTAGGGGAGTAAGCCTGGAGGATAACAACCATAGGTTCCCAGGATTCTCCTTTTCTTTTCATCGATACTGGTTGAGAGCTTTTCTCTCCATGCTTCCTCACTGCTCAGGTGCATTATTCTAAAAGTTCCCTATGAATGGTCTCACTTGGCTTCTGTGAAATTGTCTTTCTGAAAAAACGGAAGTCATCTTATAACTGCTGTCTTTAAAAATTAACCCACAGCTACATTACAGACTCCACAGTCTGGTGCATCAGGCTCTATTTGTCAGCTCCATTCTGCTTGACTGATCTCATCTTGTTAGGGCCCATCTTTTGCCTCATAGGGCTGCCATGTGCAGTGGTGCAAGATGTGCACTGCTTAAACCCTTCCTTCTGGCCTTCTGCTGTGGCTGAAATGTCCTCCCTTTTCGCAAAGTCTTTCCTTAATTCCTAGGAAGAACCAGCTGCTCCCACTTCTGTGTCTCATAATGTTTTAAGTTATTATTTTTATTAGCAAAATATAGTTATTTATTTTTAGTTACTTATTGTTGTTTCCATCTCTGTTGCTGGTCTGAATATCTTACAGAAACCCAACATGTTTATTCATATTTTTGTTCCTTACACCTAGCCTGGAGGCTAGCACAAAGGGAGCATTTTATAAATGTTAATTGATTGAAGTGAATCTGAAATTTTATTAATAGGAATCAACAGTATAAACAAGTATCATTGGCCAATTTTGGAAAAAAGGAGCTTTGCTTCTTATGTTTCTGAATCTTCAGATGTAGTTGTAAGTTAGTAAAATATTCTCTTCTCTGGGAAAGAAACATTTTCAGCCTTCCTTTATATCTCTATATAAGTATATCCATTTTCATACTGAGCCCAACTTAGATTCCTAAGTTTGGGCTGGTGAGAAAGCAGAGCTTCATATAAATATGAGTTGCTGCATTTATGCAGCATGAGGAGGGCCTTCTCTCCTCCCACCTGCCTCTCTGCCTTCTAGCTTCTGGTGACATTGTGGGTGGCTGGCGAGAGACAGAGACACAGTCGGAGCCCTAGGGACATGCTCTTCACAATATTCTCTTTGGTGCTACGAGATCCTGTGTATTAATGCATTTAGTGTTTTTCATCAGATCTAAAATGTGTTGATTATTAGAAGCATTGTGTTTGATGTATCTCTGAGAAAATAAAAACACTGCCCCCAAATTAACATGCTGCTGATCATAAAGTGTATCGCAATTACAGAGATGTTAAAATGTGAAAATATGTGCATTACAGAATCAATGAAATATGTAGCTTCTGGGGCTCAGGTTTACAAGGACCTGCTTTACAATAAACCTCCTTGCATTCATATTAGAAGCCTTTGGAGGGCTGCGGAGAAGCATGGCCTGTTGTTTGGGGGATCAAGTGAGCTCATGCATGTGAAAATGGTCCCCAAGGTTAGAATCGTCTGTGAGGTCAGTGGCTTGCTGTCACTGCTCTTGCTAATGTTCATGTTCTTGTCTGGTGCTCTTACTCCAGGGCGGGGGTGAGCGGAAGTGGAGGTGGAAAATGAACAAAGGAATTCCTTCTCAGTGGGTTCAGGATATGCTTCTTGTATAGGGTGGGGAGAATCGGCCTTCCTGCCTTCTAATGTTTGGTGGATTCACAACATTTCCTACAGAGTATCCGGGAGCCACGTGAATGTTCCTTCCTCTCATCAGACTCCATTCTAGACCATGAGAGTCATTTGTGTTCCGTGTAAATCTACACTGAAGAGTAACATCCGGCTTCCCCGCTGGTCTGTTCTGGGTGTAAGCTGCAAGATGATGGGAAAATGGGATGTATGGTGGGTGTCTGCCTCCTGTGTGTGGGGGAGGAAGGTGAGACCTGCTCCCACCCCAAGCCATCCAAGCGGTCTGCAAACAAGGGGGCGATTTTCATCAGCGCTGAGAGAGGCTGGCTGCTGAGAGGGTAGAGGGAAATGTTGGCGAAGAGCCAGAGAGGGCGGCCTGCAAGTGGGAAGCAGGAAGCTTGCAGTGGATGTGAATGGCAGGGAATGCACAGAAGGAATGAGGAGAATGTCAGAGAAGAACTGGCAAAAAAAATAAATAAATAAATAAATATAAGGTTGATCTGAGGGAGGAGAATTCGTGGGGCATTCAGAGGTGACACATGAAAGCAAAACGTTTGCTTGGAGGATTTTCTCAATGTGTGTTTAAATTGGCCTCAGAGAGGAAGAATAAACCTTTATTTGACAACTAAATGAGTTTTGAATATTCTGTAAGACTTTGAAACAGAGTAGTCCCGTGGGAGGTCCCCAGGGGTCCCTGGAGAAAGGCAGTGTGAGGGTGTCTCTGTGCTGCTGACAAAGGAGGAATTGTGTGGGAGGCGGGACAGAGGCCGTCCTGCTCCCTCCCACAGGCCGTGGGCCAAGGCATCCTGTGCCAGAGTTGGCTTTGTTTCGATTTTGTCCCAGGTAGGACAAACGCAAACCCTGTTTGGCTTGGTGGGTGCCTGACAACCAGCCTGGCCCTGGGAACCAGTTTGAGAACGGCAGGCGGCCGTAGCCCTGCCCCCAGGGGAGGCTGGGGGGCCTGAGAAGGGGATGTGACCCAAAGGGGCTGTGCCTTCCTGCTATCCCCATCTGGTAATGGGCATCAAGGGGACTCCAAGATACTGGGGAGGCTTTTCTTCCTTGCTATTGAAGAATAGCTCCATTGCCTTTAGGAAGTGGTAGAAAGTAGTAGTGCCATACGTTTGGAAAGAGATTTATTTTCAGTAGTGATGGAGGTGTTGGAGCCCCAACTTTTATTTATGTGGATTTCACAGGGACTGGGGACATCAAAGATAATTTAAACCATGGCTCAGGTTAAACTTTCAGTGATTTTTCTAACGTCAAAAACTATTGCGGACATAAGCACTTCACATACTCAAGGCCATCCACTTACTCTTTATACTTGAGCTCTTTATACTTATTCTCTTGGTGCCAGCAGAGTATATTATTTACCACTGAGAACACCCCTGTGAGATGGCTATCACTATCTCCAGTTTCTAGATGAGGAAATGGAAGGATTTTATTTCTCAGGGTCCATGTAAGTGGCAGAAGCAGGATTCAAACACAGGTCTTGCTAAATCCAAAACCCAGGGTCTTTATTATATGTTTTTCAAATTCTCATGAAAATTCCTTACTGGGATATTGATTAAAATATAGAGAAGAGGTCTAAGAGCAGTCCAAAGGACTTCTTTTTTCCTGGAATCATTGAGAAGTAGGTTGCCACCATGACGTCCCATCACTTTAGTGTACACTTTAGTGTACTTTAGTGCACATTTCCTACAAACGTGGACATTCTCCTGCATAATTCAACACATACTTTATAACCAGTAAGTTAACACCGGTCTGTTACTATCTTTTAATCCTCAGACCCCACTTAAGTTTTGCCAGTTGTTCCCATAAGGTCTTTTATAGCAAAAGGATCCCATTCAATATCCTCCAATGCTCTGGAATGGCTCCTTGGACTTCTCTTGATCTTCTTGACACTTTCGAAGATTACACTTTCATTATTTTGCAGAGTGTTTCTCAGTTTGGGCTTGTCTGATGTTTTCTCCTGATTAGACAGGGGTTTTGTATATTTGGCAGAAAGATCACGGAAGAGATGTAGATGTGTTCTCATGAAAACACTCTTAACTACCAATGGGTTGATGACCTAACCAGGGACTCTTCTGTTTCATTTTCAGGTGGAATTTAGGCAAGACATATAATATTGTTTTGGGATCTGGACAAGTTGTGTTGGGAATGGATATGGGTCTCAGAGAGATGTGCGTTGGAGAGAAACGAACAGTGATCATTCCACCACACTTGGGCTATGGGGAGGCTGGTGTGGGTGAGTAAGCAACAGCATTCCTGGGTGTTTGGGACATGTTCGCAGTCTCAATGTTGTGCTTTTGGGGGGTGCCATATTTAGAAACACAATATGCTGCTTCCATTTAAAACCCAAAGAATCAGGGCTGCCTGGCTGGCTCTATTGGTGGACATACAATTCTTGATCTTGGGGTTGTGAGTTTGAGCCCCACATTGGGTGTAGGATTACTTAAAAATAAAATCTTAAAAAAAAAGAAACTTAAAAAAACCCCAAAGAATCTCTGGGTTTATAATTAATATTATTAACTAATTAATATCATAATATATAATCATAATATTATACATATATAATTAAAATATATTTATTGTAGATCTAATATAATAATATTATAACACATGATAATATAATAATTAATATCATGAGCTAAGGGGCACCTGGGTGGCTCAGTGGGTTAAAGCCTCTGCCTTCGGCTCAGATCATGATCTCAGGGTCCTGGGATCGAGCCCCGCATCAGGCTCTCTGCTCGGCGGGGAGCCTGCTTCCCCCTCTCTCTCTGCCTGCCTCTCTGCCTGCTTGTGATCTCTCTCTCTGTCAAATAAATAAATAAAATCTTAAAAAAAAAATCATGAATTAATACTTAAATTTAGCATCTTTGTTTAAAGAGTCCTGTGAATTCAGTGTTAATGCCTTGTTAATGCCCCACGCCTCCTTAAGAAAGCAGGAGATTTTGTGAAAAAAAGCCTTGGGTGTTCAAACCTATGTGTGGGAAATGTCCCTGAAGGAGCTTTACAGGAGATTTGTCTTAAGTGGAGCTGAGGCTTCCTTCTGGAACAGGTTCCTGGGACAGAGGAATGCTACAGGCCTTCACTTTTTACTTCTCCTGAACCTGTAAGCTATCCAAGAAGACTTTTTTTTGGCAAAGATGAGTTTCAGGTTCTGAAAATACTGGCTTTACCTTGCCCTCACAGCTGGTATGGTTTACTTCATGATTTGGGCCAAAATGAGTCTTACACATAGGGGATTTGAGAACCTTCTTCTTCAATGTTTTATGTTCCTACTCTCTGGAGTAGGGAAATGGAGATGGGAAGTGCTAACTTACAAAAGAGATACACACTTTAGACTGATTTTCTCTTTTTCACAATTTTTAAGTAATTGTAAAAATACTGTCTGTTGGGGTGCCTGGCTTGCTTGGTCCATGGAGCATGTGACTCTTGATCTCAGGGTCGTGAGTTTGAGCCCCATGTTGGGTGTAGAGCTTACTTTAAGAAAGAAAAAAAACCCAAAACCCCACAACTGCCTGCTAGTCCCCCCAATCCAAGAAGAAACACTTAAAAAATGTGTACCTTGTAAGACCATGGGATATATATTATAAATAATTATAATAATTTCAAATAAGACATTATATATGTGCATATATATTCACATGCTTATGTAATTTCTTTTGGGATCATAATGTATATACAGTTCACAAATTTGTATTTATAGTCATATCTTAGATCAGGACTTTAAGGCATACTATATTATTCTTAAGGTTCTGCTGTAGGATTTATTCAAAAGTTCTACAATTGTAGTCTCTACTAGTGGCTTTCAAACTTTTTTCACCAAGACATACAGTAAGAAATACATTTCATGGGGGTACCTGGGTGGCTCAATCAGTTAAGCATCTGACTTCTGGTTTCCACTTGGGTCATGATCTCATGAGTTGTAGGATCGAGCCCCCCTTTGGGCTCTGCACTTGGTGGGGAGTCTGCTTGAGATTCTCTTCCTCTCCCTCTGCCCCTCCCCCTGCGTGTGCACACATGCGCTCTTTCTGTTTTCCTCTCTCTAAAAGAAATAAGTAAAAACTTCTTAAAAAATAAGAAATACATTTTATCTCCCCATCTATATTACACATAAACATGCAATTTATACATATATACATATACATTTAGATTTATATATAGAATTGAAATGCGAGTTTCATAAAACCATACCTATCCTTTCTAGGTACAGTGTACCCTCGTCTATTTTATTCTTTAATTTTAAAAAATGCTGATCACCACCCTGTAAATGGATTTCATGACCCACTAATGGTCACTACCTACAGTTTGGAAAAAACCTCTACAGTTTGGAAAAAAACTTCTTGCTCGTGTTGAACTTTCTTGCTCTCACAAGAAATGCGTGCCATCCGTGAGGCAGCTGGAACCCTGGGTCGGGGAGGGAGGTTGTGCTGGGCATGCCCACTGTCTGCTGGGGCTAACGCTGTCTCCTCCCGTGTTGGTGTGGCAGATGGAGAAGTGCCCGGCAGCGCCGTCTTGGTGTTTGACATTGAGCTGCTGGAGCTTGTGGCCGGTCTGCCTGAGGGGTACATGTTCATATGGAATGGCGAGGTGTCACCCAACCTCTTTGAAGAAATCGACAAGGATGGTAATGGAGAAGTCCTCCTCGAAGAGGTAACTGACCTTGGAAGGAAAGCGGGACTAAAGGAGCCCGGGGAACCTTATTGGGGTAGGGGAACCATTCCGAATGTGAAGCCTTCTCAGGGTGAGGAGGACACCTGTGCTTATTTCTTGTGATGATGGTAACCCCCACATGCTCACGTACCAAGTACTTCTATACACACGCTCTAAATTGAAGCTCACAATTCCTCTTTGAAGAAACTGAGGCCCTGAGAGGTACGGGGCTTGATTGCAGGGCTCACAATTCAGTTCTCAGTTCCTGGGTGCCTGCTCTGTACCTGCGTTATGCTGAGAGTTTTTCACATATATTATCTTGCCTGGCCCTTGTGGCAGCCATGTAATCATCATCCCCGTTTCAGAAGCAGCAGCTGTGCACAGAGAAGGTAAATGACTTGCCTAGGGTCACGCAGCTACCCGGTGGTTTGAGCCAGGATTCATATCCCTGTCTTGATCATCTAGGTGCTGGGTGGTTTCTTCTGTAGCAGACGCCCCTTCGTGGAGCTGGGCAGTAGCGCAGTCTGTCCTGTCACACCCTGCTGAATTCCACTACTCTGCCCGTTCTGTATCTGCTTATTCAAGGACAGGGCTCCAGCCTTCTCCGCTTTCTCTTTGACATCAGTCACATTTTCCCGGCTACTGGGTGGTTCACATGAGCACAAAAACATGCTCTTTTCCCCCCTTCTCTTGGTGCATCTTTCCATTTCTTTTATTTCTTTGCTCCCTTCATAGCAGAAATGTCAAAACTCTTTTAAACCCACTCCTGTCACTTTTCCCTCTGTGTCACTGAACCTGGTCTTGCTAAGGTGACTGGAGCCTTTCATGTTGCTACAAACAGTGGTCACTTTTCACTCTCTCTGTACTTGGACAAAGCCAAGTGCTTTGCAGGATACCTTCTTTCTCTGGCTTCTAGACCACATTTTCTTGGTGTTGCTTCTCCCTCACGGGTAAGTCCTTCTCAGGAGTCTTGTCCCTTATGTCTTCATGTCAGAGTGCCCCAGCCTGAGTCCTAAGCCTGTTCTCTTCTCCACCTTACATCACTTCCTGGGTGATCTCAACCAGTGCCATGGCTTGGCCATCCAAAGCCCCATGACTTCCAAACTTGCAGCTCTGGTTCAGTCTTCTTTACTTCGGACTGCTACATCTAACTGCCCAGCTGACATTTTCACTTTCTGAACGCCCGCTACCTCCCTTCCGTGGACTTGCTTCACCCAGGTTGTGTAGCTCATAAAATTGTGTCTGTTTTGTGAGCTCAGACTCTAATTCCAGCCCCATTGCTCTCAGGATGCTCTGTTCAGGCCCAGGCTTGGCTGCCGTATCTCATGGCCTGTCCTGTTCCCTCTCTCTCCAGTTCTCAGAGTACATTCATGCCCAGGTGGCATCTGGCAAAGGGAAACTCGCTCCTGGTTTTGATGCTGAGATGATCGTGAAGAATATGTTCACCAACCAGGACCGGAATGGAGACGGGAAGGTCACGGCAGAAGAATTTAAACTCAAAGACCAGGAGGCCAAACATGACGAACTCTAAACCTGACTCGGGCCACTTGTGTGACACCAAGCCCCCTGTTGTGGCAGAACGTGAAGTGAGGCGCGAGGGTCTCTCAGAAGGGGAATCGTCCATAAGCAGTAGATGGTCACACAGTGCCTGGGGCATGTCAGGGATGGGTCGATGCACATGGTGAGAATTTTAGGCCACATGCCAGTGATACGAAACAAAATTGGTGTGAGGTGCCTCGGCAGGGGCTGTGTAGAATATTGAAAAGGCTGCACCGTCAGCCATTGTTTTGTGAGCCTTCCGGGTAGTTTTGTTACTAAAGGAAAATAGTGTCATACAGAAGTTACAACCATCTTGGAGGGAACAGAAGAGATAGTGTCCGGGATATCCACATAAAGAGGATTCACATTTTTTTTTTTTAACTTGCTGGTGTTTTAAAAGTGTTCTCCAGATGAGCAGAAAACAAAAAGGACATGTCCCAGCAGTATTCCCTGAAAGCCTGTACCGGCTCTGGTAAGGCCCAGCTTCCACTTCCTGCTACACACACACACACACACACACACACACCTTGTACACGTGTCACACACACACACACACACACCTTGTACGCGTGTCACACACACACACACACCTTGTACACGTGTGCTTTCATAGTTAATCAGGCCCTACCTGTTGTGGTCTTCCGATTGGCTGAGTAACTTGGAAGTTAAGAAGAAAATCAGTGGACCAAACAAAAAGCATCTTGGACCACAAGTAGAGAATTTGATTCTGTGTTTGCCACGCAAGATTATCTGCTTCACCCTTTCTTAACTCCTATTGCTCTATCCTCCCTGAATCTTTCCATCAGACAGATATGCACAGGGCTGGTGGCTAAGCCATTTCTCAGAATTTCTCACTGCGACCAAGATGGAAATGTCACCCCAACAGATAAACAAGGTGACATGTTTCCACTAATTCGTGTCCTGGAGAGGGAGGTGCCCAAAAGCCCAGGGACCTCTCTCTGTGTAGGGAAACAAGGACATGGTTACCTGCCAGCCTGTGCCCATGTTATGCAGTAACCACCTAGCTGCCTTCTGTCCTCTGTTCCCAAGTGGTGGAGGCATCCACCCTGAAGTAATCAATGATTTTCCTTTTGAAACTGCTTTGTTTTACTAATTTAAACTGTTTTGTACTGATGTAGCCCTGAGATAGTTCATGAAAATGCTGTGCACTCATTCAATGGAATAAATGTTGGAAAACTCGTTTCGTATATAAAAAAATGGAATTATAACATCAGGTTTTGTGGAGTTTTACTTGGAGGCTGAGAGGATCCCATGAGAATACACTTCGATTATCCATTGATGATCCCCTGGATAAATACTCGAGGACTGCCTCTGAATTTGAAGGAGTGTGAGGTAGAGTATACAGGGGGGTGTGTCAGGCAGCGTCCTGGTAGGAAACACACCCTCACACTCCTCACATGAGGAGAAGCTGCGTAAAGAACTCTACAGGAGTGGGGACAGGACTCAGAGACCTAGTAAGGATGTCAAAGTAACATGACTGCAGTTGGGGAGCACCAGCAGGAGGCTATTCTACCCCCCCAGACCTGAAAGGCGAAGGGGAGCCACAGCCATGCCCAGAACCGTGGCTGGTACTACAGCAGAGGAGGGAGGGCAGAGACACCACCTCTGTCCTGCCCCTGGTTCCCACTAGCTGAACCCAATCCGAAGCCAAAGGAAGAGGAGGCTAGGGGCTGGCATTCTCAGAGGTCAGCTTTTTGGGGGCGCAGAGAAAGGTAGAAAATGACTGCAGGGGTTGGAGTGGGAGCAAATGGGGGAATGACTGGCATACGTATAGAGAAAAATACGTTTTTGTTTTTGTTTTTTTTTTAGAGAAAAATACGTTTTTTAAAAGCAAATGTTACTGTTTACTCTGCAGAAGCAGCCTTGGAGACTGTTCGCTTTTGGAAGACAGACGAGAGGTGTGTCGGGGCCTTCCCGGCTGCTGCTGTTGTGGTAACTGACGTTCCTCGACCTGTCTTCTACAGAGCACACAGTCACTCCAGATTTCCTGTTTAACAGAATTCCTTCAGTGCACTAGATAGGCTAATAATCTTGCTGAACTGCCCTTTGGAATGCATTTAACCTGTAACACCTCACGATCCTTACACATCTTTATGAAGATAAAAACCTGGTGCTTATTCTCTGCTTCCGACTTTTAGTTGGTTCTGATTGAATTTCTTCACTGGCTGTTTTCTTCGGTGGTGGAGACAGTTGGCTGAATAAAAGACATGTTTCTCTGGGGAAATTAAGGTCTGGTGCCTCAGAGCTTCAAGAATAGAGGGAACTCTTAGCTTGTTTTTATTTTTAAACTGCCTGCCCGATGGCTGAGCTGGAACCTTGGTCTTCTCTGGCCTTCAGACTCAGACTGAAATGCTGGGTCCTCTTGAGTCTCCAGCCTGCCGCTTGTTTGTTTTTTTTTTTTAAAGATTATTTATTTATTTGACAGGGAGAGAGAGATCCCAAGTAGGCAGAGAGGCAAGCAGAGAGAGACGGGGAAGCAGGCTCCCCGCTGAGCAGAGAGCCCGATGTGGGGCTCGATCCCAGGACCCTGAGATCATGACCTGAGTCAAAGGCAGAGGCTTTAACCCACTGAGCCACCCAGGTGCCCCGCTTGTTTTGGTTTTTGTTTTTTCTTCCCGAGCCTTATGGAGGTATAATGAACAAATAAAATTGTGAGATATTTAAAGTGTGTGTTATGATTTGAAGTACGTATATCCTTTACTTGTAAAAGGATCTCTCCCCGACGTAGCACCTCACTTTGTGTGTGTGAGAGAGAACATTTAAGTTTTACTCTCTAAGCAAATTTTAAAACTATACAGTATAGGTCACCATGTTATGTATTAAATTCTCAGACCTTATTTATCTTAGAGCTGAAAGTTTGTACCCTTTTACCAATTTCTATTTCTCCCATCCCCCAGTAACCACTTTTGTACTGTTTCTATGACTTCAGCTTAATTTTTTTTAATGCATATAAATTTTTTTAAATGCCACATATAAATAACACCATGTAGTATTTATCATTCTAAACCCTTGGCTTGTTGTTGAGTGCTCCCTGGGCGCTTCCATTCTTCCTGTTGCTAAGGAGGGCATTCAATTATCTGTGAGCGTGTCAGGGGCTTTAATCTCTGGGAGGACCAGCTGCTCAGATGGCCTCACTTTATAATGCTGCTGCAACACGTGTTTACATTCGCGTTATGATTATGGGTTACAGCTCCGCTGGCAGGACTGTCAGTACTCATTAGGGAGCCAAATATAGGGTAGAGATGCCACAGAGCACTTTTCTTAATCATATTTTATACTCAATTTCTGGGTTGCTGCTTGAGGCAGCCTGGATCTCTCGATAGAACAGCTGTTCACAGGCTCTAGATTGGGACCACCTACCTTAGGACTTATGCAGATTTTGAACTTTGGGCCCTAAAGATGAAGTAGGTCATTGATGCCCAGTGGGAGATTAGAGTATCTCTGTGAACATGACAGCTGAGCAGACATGTGACCTGTGTGCTTGAAACACCACTAGGCTACCTTGCAAGCATCAGCAATCTGCATTATTTTGTTAAAACCTACAGTGAGTTTTGATCTCTGATTACTTAGGAATTTATAATACCTTTCAAAATTATTACTTAAAAGACAGAAAAAAAACATTTCATTTTGGCAGGAGAGTTGACCTGACTGCAAGACTCTATATAAAGTGCTGATACATTGCACTTAAGCATCTTAGGTTTCTAGGAACAAGGTTGCTATCTTTTTGTATGTTATGTATATATGTATGTATGTATGTATTTTAGAGAGAGAGAGCACGAGTGGGAGAGAGAATCTCAGGCAGACTCTGGGCGCAGCGCAGAGCCGGATGTGGGGCTTGATCTCACGACCCTGAGATCATAACCTGAGCCAAAACCAAGAGTCAGACACTTAACCAACTGAGCCACCCAGGTGCCCCGAAGTTGCTTTCTTTGAAGTCATTTTCCCTTGGCTTTCTTGGGGATCTGCATCTTTTTATAAACTAAGAATACTGCTTCCAATCATTCATTGCCAGATGCAGATATAAACCTTTCATGCTTATTAAAATAGTGTTTGATTCTGTGTGGTCTTGGTCCTTAATGTTGGACAAGGGATTCCTTCCAGCTTACACTGGCCATATTCAGATCCCACTTAAACCCAGATATTTAATGCATGGTTCCAGCCAAAATTTCTCCTTTGAGCTCTAATCTATTTGGTATCTTCCCTTGTATACCTCACAGGCACCTCAAACTTTGCATGTCCAGAAGAGAATGTATGTTCCCACTCCCTTCCCAACACCTTCCACCCAAGGCTGTTCTTTTCTTCCCCTGCCCCCACTTGCTTAACCAGACATCTTCGAGAACCTTCCTCCTCTCTCACCCCATACGTTTAATCCAAAAGCAAGTCTTGTCATTTCTAAATTTAAACTACTTAAAATGATCCACTCGTCTCTGAGTCCTACCTACTGTAATTTCTAGTGCAGACTTCTGCAGCAGGCCCCTAACTGATTCGCTGGGGTAGATCTGCCCCACCAGTCCATTATCCACAGGTCAGCATAATCATGGCACTCCTTTACAGGGAGAGTAAAACCAAATGCATGATTTACAAAGCCCTCTGTGATCTGGCACCCTCACCTCCCATTCATGATTCTGTTCTTCCCTTTACTCATAATACTGTTAAACCAGTTCTCAGTTCTTTGAACACCTTGAATTTTCTTACTCGGGACCTTTGCACCTGCCATTACCTCTCCCTGGAATGTTTTTCCCTCAATTCCTTACATGCTGGCTCCTTATCCTTCAGGCTTTGGCTGAAATATTATCTCCTCAGAGCTTTCTCTGGCTATCTTGTCTAAAATATTTGTGTTGGTTTTTGTGTTGGTTTTTTCATAGTATCTTATTTCTGTCTCATCTGCTAGGATGGAAGCTACATGAGGGCAGGAGTTCATTGGCATGTGGCACATGTTAATTACTGTTTCTCTAGGACCTAGCCTATAGCAAGGACCTCAGTATTTGTTGGGCGAGTGACTGTTCACTTACTCAGTCCTCACCTCAAGTTCATACCCCACTTTAGAGATGAGGAAACCATGGCTTAGAAAGGTTAGAAACTTTCTAAATGTCCTCAGATCCAGGTTTGACTGACTTGAATGCCTGCACCCCTTACACCTTGGGCACATTTTATCTTATCTACTAAACTTATACTGAAATACCAGAGTAAGTATAAAACATAGCAGGATTGGTCAATCTTGAGGTAACCTTAGACAAATTTCAGGATTATTCAAGATCCCACGTATCTTTTCCTTCCTGATGCCCTGTATCATGGGATACACCAAAGAGAAAAACTCGAACCTAAAGTCTGGTTAAAAAAACCTTTAATGGGGCGCCTGGGTGCCTGAGTTAGCTAAGCATCTGCCTTCAGCTCAAGTCATGATCCCAGGATCCTGGGATCTAGTCCCGCATCGGGTTCCCTACTCCCTGCTTCTCCCTCTGCCTGCCGCTCCCCCTGCTTTTGCATGCTCGCTCTCTCTCTCTCTCTCACAAATAAATAAATAAATAAATAAAATCTTTTAAAAAACCCAAACCTTTAATAATCTTAATCAACTCTGGTGCCTATTAAACACACTATGGAATGCAGAGTTCTTGCAAAATCACTCTGGAACAAACTAGTATCTCTGACAGTTGTTTCTGTTTTTCAGTTTCATCAAAATTGTTCATCTCAGCACCCAAAACTGCTTTACCTCCTAAAGTAAAACTCAAATTTGTAAGAAAAAAACCCCCACAAAACACAAAAAAACCCTAACAGCTAATGCTAGGCCCTTTAGAGAACATGGTAGTTACTACACACTGCCAATGTTCACTAGGGCTACGCAAGAGCTTTCCGTCTCTTCCATCCATCCAGACCGCTTACGCCTTCATGGATCGGTAAGAGGTAACCATACTGGATAGTGGTGCTAGGCTATTATTCTAAATGCAAATATAAAACTTAAAAGCACACATTGGTGTTGATGAGTACATGTCACCCTCATAGTGATATATCTAGGGGATGTATCATTACCTTCACTTTACAGATGAGCAAGCTGGAACACAGGTTAATGGATCCTGGTCACACAGCTACTAAGTGGTAGAAAGAGGATTCAAATCTGGACAGTCTGACTCTATAGCCCATTTCCTAATGGCTATATTAAACTGCTCTGAAAGCTGAACTTGAAAACCAATTATTTTAAATATCAGTAGAAACAGGGGCAGTGAGAGGTGATAGGGTCACAGGCAGGCAGTAGAAGAGGCAGGGGCCTTGGTTTGATAATCCAGTTAGGGCATGGAAGGGTGGAAGGGGCTAGAGAGGCTGCATGCCCGCCAGGCCCTCATTTTCTAGGGAGGTGCCTGACCTGTAGCCTTAGTACAGGGCTGAGTCGTGACTAGAATGGAGGTCATAACTTAAGTATTTTTTACATTTACTCCATGCATCGCACTTCTTTGTAGAAGAAATTATAATTTTTATAATTGTACAATTTTTATCATTACAATTATTATACGCTCCTTTGGAAAACAGTCAATATGGCCAACTCTAATAGCAATATGGGATAAAAAGCTACCATTAAATCAGAAATTCCCAACTAAAGCAGGGAATAGTCTACTTTTAGCCACTACAAACTTTGTTTCATTGTTTATTATAAAAAGGAGGAGTAGTGGTAGAGGATAGGATGGGCTGCCCCAGGAAAAAGGTTTTCACTGCAAGACCTTGCCTACCTGCCACATCAAATTGGACTAGAGACTGCCGACCACACTGGATGTCCAGAACCAGCTGGAACATGCTCTGTATCACAGCTCAGATGCTTTATGGAATTAGTGGCTTGTAGACTCTGCAGTGAAAATGGTTAGAGTCAGGGTCACATTTATCACAATGGCAAATCTAAACCTTGAGGTAACCAATTATTGGGCAGCAGAAATTTGGAACGGGAAGTCAGACTGCAGAGAGGAATGTCCGTTCCTAATTTAGCAGTACTCAGTTTTAACAGGAGACCCAGCTACACTTTGTTCCCTGCCTGTGGCTATTTCTGAAACTCTTAGACTTACAACAAAGTACCCTCTTTTACAGATACTTCAATGAGGGGAAATTGTTTCCCCAGTCCCCAGTATTTTCTGTAGGGCTGATTCAATTTCCTCTGCAACTATCTTTTTATCCTTAAACTTATAAATGTGTAAAGTTTTAAAATATTCAATCTAAATAGATACTATGACAATGACACTAGGGTTTCTCTCTCCCTCTTCCCCTCTCTCTCTCTCACACACACAGGAAAAACACGGCAGGTGCTTAATAGATATTTGTTGAATAAATGAATAATTGCCTTGACAATACAATTTAAAAAGGCTTTTCATTTCATGTGTATTATCAGTGCTTCAATATAGAACATTCTGTAATGATTAGTGACATGGATAGCAAAGGTTTTTTTCAAACACTGAGTGCCAATATTTTCTGGTAAATACTGACTTTCACAAAACAGAATAACCAAACATAACACAATTTCAGGAGATGGTGATATCATCAGCATAATTCACCCCAATTACAAAAATGGCAACACTTAAAATCATGCACATTATTTTACCATTTCATAAAACTTCTTTTTAAACATATACAAACTTTCCCAGAGTAAAAAGTTTCCTCAAAAACCTCATGATAACATTACACTAAAAAATTCACTCTGGAAATGCAGGGAGTTATTTTTCAAATTTTGGCTTTACGATTTTCTTTTTCAATCTGTTAAAAAATAGAGTTGAGGAGTGTGTTGAGAGAGGTGGGGAAAAAAGGAGCTTCCAGCTGATGGATTCAATATGTCCAAAAATACCTCAGTAATGGGGAGGAAAAAAACTTCAAGAGCAAGAACGCATTATAAATAGAAGTCTTTCAGCAAGATGAACAGGTGAGCAGTTCTCGCGTCAGTTGCACCCACAGGAGTGAGGTCTTCTTGAACGCTCGTTTACAGAATCTTCTGTAAGATAGAGTTGGCTACATCCAGTGATTCGTCTTTTACTAGAACAATGTCATAAGAGTCCATGTACTTTTCTAAAAGCTCATCCACCTAATCAACAACAACAGAAAAATTAAATGGATATGCAGGAAGGAAAAGCAAACAGTTTCAGTGTGAATCTCATTGTTAGGTTCAGTCTTTTGGGCAAATGCAGCAAATTAAATTTACTTTCATAAATCCGGTGAAATGAAGAAGTTCTTTCAAACTGTGAAGACTTAGGGACATAGAGATTATCCCACATGGTGGCTTTATACCCAAAGTCATTTCTCTCTAGTCCAGTGGTTCTCAACTGGGGAAACTGTCCAGGCAACACCTGGCAACATGGGGGACATTTCTGACTCTCAGGACTAGGGAGTGCTACAGGTATTTAGTGGGGAGAGGCCAGAGAAGCCACCCCAATACCGACAGCACACATGAGCATCTTAACCCCCTTAACCACACCGAAGTAAAGGGATAAAGAACAATCAAAATGCCTCTAACTACTTTCTCGCATGTTTAATAACAACTGCCCATTAAGTTCCATCCTTATTTTTCTTACAAGAAAATTAAATGACAGATCTATGTACTTACTCTATCATTTAGATATCCAATTTTCAGGATGTGTTCAACATTGGCTACTCCATCTGCCATTCTTATGTCTCCTTGGGAATCTCCCAGCAGAATGATGTTGCTATTGTCTTTTAGTCGATTGAAATATTCTGTGTTCTTCAAGGCACCATCATGTTTGTTAAATACATGAATTAGTTCGCCTTTAAATCCTTTCAGCACTCCCTATAAAAATATAAATCTTTTGAAACAATAGGTTTCAAACTGCAAATTCTGTTTGTTCTATTTTCACATTCATGTCAGCAAGAAGGGCTCTGAGAAGTTAATGACTTTCTAGAGACTACTTTAAATGTCAAACACAAAGAGCTGAAAATCCAATTTTTACTTTTCATTTGTTTCCTAACTGGAGATCCCATTTTCTGTATATCACAATGTACTGTTTTGATTAGAAGACTTTGTTCAAATAACGACAGTTCTAATTCCTTCTTTTTTTCCACCTATGGATATTGAGTCCTCAAAGTTGCTGCATTAAATCACATTAAAAGAACTTTTCCTAATTTTAATATTAGTCTGTAGCTTGGGAAAGAAAAATTTAAGACAGGTATTTTATTTTTAAAATATGGATATGTAATAACACTGGGAGATGATGAGTCCAATAGTAGGCCTACTGAGTGACCTAATTTAATGAATATACATTAAATAAAAAACAACTGCATTTATATGATTAAAATATATTCAGATTTTAAAAGTAATTATGAAGAATGATTTGCTATACTTACACTGTCATCAAAATCCATGAAGTTGGACACTACTGTGATGTTCGGGTGATAAACGCCAGCTTGATGGATTACCTCCTCTAGTATATCACCAATACCAGCCGAAAATATGAACACAGGGATACCGTACTCTTGGAGCTTATCAAAGAAATTCTCATACCCTTCCCTGCAAGATGGAGGTAGGAACTGGTTGTTAAAGAGCAAGATATATCTCCTTTTCACCTAGAAATGAAAAAAGCAAAACATTTCTCCCTAATTCCATGGCTCATTTATATTCCCTTTTCAGAATACGGCCCAAGAGCACAGTTATTGATGTCTATGACAACACTGGTACGAGTTTTTCGAACAACAGCTAACTCTTTGCCTTCCTTTTAATAAATTCTAATAGTACAAATTAGATGCTTTTAGACTCAGATTAAATATGGATATAAGCCTACGGTTCACAATCTACACCATTTAACAGCAAATAGTTAACCGCATCTTGAAAAAACCTCACCCTGGAAAACCCATTTAGGGTGAGCTGGAGCACCTCCTGCTGGCCATCCTGTTCAACTACTTCCTCTTAGAAAACTGAGGGCGGGGGTGGGGTGGGGGGGAGGAACTGAGGGGCATTCTCTTTACAGCAGGCATCTATCTCTCCTACCTACTGTGTAACAGCTGTTGGTCATGTTCTTATCTTATTAATCTAAGTTTCTTGCCTTCTTGCTCTTCCTGGGCCACAGGTTAAGCTGCCTACAAAGGAATGAAATACTCACTAGCTGTCCTCACACTCTTTCTGACATTTAATGCTTTCCTTCTTAGAGGTAGACCACCTTAAAATGTAGCATCATCAAAAAAAAAAAAAAAAGAAAAGAAAGAAAGAAAGAAAGAAAAGAAAGAAAGAAAGAAAGAAAAAGAAAGAAAGAAAGAAAGAAAGAAAGAAAAAAAAATGGCATCATCATATTTACCTAATGAGTTGAAAATTGTTAGAGGTGGTAAACCGTATTGAAAGAAGCTTAAAAAGTTTTATCTTATCATTCAGGTATCACAAAAATTTTTATTATTTGCTATATCATAGTCACCTTTCCTAGAGATAGTTTTCAAGGAAGTTTGAGAATTTAGAAAGTAAATTCATGTAACTTTATAAACTTTGAACAAAAAAATTTTTTCAACTTGATTTATAAACATTCCTTTTATATTTCACGTCTCTTCAAAAGTATTCTCTTAAAAAATTTCAAAATGGTCCTGGTTCCATAAATTTCTAAGTTAGTCTTGAAGTTTTTTTAAAGAATTATTTATTTAAGTAATCTCTACACCCAGTGTGGGGCTTGAACTAATGACCCTGATATCAAGAGTCATATGCTCTACCGACTGAACCAGCCAGGCACCCCTACTCTTAAAATTTTTAATGTGGAGAAAGGAAATGTAGATTAGAACTTAAATCTTGGGGTGTGTGGGTGGCTCAGTCGGTTGAGCATCTGACTCTAGATCTCAGCTCAGGTGTTCATCTCAGAATCGTGATTTCAAGCCCCAAGTTGGGCTCCACGCTGGGTGTAGAGCCTACTAAGAAAGAAATAAAGAAAGAAAGGAAGAAAGGAAGAAAGGAAGAAAGGAAGGAAGGAAGGACGAACTTAAATCTCATAAGGCTCTTATTCCCTATACCAAGATCTAATACATCATTCTAAACTTACCTCTCCCTATTCTGTGATAAGTGGCATATTTGGGCTACGTTTTTATATGCAATATAGTTACAGATTATTTTAGTAAAAACACACTTGAATACATATGTAAGTCTGTAGACAATTAACAGCAAAAAACACCCAAGAAACTTACTTGAGCATAACATCAGATTCTGCCACAATTTCTTTAAGTTTAGCTTTTGGTAAAGCTTGTTCAACAAGCAAACCATGTGATTTAGTATACCTGGAGATTATGACCAAAGAAAAAGAGAATATCAATTAAAGCAAATTAAAACTATCATCTTCATTAAAAAGCATTCTTCAGTGACAATGCAGTATTTCATTCATCATAATTTGGAATTAAATTTTAGAAATTTAAATTCATCACTAATGAATGTATATCCTAATGTCTCAAAATGTAACAGAACATGTTCTTACTGCATTTCCCAGTTCTCCCCAAAGTCTCTTAGTTTAAATGTGTTAGTAACATAATGAAAGGATACTACGTGTAAACCTTTCCTCAGTCTGCAGATATCCAACCTCAGGAGGCATAATCATTTCTCTGATTAGAAGAAGAATCAGAGCAAAGCCATTTGTTTCACCTGTGTGTAGTCTAAATTGTGAAATACCTTAGTACTAAAGGTGCTACCTAGAGCAAAAGTAGAAAATCCTTGTTATGATGCTTTATATCAAAGCACCTGTAATCACTGCTTCTCAGTCACAGACCTTTAGAACCTCTCTACCTGATACGCAGAAGCCCTGTGACCCTCCTAAGTGACCCTCCACTCTGGGTCAGCTCCTGTCATTGAGTTAGTGAGCTCGTTCTGTCATTGAGTTAGTGAGCTCGTTCTGCCAGGGAAGCTTATATTATTGCTAGAAAATTCTAATTACTAGACAGTCCTCTTTTTCATCATGATGAAATTAGTCTTCTTAAAACTTCCAAGTCTGATTCCAGTTCTGCTTCCACAGGTATGTGGCCCAGGTCCAACTTTTCAACACTTCGTAGCATACACGTTAATTAAGTGTGCAAGGTATTCAGGTTAGGTCATAGGATAATGAAGATAAATAACATCACTCCTGGTCTGTTAAGATTCTAAAACCACAGCTGTTGCTTCTCAAATCACAGCTTTCTCTATTCCATGAAATCTTCCCCAAATGGGACGGCTCCAGTTCCTGTGATTTTCATAGTGGCCTCCTCTGACACACACTATGCTTGTCAACCTTCTCTTTAACAGCATTCTCTCTGGACTCAACACAATGCTTTCAGTGTGGTCTGCTTGGAAGGCTGGACTTCCATTAATGCAACCAACACCAGGGGTCCATTTCTCGGCAACTATGTTTACCTGCTGGCTCCAGCTCAGTTCAGAGTCAATTTAAATCACAATTCTTTTTCTTTATACATTCAGCCACATTTTGTCTGTATACTTTAAAAAAATGCTTGTTTTTAATTTAAGGCTTAAGCGCAGGATTCTAAATTTATCCTCACTGACCTTCATCTTAAAAACAAAACAAAACAAAACAAATTCTAGACTCTTAGAGTGATTAGAAAATTATAGTTCATTTTGTTGCATTTAATCACTGCTCTAACTCACTGGATAATTTATGAATCTATTATATATGGTACAGGAGGAAAATAAGCCATTAATTGTAACTGCCATGTTATTTTATTATATTTTTAACCCTCCCATTGCCTGATACATACTTACCATTCTACCATATAGGGGTACTTCTCTTCTATGGTAAGAACAGGATCAATTTCAATAGCATAATATTTTTCCTTTAGTTGCAGTAACTAGAAATGAATGAATAACTTAATCATGAGGATGACAGAGTTGTCATTAAGCTGCTGTGTTTTACAGAAAGCAAAACGATGTAAACAAATGGTTTCCATAAATTGCTGTTAAAGATTAGATCACGAGTACCTGGCTAATGCATGTATCTACTGAAGAGATCTTTGTTGATCCAGTTTACATGTAACAAAGTACTTTCAGGTCAGCAATTCAATTAAACCGACTAATAATCAAATTATTACTACAAAAAACCCTTTCGTTCTCATATGAAAGTATTAAATTTGATTCATCTTTGGAGTCCTATAATATTAACACAAACACAGACACATATTCAAGGAAAGGAGAGAACTGAGGCAATTTCCTGGTCAATTTAAAGGAGCAAAACCTACACAAAACCAAAGTACTTTTGTATTAATGTACAGCTAATGTAAGAACACCAGAATATTTTGATAATCAATTAAAAGTTTTTTATGTAAATTTTGTTTTTGTTAAAAAGTCAATTTTTTCATTAAAATAAAGTCGAGAGTGTATAACCCACACAATAAAACTAACATTTATTCAGTGTTTACTATGTGCTAGGTGTGGTTAGGAGCACTTTATATCCATTGTTTATGTGGATAAACCTGAAGATATTCTCAGGCAAAAAGAAGTCTTGAGTAACTCTGGATTACCGTTAGTGTTTACCTTTTTTCGACATTCATCTGTAACCAGCTTACTGTTGTCAATAACATCTGAAGAGTGAAAGCAAACTAGCATTAAAAGAAATATTCTGATTGATGGTACCACTACTTTAAATAATTTACTACTTTGTTTTTAAGTTTAAACGCCAAGTCCACTAGCATGGTCATTATAACTTCTGGCCTTAGTGCTATAATACATATGGCATTGCTAGAAAACTTAATGGTTTTAAAATCTAAACTTTGGATCTAAAGCTTTTTTCCCTATATTTGGGAGTACTTCTTTAGAGATTCTCCAAAGAATTATTGGTTCAAAGGGTACGATTTCTAGTGGTTTTAATATAAATTATCAAAACGAATTCTCAAATTCCACATGCACCTCCAGTAAATGAGAGGCCTTATATCACTCCTTCTTTGTCAGGTTGAAGAGTATTATTTTAAAACTCACTACCAAGTTTGGAGAACAAAAAAGGTGTATTATCCTAGCGATACATTTTAACTGGATATTTATTTAATCATTCTTTTACTTAATTTATTTATCGACAACAAAAAATTCAGTAACATTCTTAGAAAACCAGAGTGGTTAATAAATGCTATTTCTTTAGGTTAATCCAAAGTTTAAAACCTATGTAAATGTTTCTTGAATAAATAATAAAGAGACCAAATTTGGTATATAACATGGGGAAAAAACAAATCCTAAAAAAAAAAAAAAAAAGGCAGGTCTTCTCACTTTCAATGTCCAAAAAGAAGAAAAAAAAAAAACCCAGTCAATCTCATAGATCATATAGGTAAGAAAGGATCTTAAAATAAGAATGACTTTCATGAATCTATTTATGAATGCCATACTTACAATGACATGTTGGGCATCTTTTCCCTTCAAAGGAAAATCTACTCAGTGTCATATCAAAGTCTGTTATTATCTGTAAAGAAGGGGGAAAGGCATTATGGAACATACAGCCACCGAGGGCAGACAGGCACTGTACTGCACCCTTCCTAGAGGTATGGGACTGTACTCAGTCCCTGACCTGCCCCCACCCCACAGGTTATTCTCTTTGCATTCTATTTTCTAATGCAGCTCTCTATTGGAACAGCAGCCCTATCTCCTCCAACTGCAAATTCCTGTACTGATTAACCAGATTTTATTTGGTGACAATGCTGGGGCACTTAAGGTGTAACCTTGTAGTTAAGTCCTGGGAATCACCTTAATTACTCAGCGATACCTTAAATGCCCCAGCATTGTTACCAAATCAAATCTCATTAACTGGTATAAAAATCTGTAGTTGCAGGTGATTGGGCTACAGTTCTTGATAGAGAGAAAATGTTGCACAACCTCAACCCACCCGGTCAATGTACAAAAATGCAGCAGAGGCAATTAAACTATACAAAGCTCTCCATTACAAAGAAGGACATCCTGTCATAATCTACAACATGGATGAAACTTGAGGGGACATTATGCTAAGTGAAATAAGCCACTTAGAGATGGACAAATTCTGCATGATTCCACTTATGTGAGGTACTTAAATTAGTCAAATTCATAGAAGCAGAAAATAGAATGGCGGTTGTCAGTGGGTGGGGGGTGGGAGGAGAAGGAAAAGTGGGGTTGCTCTTCCATGCGTATAGAGTTTCAGTCATGCAGGATAAAGAAATTCTAGAGATCTGCTGTATAACAATTCACATAGAGTTAACAACACTGTATTGTACCCTTAAACATTTATTAAGAGAACGGAGTTCCTATTATGTGTTTTTTACCATACATATCTCTAATGCAGGGCTTGAACTTACGACCCTGAGATCAAGAGTTGGGTGCTCACCTGACGGAGCCACCCAGGCGTCCCAAATTTGAATATTATTCTTAAAATGGTTTAATATTTATGCATTTCATTAGTTAGCTTAGAAGGCAGTATTATGCAGATTTGAGCAGGACATGAGATGAGTCCGCCTGAACATTAAAAATCTTAAACACTTAATAATAAAGACTTCCTGATAATTATTCACCTGAAGTTTGGCAGCTCCTCCCTTAATAAGACCACAGATAATTTCTTCTACTCTTGCAGGGTTCTTGATTCGAACCGAACTTCTCTGGAATTCAGGCATCTAAAAAAATAAAAGGAAGTTAATTAACTATTTTTAATTCCTCTTTTCCCAGGTTCTTTTGATACCAAGCAGAAGCTTGTATTATTTTAAGATTAAAAATGTTGAGGCATTATTTAAAAAAAAAAAAGCAAATCATCATTATCAAATTACCATTTATACACATAACATTTTTTGAAGCACATCAACAGTTTCTATCTCAAAGTTTAAGACAAAATTATATTTGTAATATATTATCAGAAAGTGTAATTCTTCTAATTATAAAAGTCGTGCATGGTTACCATAGAAATAACAGAAAACATATAAAAAAGAAAATAAACATGCCTTGGAATTCTACTACCTGAAAATAAACAAGTAAACATTTAAATTTATTTTCCATTATTTTTATTTCTATGATTACAAACATGCCTGTATATGCACATAGTTTATCTCATTCTCATATATTTTTTCATCTGGCTTCTTAAAATTAGTATTATCTCATATACTGTTATAAATATCTTTTTAGCAGAATTCATTAATCAAAATAAAACCCTGGAGTGGAATGGAGAATATCTGAATTTAGTGATAAAGAGGTTTCTTATAAGCTCTTCCTCCTTAAGGGGCACCTGGGTGGCTCAGTTGGTCAAGCATCCGACTCTTCATTTCACGTCAGGTCTTGATCTCAGGTTGTGAGTTCAAGCCCCGCATTGGGCTCCACACTGGGCATGGAATCCCACAAGTGTACCTTTGTGTAGGTAATTAAAATAGATTTTAAATATAATTAACTTGAAAAGGTGCTTCAAGATCTTTTTTCCTTTATTGCACTATATATAAAACCAATTATCCCAAATAATTTCATTTTTCTTGGCATAAATTTTATAACAGATTTATTTCAATTTAAGACAACTACTAAAAAGTATGAGACCACCAGCATGAGACTCTTGATCTCAGGATCATGAGTT
>CM052887.1:54797279-54847940 GCA_028534135.1 Potos flavus
CATAGGGCTCTCTGCTCAGCAGGGAGCCTGCTTCCTCCCCTCTCTCTGCCTGCCTCTGCCTGCTTGTGATCTCTCTCTGTCAAATAAATAAATAAAATCTTTAAAAAAAAAAAAAAACAAAACAAAAAACATATTAGAACACCTGGGCTTAGGCAGCTACTAGGCTGGTTTATTCAAGATTTAGTGTTGCTCAACAATTTAATGTTAAATATTGTTTCTTTCTTCTATCCTATCACAGACAGAATGAAATTGATCAGAGTAAAATGCACAGGCACAGTGCTCCTAGAGCATGTGTACAAGAAGACTGGGGGGAAGATTAGAGGGCATGTAATAGCTCCATGGTATAAAAAGACAGGAGGAGAACCTCAAATCAAGGTTCTATACTGGTTTGTACCGAGTAACATTTATTTACTTTATATGCTATTATTCTGGGTAGGTTATCACCAATATTAACATATTTCATGTGTATCACAGATATGATCATGGAAAATTCCCTAGACCTTTTAGCTCTGCTCCAAGAGCATGTGACCAGTTGAATCTCTCTGGTCCTATGCTGTCTCTGCATAATAGACAAAATTAGAAAATCGGAAAAAGGCTAAAATGTTTTCCTAAGACTGAAAGAGACATACAGAAGTGTATGGGAAAGAGAAATGCTAACATTAAAATTTTCTCCACGAATGAAAGATGCTACAATACACTTAATTTTAAAAAGCCGTATTTAAATAGCACAGGATAACCTGCAATGCAACTAACTTTCATACAGTGATTCTTTTAACTTAACTGAACTTTAGAGGTGTCAAAAGAATAATGGTTATCTAAATATTTATTTAACAGCGATTTTTTAATAGATGAGAAAAGCAAATAGGCACTTATTTCTACATTCCTTTTCTTCATTCATTAATCCATTAATTTGCTTAACAAATATTTACCCATATCTACTTTGTGTCAGACGTTAGATGTCAGGGATATGATGATTAGCAGTACTTACACCATTTTCCTGTTGAGTTTTAGAAATTGTGGCTGTTTTGGAGTATCACTTCTATAGCTCCCTTAAAAATAGCTTAACTAGTAAGTTCATCTCCTAACAACTAAATTCTGCTCCTACCTCTGCCTTAACTGGCAGATGCATAGTAATCAGCATATGTTTGACTTAATAACTAACCTATTACTGAAAGCAACAGAAGGTGTATGTCACTAACTATATTTTGACCAAAAAAATTAAACATTTTATTTCAGTGTGTCCATACTGACAAAGATGTCCTGCCTCATGCAAATCACATTCTACAATACATTCAATTAAAAAAAAACAAAACCCAATATCCATATTTAAATAGGATAGGATAACCTCTTTCGGATAATGAATAGGAAAATAGTGCCAAAGCCACTTCAAAGTAGGCTAGTTTCTGCTAGATTAACAACTATTAGGATTATAGCATCACTGGGGCCTGAAAGACAACCAGAGGCTGGAGGCATTGATATCCCTGCTTCTGTACAAGAGCCCTTCGTTTTCAGATAAATAAGCAGTGAATACCCAAATAGCACCAGGATGAAATCACAGTGATGAGAACAGATGAAAAAGCAGCAGAGAAAACAGTAGGAAAGAGGACACAGGTGTAAGAAATTTAAAAAACTATATCTGGATTGGATTATATGGAAATATATTCATACCGCCCCCCCCCAACGATACACATACAATTCACCAAAGTATATCATAAATATTTCTCGGGAACTTGAGATATTGGGCATTTTACTCAAATATTTTACAATGCAACCTAAGAAATATATTTTTTAAATACTACATGAAATATGTCAAAGAATGTCAGAATATCACAATATTAAGAAGTATGCTATAGGAATACAAATTCATCATACATCACATACTTTCGTTACCTCCTCAAATCCCTTCTTTTGCAATTCTTCTTGGACAAAACCACACCTGTTTGGGAGCACTTAAAATAATGATACTTCAAGTCTGAAGGGCAAGTTAATTTTGAACTGTCTGAAAATTTTTCAATTATGATATAATTTTGTGGTAAAAAAATAAGGGGCTAAAAATGTCCATCACTTGCAAACAAAAGAAAACAAATTCATTTTATAAAGCATAATGTAAAATGCTGAAGGAGCAAAGTTTTCCTGACAAGAATCAGGGCATTTTGGTTGACTGGAGCCAAATCTGACTTAATGCTAAAGATGATTAACAAAAATCTAAAATACATATGTTCTGGCTGTAAAATGCATTTGTACAGATGAAATGAACTCCTAATCATTAGTTTCCTTCCTTAATCAAAAAGCAATGATTTCTGAAGTTCATTTCAAAGTTACACAGTTTTATTCACAACTCTACAGCAATATTTGATTATTTGATATTATCTTGCAAATACCTTATGATAAGATATAACAGAGTATCTGCCTGGCATAGTCACAAAATTGTCCTAGTGATGTCTTACCTGTATTTCTCTGAAAATGGCCCACATAAAAATCAGTTTATAGGAGTTAAGGATCTTTGTCTGAAGTCCTCAGGGGAAATATTTTGTTTTGTTTTGTTTTGTTTTCCAATGTTCATATTTGGTGGAAGCAAAAGACTTCATTACTGTATTGGTACAGAGGAGTGGGCACTATAATTTTCATGTAACTACATAAAAAGTATAGATCCAAAGCCAGCTATTCACACTGGTATAGTCACTCACATACATGGATGATTCTATGATTTATTTGGAAGACTATGCATTACTAAAGTGTAGCGATAGTCAATTCCCCCTGCCTACCACATTTTTGGCCCGTCTCCACATTAAGGGAGTGTAGGCCAAATTCATTCATTCAACATATAGTCATTAAATGTAAGGCAGCTCTGTAAGAGATATCAAAGTTTTAGTAAGATAAACATCTTAAACTCAAGGCGCGTGTTCTCTAACATGGATTGTAATACAGGAGCCCAAATAAGTAATACATTGCTCAGACATCCAGCTAAAATATAAGAGGAACATAAGAGACCGTGATTACCTCTGCTGGGGCCAAAAGAGGAAGAGGCAACTAAGCTAGGCTTTCAAAGAGAAGCATGTTTGGTTTTTTTGTTTTTGTTTTTAAATTAACATATAATGTATTATTTGCCCCAGGAGTACACGTTTGTGAATCATCAGGCTTACACATTTCATAGCACTCACCATAGCACATACCCTCCCCAATGTCGAGAAGCAGGATTTGTATATGCTGAGATCATGAGCCAAAGTGCAGAGTCTAATGCAGGAAAAAGATAAATAGCTCTGTCTAGAACTTTACTGTATGTGGCGAAGAGAGAGAGAGATAGAGAGAGGGAGGGTGGAAGAGAGAGTTGTATGTGTAAAGTATGGAAAGAGATTTGGAGCCAGATCATGAGAAGTTAAGAACAACATCCTAAAGAGCTGCCAACTCCTTACCTATTTAAGGAGATACAACTTAAAAGATTCAACATTTTTAGAAAAGCAAACCCCAAGGTAAAAATTACGCAACTTAATGCAACGATCGTAAAAATACATATATTACAAATATATATATGTATGTACACAAACACACATATATATATACACACACACATATATATACATATATATATACCATTTTTTGGCTGGTTTTCCTTCTCAGTCTCTTTGTGGGTTGACTACAGTGCTACTTACTTCCAAAGAAGACACCTTAGAAAATTCTGGGACCCAGGCAACAACAATTTATATGGTAGGACATTCCTACATCACTTACCTTCATTTTGGTTAAAAAAACCACTCAAGGTGCACCTGGGTGGCTCAGTGGGTTAAGCCTCTGCCTTCGGCTGAGGTCATGATCTCAGGGTCCTGGGATCTAGCCCCGCATCGGGCTCTCTGCTCAGCAGGGAGCCTGCTTCCCCCTCTCTCTCTGCCTGCCCCTCTGCCTACTTGTGATCTCTTTCTCTTTGTCAGATAAATAAATAAAATCTTTAAAAAAAAAAAAAACTCAAGCCAAAAAAGTTTAGATTGACTAAATTTTATATATCAGAGACAAATTTCAACGCTAATCATGCAATGGAAGCAAAGTTCACGCCGATGTATTAGGCTGAACCAAATGAAACTGCCAATGTTGGACTATTCAACATACAAAAGCACAGCAATTTCATATGTTCCACCCTAACAGCAATAACACTACACCGACGGCAGCTTAATCAGCACTTCAAGGCAGCCTTCACCTCCTGTCGCATGTTGGATGAGGACAGCTAAGCTGAACAAGAGGTTTATTAATTGGGACACAAAGCTGTTTGCATGCTAAGCTGGTTTATAGGCTCAAACGAAAAAGAAAACTAGGAAGAAAGGAAGAAAAAAACACAAGAGAAAAGGAAGAATGACAACAAAACAACAGAAAGAGAAGATACAAGGTGATCATGGGGCAGCCGTCCTCTTTAAAAGAGGAGAAATTGTGATTTTTTTTTAGGATTTTACCACTGTGAATATGGAAAACATATAATTTTTTCCACACATATGAATGCTACTTACATAGTTAAAACACTCACTAACATAACATAGGAAATCAACATTTACTGAGTGCTTACTATGTGCTATTAGGCACTTTATATACTTTTTCATTAAATATGAATAAGAACATTTCATTTATAAGATGAATAGGGTCTGAAATCCAAAGTATGCTATGGTGACTATAGTTTATAACACTCTATTGTATAACTGAAATTTGCTAAGAGAGTAGAACTTAAATGTTCTCCACCCCCCCATAACCTCCCCCGCCGAAAAAGGTAAATATGTGAGGTGATGGATGTGTTAACTAGATTGGGAAGGTGATTCACAATGTGTATCAAATCTCAAATCATCGCACTGTACACTTTAAATATCTCACAATTTTGTCAATTGTATCTCAAGAAAGCTGGGAAAAATATGAATAAAACAAGAGTTTGGTGGTTTCACACAATTTCTTAAACTTGAGATTACATTCAAGGGTATCACAGCTCTTAAGGACTAAATTAACATTGGAAGCCAGTTCTGACTCCAAGGCCTATATTTTTCCGTCCTCATTCTAATGTCTATAATGCAATGAGCTCTACTGTTATACAAGAAGTTTTTTATTTCTTTAATTTAAACATTTGTCATTTTAATTCGGAAGCTTAAAACATCTCATGCTGTATAATTTAAGTGTTTTATTGCTGAGCAAGGAAAATTTAACACTAAAAGGAACAGGATAACCAATTTATATGCTGAGAAAGACTATAATATACATTATATTTCATGCAAAATTTTTTTTCTAAGGTAAGTTGAAATCTAATTCAACAAATATTTGAGGTTCTATTGTGTATCAAACACTGTGAAGAAAGACCTGTGTAAAGTTACAGTCCCATAATTAATGATCTGGTTAGAAACAGAGGTAAAAGTGGTGAAGATTCGCCATTAATAAATGGAACTGGAAATACTCGAATACCCACCATTTTCACATGTACAGCAGAATCTTGATTAGGCATTTCTTGGTTATCCAATCTTCTGGATTTCCCCAGGTGATGTCACAGTAAAAGAGAGAGAAAAAAAGTACACGTGACGTACATATATTTCAGGCCGTTCCTGTAGGTTAATGACATAGTAAGGTGGTACTTTTGGTTTGACTTAAATACCAAGTTACTGATGGCACCTTTTCCTCTTTCCTAAGAAGCTCAGCAAAGATTTTTCTCTATCTTACAAAGGCTGGAGTTAAAAATTTTGTATGAAAAATTTGCAGCTCTCCTATAAGAACTTATATAGTGTTAATAAAATTTGAATAGTCAAAGTTTATATTTGCAAGAAAATGCTTTATTACAAGAATATTTTATCAACATTTTCTCTACATATAAGGATGAAGTTTGTGGGAAAATTATGCATTACTATTACTGAATCAATGAAGGAAGATATGTATTGAACATAAGGAGAAACGTAATACACAAAAGTCAAGTTTATTCTTCAATTTTCCCATATTAAATCTAATTTTGTGAAACGAGGCAACTACTATCAGAATTAGTATCTGGCCCAGAATAAGTATGTGATAGTGTTAACTAAATGATAATTTTACGGGTTTGAGTGGAATTTATATGTATCAACTTGTTAAACTAAAAGAAGTAGTTTTTATAATATCTCTTAATAAAATAAAATGCCTCTTATCATTATTCTTTTATATTTTTCATTTTTGCAGTATCAATCTTAGAGAAAATTACTTTTGTTCCTCAATGACTTTACTTTTACTTTACACTAGGTAAGTAAAATTTGTTTAACAAAAGCAGTATTTAAAAAGGGCAACTTTATCAAAAGGGAAAAAAATCTGACTTTTTCTTAAAAGTTGGACATTATAGGGGCGCCTGGGTAGTGCAGTCGATTAAGCAACTGACCCTTGATTTCGGTTCAGGTCGGGATCTCAGGATTGTGAGATCGAACCCCTCAACAGGCTCTGCACTCAGTGTGGAGTCTGCTTAAGATTCTCCCTGCCCCTTCCTGCTCTCTCCCTCTCTAAAATAAATAATCTTTTAAAAAGTAGACATTATATCTGTGTTTTTTATAATTAAAATGTATTATAACAGATACATAAAATTTTCTCACTTCTAAAGTTCATTCCTCCCCCCTTCCATTTTAAATGCATAATATTGGGAAATGTCTTATAAAAAGGTATTATCCCTGCCCCTTTCAGAAAAGCTATTTAGTAAGTTAATGGTCTTACACTTGATGGCATCTTCGAGCTAAGTAAACATTATTTCCAAATAGTAAGATACCTCCAATTTTTCACATCCAAAAAATAATATATTTATTATTTAGTATTTATTATTTAGTATTTTTTAGCATTTACAGAAGTATCTATCTATTCATCTGTCTATACACTCTATAACTCATAAACATTTGATCACTACCCCCAAAATGTAACTGTAATGGTAGTTTGGGGGTTAGTAATCTTTAGATGATTGTAGTCAAATTGAAGTAAACCCTTCCTTTCTGCCAGTCCTTGATCTAAATAAAGGAGATGCCACAGTAGTTGCCTGTAAATCTCTTTCTTTATTTATAGAAACCAAACCATACAATATGCTTATGGTTTTCCTTTGATGTTTAATATCTGAACAGGGGTCTATATTTCTCAGAAAGCACTATTTAAATAAAACTATTTTATTAGCTTGAAAAAGAGGAAGGAGAATGTGGAAAAGTACTGTAGAGCTAACAAAACATTTGAAAAGCCCAAAGGAACACAGAATTCAAGCGGTACAGAATACATTTTAATATCTGGGAATCTCAGATCCTCTTGTCACATGGAGCCAGGCAGCCCAATTCCTGTTTCCCCCACAACCAAGTTTGGCTCATTTATGTTTAGTAAAAAAAAGATAAGAGGGGAAAAAAAGACAGTGTTAGTAAGTAAAAAAGTAATTGTCTTTCTCATGGTTGGTCTCTACATATTTTATTTAAACAAAACACAGAAATAAACAGTCATTAGAAATTTGATAATGGCCAATTTTAGGACATTATTTTTGATAGGTAAACCTACTAATTCATGGATACTACGCAAATTTCAACTGAAGGTCCTTCATTCTTCCCAGTCCTCACTGGCAATCTGACCAGAATGGATCCTTGTTCAGAGATAGTATAACATAAAGTGGTACTGTGTCCTAATGTAAAAAATCACCCCATTGTCTCTATTATTACAAAAGTGTCAAGAGTAAAGCATAAATGCCAGCCTTCTGGCACTATTCTAAGGAAGACACTGAAAATTAGGGCAGGGTATTTTTAAACCAATCGGCTTGTAAACCTATACTTGGTATATAATGTTCTGGCTCACTTTGCCAGCAGTCATCTGTTGCAGATGCTTCAAGAGAAGAGCTGTTGGAAAAACACATCAAGTGTAGAAGACACGTTCAAAAATAGAAAATACTAGCCTGGAAGTATGAACCCTCTTCATAGGAAGTTTTAAAGTCTTTCAAATTTTTAACGTCGACTAGAAAGTGTGGAAATTGGAAAACAATTACTCTGTGTGCTTTCTCTATGAGGTTAAGGTCTCTGCTCTAATGGTGTTCATTACACAGAATATGTAGGACAAAGCTAAAGACTGAAGCAAGAGGTAAGAACTTTGCTGGAATAGCACAAACTTGATAACTGAAAAGTTTTGGCGATTGTGGTATTTCCTTCTGAGATCATTAACTTTACCCTGAAAAGACAGTGACAAATCAATGACTGAAAATTTCTATGTCTACATGAAAAAATTTTACTTGCCTTTATACAAATTTTAAAGTATCTGAATGCAAACTGAGTACTTTTAAAGGCTCACTTGACTCTGTCTAATGGGAAAGTGAAAAAGATTGAGTTCATCAATATCATTGGCTTAAAAAGTTGTGATTCTGTTTCAGTTGTGATACTTGTCGAAACATTCACACAACACAACAATAAGGTAATGAAATTTTGAACGGTAAACTGTATACTATTTACATGGGAAAAGGCACGTATTACTATAATATGGACAGGGTATCAGCAACAGTACTAAACTTCCAAACGAATCCATTTTTGCTGCACTTTTCCAGCAACCTGTATTGCTTGTCCTAAGCTTACTTACGTTTTTAATAATGACACTTTCTTAGGGTGATTAGCACAAGAAAAATCAAACCTAAGTTTGTTATTTTGGTAGCACTGTACATCAGTTTCTTGGAGCATTTAAATAATTCTCCCTAATTAGATTTTCAAGGCAGCAGTGAAAAAAAAAATATACAAACTGGAAAGTGAAACTTTCTTGATACACCCATGAGACAAAAATGAAACTGAATATTCTCAGGTCTTTCCTGAGCCTGTTGGGGGAAAGAGAAAACAAACTGAGGTGGGAAGGGAAGAGACAGAGATAGAAGAGAGGAAAAATAGATTTCAAAGGCTAGTTATTTAAAAATTGGCAATTTATATCAATTTTCTTAAATAGTAAAACTTGGCTTCTCTGTCAGAATTTTATGGATACTTAAGAAAATACATAATTTCAGAGCTTAGAATTTATTCATATATGATCCCAACCCCCATGACCCTAATATCTAATAGCATTTTTCAAGCTGAGTAAACCAAGGCATATGGAAATTAAGTAATTTATGCTGATTACCCTTAGCGTACTCTGAGTTCTGTCCTTGAATTTGTCCTAGAACAACAGCATAGGTGGTAAGCAAAATCCAGAGATGCAGAGGCTTGGATATAGACTGCCAATAAAAACCAAGTAAACTGCTTTAAGAAATGGTCTACTGCATTATCTAATTCTCCTGATTAAAAAACAAACAAACAAACCCAAAACTATAAAAAAATAAGGTAAATTCAATTATTTAAAACTAAGTTAGCCACAACATTCTAGGGTTTTATAGTAATATATGCTTGAACCTTAATTTTCAAAATATAATTTTTTATAAACCTTAAAGACTGTAATCCAGCTTTTATCAATTCATAAAACATTACTAGTATAATCCTATTCCATAATATCTTAGATAAAATGAGTACAAAATAAAAATTCATTATCTTTATTATTAGGCAATATATATGTTTCCTAGACCTGGGGATACAAAGCATGTGGCAATCAGCAAAACTGAGTCACAGAGTAACTAAATGAACAACAAAATTGGATCTTACAGTGCTTTTTTTTCCTTTGAAATGAGATTTCTGAGGATACTTTGCTTTTTCTCAACATTTACATGTGAAACAAGCAGCTCTTAAAATTAGATGCTTTAAATTGTAATTTCAGAGACCCAAGACACTGCAAAGTTTTACATATTTATATCTTTGCAAACTGTAAAGTTTTATATCATACTGCTTTTTCTATTTTTATTCCCTTAATCTGTATTTTTAAATGCCTACAATTTCAACAAGATACTGAACCAAAAAGAATCAGATAAAGTTAATTAAGCCAGAGAAACTTATTTGTTTACATGAACTGTACACACTTACCCTGAAGGTAATCGGACAAGCTACGCCAGCGAAAGAAAATTCTTCCTGTCTGAGAAGTACTAATATAGCACAAGGTGCAACCGAGGGCGGTTCCAAAAGCCTTGGCTAAGCTCTATGCAAAAATGGTCTTGTGACGCATTACTACACAGTGCTTTATTATGCTCCCGGTGACACTTGCTAGCTCTGAGCTTGTCACCAGCCAGTCTACAAAAAATGATCAATTGAAATAATGTGACAGTTAAGGGAAGGTAAAACTATTAGAGCTAGCAACTTGTGCTGCGAAGAAAAACGGAACCTCCATATTAACACTTAAAAATACTCCCTCATCCTGTTTTTTGGCTATTAGTGTACTTGTGGTATGCGCATTTTCTGTATACAAAGTAAAAAAAAAAAAAAAGTAGGTCGTGGTTGCTAGGGGCTGGGGGAGAGGAGAATGAGGAGCCACTGCTCGATGGGTACAAAGTTTCAGTTTGGAAAATGAAGAGTTCTGGGGATGGATGGTGGTGACACAATGTCAGTGTATTCAAGGCCACCAAACCACATGCTTAAAAATAGTTAAAATGGCAAATTTTATGTTGTGTGTATTTTATCACAATTTTAAAAAGGTTACCTCATTTAAGACACATGAGAAAAGACATGACGCATGTAAGTATGGTCACTAGAATGTTCAGAGCCTAAAGTGCAGGGCACTGGGATTTAAGTGATTTTTATGTTTTTCTTCATATCCGCCTACACTGTAAATTTTATTTGCTAAAAAAAAATCTAAACACAAACAATGAAAACTAATTTTTTAAGGTTAAAAATTTGGAAAAAAGTTACTTTCCTATTAGAAATAAAAACAGTCAAACTGTTATGAAGAAAAATATGTTTAACTTTTAAAGAGAACCAGTCTTGCTTTTAACCCAAGGAGCAGGATTGCAATATGCAAATACCATATGTCAGGGTCTGATAGATAAGTTAAGCTATGGGCCCTCTGGGAAGCTTTATCATTAGGAACATGAGGAAGCTAAACTTTGGTAAATAACCTTTTATATCTGCCTTCTCTCTGCTATGCTCAAGAGAAATCAAACCCACACAGCATTTCAGTAATCAAACTTTGTGAAGTGGTATGCTCTATTAAAAACAATGCAAAAAAATGTTTAAATGATTCTTTAAAAGGCCACTAACAAATTATCCAAACTTAGTATCTACCAAAGGTTAAAAATTTGGCACTGCTATCTTATTTTAATAAGATGAGAAGATTCACAACAAAATATTCTTCTACGAGGAAAATCTTTTATACTCTACTAATGGAGGCTCAAGGTCTACCAGGTGATCCTTTTTGAAAATATTCCTGTATTATGTATGAATATGATGACTTAACTGTCATGTAATATATTAATATAGGTAGCAATGGTAAGAATTTTAAATATATCACTTAGAAAGATGACTCAAGATAATTCATTCTCAACAACAACAAAGGATACTGGAATCAGAGTTCTCACTATTAAAAGCTTCAGAAATATACAATCCCCTTGACACACCAATTTTATGTCCTAAGGATTTTTTTTTTTTTTTTGTCCTAAGGATTTTAACCTAAGGAAATAAGGCAGTACACAAAGATTTAGTTGCAAAGATATATACTATAGACTTCTATAGAAGGTTTTTTTTTTTTTAAGTAGGCTCCACGCCCAGAGTGGAGCCCAACACGGAGCTCGAACTCATGACCCCGAGATCAAGACCTTAGCTGAGACCAAGAGCAGGATGCTCAACCGACCGAGCTACCGAGGTGCCCCATAGACTTGTTTTATAATACTGGGAAACTGTAAACAACCTAAATGTCCAATATCTAAATATTCATTAACATAAGAGAGGTGAATACATTGTGGTATACACATAAAATATAAGATTATACAGTTCCCAAAAATGATTATTATAAATAGCTAAAATTTATTGTATGTTTACTATGTGTTAGGTACTTCTAACACTTGACATAGTTCATTTCATATAATACTCATAATCCTAGAAGGTATGTGCTATTATTATCCTCATTTTCCAGGTGAAGAAATTAAGGCTGTCGCTGAGAAGTGGCAGAAATGGATTCAAACTCAGGTCTGACTTCAGAATCTATGCCTGTAAATCATTGGACGCCAAGGCTCTGTGAGATCGATATTTACAGATATACTCAGGTGTACATGATCTGCGATTGAGTGAAACAAGTTATGAGAGTATCTACAGCAGGAGTCCAATTTTTGGGCAAAATTCTTTATACAAGCATAGGAAAGTATAGGGGCGCCTGGGTGGCTCAGTGGGTTAAAGCCTCTGCCTTCGGCTCAGGTCATGATCTCAGGGCTCAGGGTCCCGGGATTGAGCCCTGCATCGGGCTCTGCTCAGCAGGGAGCCTGCTTCCTCCTCTCTCTCTGCCTGCCTCTCTGCCTACTTGTGATCTCTCTCTCTCTGTCAAAAAAAAAAAAAAGCATAGGAAAGTCTAAACTAGAATATATAAGACAGTATCAGATGGGAGTAAGGGGCCATTTTTATTTTCTGAGTTTTATAAAATGCGTTCCTTGGGAAACAAAAAATGGCTTATTACAAATGTTACGGTAGTAGCATCAACCATGTCCATAATCAGAAAAGAAAATTAAAAAAAAAAGTAAAACAACCGGAGCTACTCAATATCATGGGTAGATTACTTGAAACAGTATTTCTACAGTGGAGATAGAACAAGGAATTCAGCCAGTTGGTTCTAAAACAAAACAAAATACAGCATGAAAAGAAAGATGGCTAGTATGTTATCAAGGGGATGAAGGATGGCTTTGGCTCTGCTGGTGTTCTGCTCTGCTAGCCTAAGGAGAGAAGAGAGGAAATAGGAGCATTGCTCCCTGCCTACAGGGACCTTTTCCCACAGATCAATTCTACCCAGTGTGTATAAGCGCTTGGGGTGGGATGGGATGCTTGGTGGGCTGTCCCTCCAGGAGGGACTAACATTTTTCAAACACTTTCTTACCCTGTCAGAATCCCAGAAGCATGCAATGGCCTTTTATATACTATGGGACTAAGGCCACGCTGCCCTAAGATAGCTCACTTTATTTTTTATTTTATTTTTTTTAAGATTTTATTTATTTATTTGAGAAAGAGAGAGCGCAGGAGCAGGGGTAGGGCGAGAGGGAGAAGGAGAAGCAGACTCTCCACTGAGGAGGGAGCCTGATGTGGGGCTCAATCCCAGAACCCTGAGATCATGACCTGAGCTGAAGGCAGACGCTTAACCCATTGAGCCATCCAGGTGCCCCAAGATGGCTCACTTTAGCATAAAGATTTTTTTGAGTTAAAAGCAAGCAAGACCCAGCAGATTTAGGAAAAGCTCCTTACCCCCACCCTCCCACCCTCTACAACTGCCTAAAAAGAATTTAGATAAATGACCTGCTCCAGGAAGAGAGCTATCCCCATAGATAACTACATTATGCTATGAATTAGGTATAGTCCATGGAGAAGAACCTAGCAAGGCCTCTTTGATCAAAGTCCTCTCTTTGTCCTACCATTTCCAAGTGCCCTAACAAATATTTGTTTACCAAACATTTACTCTTTTTCATTCTTTCTGAGGACTGCATTCCTCCCCTTTGAAGACCCAGACCCCTACTTCTCCTTAGTTCAGAATTACATATACCTCATTTTGCCTGACAGTCTTTGGAATTTCTTTGTGGATTCCCCATATGTATGCTATTAAGTTTGATTTTTCTCCTGTTAATCTGTCTCATGTCAATTTGATTCTTATTCTAGCTAGAAGGACCCTGAGGGGACAGGATAGTCTTATTCCCCGACAATACGTTCTATTTATTCAGTAAAGCCTTATGAGAAAGATAATACTTTTCCCCTTATTACTGGTAAGGAACCTAAGGTCTGGAGAAGTTACTTATGACTTACGTGACTTTTTTTCTTATTATATCATGCTGTTTCTAGGCAATAATTTACACATTACTTACATGAGAGGGCTAGAAATGTCTGTGAGTAAGAATAATGTTTTGTAACTGTGCCAAGAAAAAAGAACAAGGACACAAATACAAGCAAAGTACTGAGTAAAAGAAAATGAATTTTGTTTCAAATAGCTTTAAGATATTGTTTTTTGTTTTGTTTTTGAAAGGGAATATAAAGGATTTAGAAGTAAGAATTTGTAAAGGGAGGCTCTTTTCGCAGCACAATGAACTGTGATCTCTGGACTCAATGACCAGCCCCTGTTGCCTTGGAGTTCCTTTACTTTTGGTCATAGAAACAGAAATCACTCATAAAGCTCTGAAAGGAAACGCTACACCTGCAACTGACATGCCAAAGAGCAGAGAAGTTCTCATATAGGACTTGAATATTTGGAAGATTTTTCTCCCCTTGTAACACCGTTATAACAGGCTGTCTTTATCAATGGAGAAAGAGATATCCATTTGTACTTCTGAGGAACAAGTTACAACGTTTTAGATACTGTCAATTATTCAATCAACTTGAAAAGCTAAAAATGATCACTTCATATTTGGCCATTAAAAAGTTTCTCAAAATTTTGAAATAATGAAAAAAACAAAAATCCCATAGAAAATCAAACCTATCAGTTTAAACCTTAGTAACTTATTGATAGATTCATTCATTTTGCCTTTTATCTGGGGGAAGGGAACTAAAGGGAATAAAAATACTACATTAATTAATAGTTGTATGTGAAAAAAATCACTTCATAATTCTACATAAAACATGTAGTAAGGATAGTTTATTTCTCAATTATCCAATCTAAGACTTAAGTACTAACTCAGCTTACCACAATCCAATTATTACTTGGCTGTGGAATGTATTTTTCAATCTGAACTTGACTGACACCCTAGGAAATTATTCCAAACAAAACAATAAATCACATAAGGAAACCATTCAGTAGGAGGTGAGATGCAATACTCTGTAAGGACTCTTGCAAAACTTGTTCCTGCTAATTGTTATAATTGCTGTATGATATATATAGAAAGATGATTTTTTTAAACATGGCAAAACATCCATCTAGGCATCTGACTTCTCTTAAAACTTCTCTAAAGAAGCCAACAGTCAACTAACTTCAGCGCTGTGACTGTTCAAAAGAGAACTGAATAGATGCCATTAATGTTTACAGGAGTATGGTTTTATTTTTTATTATTATTTTTTAAATTCAATTAGCCAACATATAGTAAATCATGAGTTTCAGATGCAGAGTTCAGTAATTCATCAATTGCATATAATAGGTGCTCATCTCGTCATGGGCGCTCCTTAATGCCCATCACCCAATTACCCCTATCCCCCTCAACCCATCTCCCCTCCAGCAACCCTCATTTTATTTCCTATAGTTATATGAACATGATTTTAAATGTTTAAGGAGCAAAAACAGAGATGGAACAATGAATTATTACATTTTGGGGAAATGAACAGGAAGTAAAGATTTTCTGTAAGTTTCTTATCATTTAAAATCATTCCAAAAACTTATCATATTAAGCCACTGTTAGTGAAGTTGACTGCTGCATGTATGAATTTGTATACATATATGCAAACTGAGGATAAACTACCGTTCTAATTTCAATGCATTTCTTAAAAACTCTGCAACAATCTAGGATTGAGTAACTTAATTTTTAGAAACTCAAATGAAGATATAAAATAGTTTATATCTTTTTAACTTAAAAAGTAATAAATTCTGTAGTTTAAACTCTTTTAGAGGAAATGACATTTATGTTGCAATAGATAGGTCAAGTTCAAGAAACTTGAATGTGAGACAGTATTATAAACGAAGGGAATCATTCCTAGTTCTCTCAAATGCAGTATGTTCTAGTTTTTCAAGATGCTTAGCACTGAAATTGTTTCCATTTTATTATATCTGGATCTTTGTGTCTGAAATGGAATAAGAAAAACTTTGTTTTAATTTCCGTATCACACAGTTGGTATTCTGTCTGTTGAAAAGAGACAGTATTGTTTAGGATTGCTATTTTGGTATGGTTCACATTAAAAATGGCAAAAATGGTTATGCTATTTAAGTTTTTATTATTGGTGTATTATATCCAGTACCTCTAGATAGAGAGTATGAAGACTTAACTTACTATCCCCTTTTTGCTATCCCAGATAAACTCATTTTAAAAATAGTAAGGTAAATGGGGCACCTGGGTGGCTCTGTGGGTTAAGTGTCTGCCTTCGGCTTAGGTCATGATCCCAAGGTCCTGGGATAGAGCCCCACACAGGCTCCCTGCTCAGCGGGGAGTCTGCTTCTCCCTCTCCCTCTGCCTCTCCCCCCTGCTCTTGCTCTCTCTCTCTCAAATAATTAAATAAAATCTTTTAAAAAAAATAGTAAGGTAAGAAAATGATGAAGTAAATTATTTGGAAAGAGATTCAAGTTCATAAATGAATAACCTGTAGCAAAGAATCAGTTGAAATTACATGGAGGATAAGTGGTAACTTGAGTTTTAGAAGTATGTAAATAAAAGAAACCACAAAATATAGTCCTTTTGAAACATCCTTCAATATTAATAAACTCAGTATGTTAAACCAAATACTTAATTTAACCTATGCAAAGTCTTGGTAACATATTCTGTCCAATGATGGAATGTGTGCTCATCAGAATAGAACTTATAAAAATAGGTTTATCAGAGAATGGACTTCAAAGTGCTTTTTATGGTCAGGTGTCATGCTGGCGAACTCTTTCAAACTTTTAAAGAACAGATGGCCCCATGCTAGATAAACTGTTTAACAGCGCATAAAAAAAGGTTAAGCTATCCAATTCCATTCATGAAACTAACTAGTATAAAATCCTGAAACAAAGCCTGTCAAAAATAGTACAAAAAGAGGAAACTTAACCTAAGTTTGCTTATGAATATAGATATAAAAGTCCTAAGTAATAAACCAGTAACAAACTAAATTCAATAGTACAGATAATCATTGAACATGGCTGAATCAAATATATTATAAAAATCAATTTACAGTCATCCCAGAGGAATAAAAGGGTCACAGGTGACTCTATTTTCTTCTTCATGCTCTTTGGTATTTTCTAAATTTTCTGTAATGAATCTATATTATACCCAGAAGGAAACAAACAATATTTTTAAAAGGTTACATGTCCCAAGATATAAGAAAGCAGAAGTGTATATAATGCTACTATATCTTTCGATGAAATAGACATGGCATATGTTAAATCATGTTTATGAAGGTAAAATGAAAATTATCTATTGAGGCAAAATTCCACCTTACTACGTTTTTCTGGAGTAGTCTTCCTCATTCTTTGTCTGGGAGGATAAACTAATGAGTAAGCTACACAAACTATTTAAACAATATGCTATATTCTCCTCCCACTCTGGATATTGAATGAAGTTATAATGTGTAAATGAGGAGTCACATACAAATTAAGCTCTGTAAAACATTATAAAGTATTAGTACATGGTTTAAAGAAGCCATTTAGGTGGGTGGGAAAAGGGGTTAAAAAGATAAAGGGGATTAAGGAGTACAAACTTCCAGTTATAAAATAAAATCACGGAGATGAAAGGTAGAGCACAAGGAATATGGTCAATAAGACTGTAATAACTTTGTAGGGTGACAGATGGTGACTAAACTTATCAAGGCGAGTAACTAGAATTGTTGAATCACTATGTTGTACACCTGAAACTAATATAACACTGTATGTCAGCTATCCTTCAATAAAAAGAAGCAGCAGCAATAGCAGCCATTTAAAGATTTGAAAGGAGGGTCATACACAGACAACTCAAAAATGAAAGTGAAAACAAAAAAACTTGGGAAAATACATTTCTAACATATTTCTACAGTTAAAAACATTTTATAAAAGCCTTTGCAAATCAAGAAAAAGAACTTAGACAATTCAGAAAAGAAGAAAATAAATGGTCAATTATTTTTAAAGTTAAATTTCAAAAGTAACGAATACTTTAAAAAAAAAACACCTATCATTCGGCAAAAATAAGAAAAAAAAATGACACCTGTTGCCAGGAAAACAGGGAGCTAGGTACTTGTATATACTGCTAATGGAAATGTAAATTGGTACAACCTTTTCAGAAGGTAACCTGGAAGCACATTCAAAAGCCTTAGATCTGTACATGCCCTTTGACCCAGCATTCCGCTTAAACAGTTATGGACTTGCACAGATGCAACACAAATGTTTACTGACCTATTATTTATCATAATGAAAAATGGTAAACAATCTAAATGTTCAACAATGAGGAGCTTGCTAAATAAACATAACATATATGTTATACATGATATAATAGTATAAAGCAATATAATATAGTCACTAAAATAAGTATAAAATTAGGAAGGAATAAATTAATAAGTGAATAATCTTGGGGCACCTGGATGGGTCAGTCGGTTAAGCATCTGCCTTTGGCTCAGTTCATAATCTCAGGGTCCTGGAATGGAGCCCTGCCTCGGCTCTGTTCAGCAGGGAGCCTGCTTCTCCCTCTGCCCCTCCCGCCCTTGTGTGCTCTCTCTTTCTCATAAATAAATAAAAATCTTTAAAAAAAAATAAGTGAATAATCTTATTAAAAACAATGTTACAGTATGATCTCATGTTGGGAAAAATTATACTTAATAGTTATATGCATAGAAAAATAATGGAGTACACTTACTAAAGTATGTTTTTTTTAGGTGGTGAAAATTGCAGATTACTTCTTTTTGTTTATCTAGATTAAGTAATTTTTATATCAACACGTATTGTATCAGAAACAAAAAGTAATCAAGGGGAAAAGGAAACTTAAAATAGGTAAATAAAAATAATAATAATAATAATAAAAATAGGTAAATTAAAAGGGAGAAACTCTTTCCTAAAAGTTCTATCTTAATAATAGTCCTGAGTCCTTAATTATTAAAACTTCCCTAAAACTGAGTCACATGACTGGAAATCCACATGCATGAACCCCATGAATAAATTTTAAGAAATCTATACTGAATCATATGATCTGTGCTTGTTTTAAGTGTATTAGAAGGGATTCAAAATGAATCGAATACAGAAGCTTTATCCTTTACAAAAAGCCATATTTCCCATACAACTTCAGCAAAATTAAATTTCAGTAACTGAAAATGATATAATTAAATATGCCAAGCTTGTAAGTCTGGTATTCAGGTCAATTTAACCATCTACAAATTATGATAGCAGGCAGGCAGGAATTAGGCCCCAGAGTGCTAAGTACTCAGGTTAAAAACCATTACTCAGGGGCGCTGGGGTGGCTTCAGCTGGGGTTGTGATCTTAGGGTCCTGGGATGGAGTCCTATATTGGGCTCTGTGCTCAGCGGGGAGTCTGCTTCTCCCTCTCCCTCTGCTCATGCTCTCACGCTCTCATATAAAGAAAGAAAATCTTTAAAAAAAAGACAAAACCGTTACTCAACATTTGGGATAATGCTGGATATCTCTCCATTCCCAATCTTTTTAACTTTAAGTATGTATGATGTTCTAACTAGACATTCTTCTTTTATCTCCAAACCTGAGAGCTCAAAGAGAATATTGTTTAGAGACAACTGTTAAATCATTACTTATTCTGATTCTCTTATAAGAGAAATCATTTCTAAATGAAAGTTGGTCTGGAAAACAGTATGGAGGTTCCTCAAAAGGTTGAAAATAAAGCTAACCTATGACCCAGCAATTGCACTACTGTGTATTTACCCCAAAGATACAAATGTAGTGATCCAAAGGGGCACCTGAACCCAATGTTCATAGCAGCAACATCCACAATAGCCAAACTATGGAAAAAGCCTAGATGTCCATCGACAGATGAATGGATAAAGATGTGGTATATATATACAATGGAATACTACTCAGCCATCAAAAAATATATTGCCATTTGCAACAATGTGGATGGAACTAGAGGGTTTTATGCTAAGCGAAATAAGTCAATCAGAGAAAGACAATTATCATATGATCTTGCTAACCTGTGGAATTTAAGAAACAGGATCGTAGAAGAAGAGAGGAAAAAATAAAACAAGATGAAATCAGAGAGGGAGACAAACCATAAGAGACTCTAAAACATAGGAAACAAATTGAGGGTTGCTGGAGCGGCTGGGGTGAGGGATGGGGTAACTGGGTGATAGGCATTAAGGAGGGCGCATGATGTAATGAGCACTGGGTGTTACATAAGACAGATGAATCACTGACCTCTACCTCTGAAACTAATAATACATTATATGTTAACTGAATTTAAATAAAAATAAATTTTTAAAATAAATAAAATAAAGTTGGGAAAAGAATAGCTTTGTTTCAAGAAAGGAGAAGTAAAGAGAATTAACATTTACTGAATAGCTACTATGTGGTAAACAGTTTCAAACTGTACGCATATCATTTGTTTTTTAATCTTAACGACCCACATAGATATTTAGAATATACTATTGGAATTCTCCTAAAGTATAATTATTTAAAACAGTAAGTGAAATAAAAAATATAAACACTAAGAACATATTCCTAATATAACACCCTGAAAGAAACAAGGGGGCAAAAGATATTTTAGGTGAATCTTCTCCATTCCAGAGAACTGGAAATTGAAACTTAGAAATTGTCCAAGGTTAAACCATTGGAATGTGGCAGGGCTGAGTCAGAACCAAGGATTCACCAACTACTAAACTCTCAAACATTATATATTGTATGACTTCATTCCCTTACAATATACTTCAGAGTTCAAATAATCAATTATGTAATTTATTAAAGAAGTTACTTTATCTTTACCAGATAAGCCACAATACTTATAAAGCACAGAATAACTGAATAATTATGGAACACTAGATATATTTCCCCATTCTACCAAAACTAGGGCTATATGACAAAACCATATACATACACATGGATATCTATCTATACATCATATTATATGTATATATAACATATATACACACATATATATGGTACAAGTTGTGCACAAAAAAATGAAATAGAATAAAATATTTAATTAGCTTGAAAAGAGATAAATTTCTATTTTTAAAATTTTTATTTTATTATTTTTTAAAGGTTTTATTTATTTATTTGAGAGAGTGAGAGAGAGAGCATGAGAGCGGGGAAGGGCAGAGGGAGAAGCAGGTTCCCCAGGGAAGCACAACATGATGAGGGGCTTGATCCTGGGACTCCGATCATGACCTAAACCAAAGGCAGATTTAACCCACTGAGCCACCTAGGCGCCTCAAGAGATAAAAATTTTAAAGATCAGCAACACGGTAAAACTTCATTAAAGTAATTGGTGTTCCCAACTGGGAAGCATGCTTTCTTTAAGAGAGAGCTAAAATGTGATGGACTGCCAGCTCTGCTACTTACTAAGCTACATCCTAAACAAATTAATAAAAATTATGACAATTTACCAGCTGGACTCTGTTTTTAGGGATTTAGGAAGGTCATGCACGGAGAATTTGGCCGTAATTAGACACCCCAAAATTTTAGTTCCTTTTCCCTGGTTAATGGATAATAGGGCAGTGCCCAACTAACCCAAATGGGAATCAGTTTCTAATTGTTCTCTAGTTCTAGTCCCAGTGTAGACCCCTGTTTTCTTTTTTCCTCCCTATTTTCTTAATGTGACTTCAGTGGGTTTCTATTTTGTAACATTTCACTATGCTGTAATGCTTAGGTTCTCAAACTTTTCCTAACTCCATCAAAATTGATCCAGTGTCTTATTTCCTTAGAACACTGTGACAGAGAAATCTAGATAAACATAAACTGTTCAGGGGAAAACTGTATTAAAAAATGGGGGGGGGAATGGTGTTCTTTTGAGACCAGGCCCTGAGTGGGGCATTTGAGGTAAAATAAATGAGAGGGCTGTGCCATGGCAAGGCTTCAGAGATAAAGTGGGGACAGGAAGGATCTTGCGGCAACCCACATGACTATCTATTTCCACCCACTCACAAGCAGGAACTTGCCAAACAAATAAGCAACCTTCCAATCAACCAATAAACAACGCTATAATCTATTAGCACCTTGAAACATGAGGAAGATAAACAACACATGTGGAAAAAATAGACAATGGCATTTCAATCTATAACAGAAGACTGTCAAAGTTGGTTTAAATTTTATAGATTAATGGTTTTAGGGGAGGAAAAATAATTTTCTCTGTACCCTTCTATGTTCTTTTCTGAGGCCATCCATCCCATAATAAAAAGACAGATTAACAGAGAAATCATTAATTTCACACATATGGGAACCCACAAAGATGAGACTCAAAGGCAGTCGGGCAATCGAGGCTTATAAGCCATCCTGAACTAAGGAGAAAGGAGGAGAGGCTTGGGGCTTCAAAGGGGAGGAAGGCAATTCCAAGAAAATGAGAAGAGCAATGTTTGTCTTCATGCAGGTAAGTCTCTCAGATAAAAGAGTAATCTCTGGTAATAGCTCTCTTCCTGGTACAGGCCCCTTTTCTAAATTCTTTTAGGCAGGTAAAAGGGAGGTAAAAAGTTCTTCCTGACCCCTCTGCGTCTTGATTGTCTTCAGCTCACAATAATCCACACACCAAAGTGGCACGCTTTGGGGTGACGAATTATGCTCCCCTCAAGTTGAAGCAACAGCGAGAGAGTAAACATAAAAATTCATAAACAAGAAAGGTAATTTAGAAACCTAGCATCAAGCCAAGCACCAAGCACCAAGTCTGCCACCTGCTGACACAAAAATGGAATCGGGTAGATTTCCCTGACTGCTGTTTTTAAAGCAGGGTGAACCTCAGGTAAGGTTTGACATTAGATTTCAAATAAATTACTGTAACTAAAGTAGAGATAAATTATAACACCTAATTTAAAAGAGAATAAGGATTAAAATGGGATTTAAGATTCTTTATAGGCTTAATTCAGTAACTCTAAATAATGTGATGTCTGAATTACCTTAAAAGCAAACGGAAGAGAAATCTATGGGAATGATTTAACATAAACTGTAGGGAACATTCAAACTGCTATGATGAATTAAGGATAATCTAAGACTTTGCAAAAATTATAAAATCTGTGGGGGAGGAAAAATAATTTTTTCTCTACTGATCTAGGTTCTTGACTGAAATCCTCCTATGACAAAAGACAGATAAATAGGAGAAAAATAAACACAAATTTAATAACATGCATCCCTCCTGAAAACATGGGATACACCCAGGAAACTGGAGTCACTCCCTGAAATGGGCCAAGCTATCATCTTAAGTACCATCTCTAGCTAAAGGAAAAAGAAAAAGAAGATGGCATATTCTGGGTTACAAATCCTGTTCCCTTTCAAATCCTACAGATTTCACCTCTGCGATCCGTCGATGTTCTGTCCTCTTTCTCTGGCTCCCATATCAGTCTAGGGCTTCATTCTCTTTAATCCAGGCTTATTTCAATTCCTGCTCCTCCAGTGACAGAATGCCACCCCAACATATGCCTCTTTGGCATGAAGATTATTTTGAGCTGATTATTTCAGAGAAATAGTAGAAACAGGACAAGCTCTGAAAAGAGTAGAAGTTCCCTTTTACCAGGGAAATTTACATTTATAAAGGAAATCTCCATTTCTATGCACGTCTCCATCTCTGTACCAAAAGAGAAGGCAGAAAAAGATGAAGAAAGCACCACAAACTCAAATCAATGGAGAGAGTGCACTTAAATCTGCATTATCAATCCTTATTCAGGTTTACCACCTTTTCCCTCCTCCCACCCAACAACAGGCCTCTTCCATACCCTTCTTTTTGTTTATCACTGTAGATAGTATAATTTTAAACCACCTAGGAGAGTTACTCACTTTTCCCAAGGTATCTCTCATGTATACTTGTTAATAAAACTTGTTTTTGTCTTGTTAAGCCTATCTTTTATTAAAGGGTCCCCAGCGCAAAACTTAGAAAGGTAGAGGGAAAATTGTTTTTTCCTCACACTCCTTGCTTCTTGATTCTAGTTATGCTAATTAAGTGTACTCAGCTACCAGATTAAGCAACTAAAATGCATTCCAGATCTTACTACTTTAAAAAAATGAATAGAACACTCTCAAAGGCTCTTCAGCAAGTTAAGTACAAACACGCCACTACTGACAATACTGATGTTTCTACAATGTGGTCCCAAAACACTTTTAAAACGTTTCTTTCAATTAACCATTTTTGTTGTTTTTTTTTTTTTTTAGATATACATGCTCATGCTATTTCAAACAGTGGGAAACATTAAAGGCTGAAAAAGTACAAGTGTCCTTCCCCAGTCTCATCCTCCCAAGTTCCACCATTACTAATAAGAACTACAAACAGCTTCTAGTGCAGTTTTTCAAGAATTTCCAATTACACACAAGCACATACATGCATATCTCTCTTGGAGCCACAACTGTTCTACAATGTGCTTTCTCCCCCTAGTTACCATCTTTTGAACTTTTTAAAACATTAAACTAAGATTTACTTTAGTGTATGTATGTATGCATGTATATTTTTATAAAAGATTTTATTTATTTGAGAGAGAGATCATGCATTTGAGCATGAGAAGGGGGAGGGGCGGGGGGGGCAAGCAGACTCCCCACTGAGTGGGGAACCTGAGGCAGCGCTAATCCCAGGACCATAAGTTCACTGATGTGGGAAACAAAGGCAGAAGTAAAATTATTAAATTTCCTTATTACCTATAGCCCACTGACAAGTCCTTAAAACAGGCAGAGTGACATTCCTTTAGGGACTCGGCTGCCTTGATGTTAATACCTTGCTAAGGGCAAAGGTAATTAGTCTGATCCCCAGGATCCTGTAAGTCTACTTTAACATATAAAAATTCCTTTAGAAATTTCCTTTACCTTTAAACCCCCCAAGATATATGTTGCCAATCACCTCTCCAAGCATATGACCCACCGATATACATCCAGAAGGGTCTCATGACTCGGGTTTTATTAGACAGTAATAAATGACCTTTTCCTAACAATAACTAGCCCCTCAAGGTCCTGGAAACCTTGCTTCAAAAATTCCTTAGACTTATGCTATCCCTAACCCCTTCCCAACTTGAAAGTATATAATGGGCCACTCCTCATGATCCCAGATCAGCTCTTTCTGCCCACTGGTCCTGTCCTCGTGCTTTAATAAACCACCATTTTGCACCAAAGACATCCCAAGAATTCCTTCTTGGCCATCAGCTTGGAACCCTAACGTCTTTCCTATGTCAGTCATGACATGAGCCAAAGTCAGACACTTAACCGACTGAACCATCCAGGCGCCCCTACTTGTTTTTAAAGTTGCACAATGTTTTATTATACAAACATACCACAGTGTAAGCAATGCACTATAATTTATTTAGCCAATGTATATAGTGCTTCCAACAGAATAAACAAAAGTGCCCATTTTTCTATATCCTCATCACTCAGATTTCTCTCTCCACGCCGTGTTTGGCAGCCCCTAGTTTTGATTATTTGTGAGCAATTAAACTGGATTTTTTTTTTTAACAAATTTTGTAAACTTTGTAATTTTGCTGGGAGCAAGAATTTGAATTCTTCACTTCTACGGTTCTCAAACTTTAGCATTCATTGGAATCACCTGGAGGGCTTAAAGTCAAAGGATCTAAGGATGTGATGATTTTTTACCTAGAAAAGAGACTTCCTGGATAAATTAAAAATATTATAGTATCAGGCCCCTGGCTGGCTCAGTTGGTAGAGCATGTGACTCTTGATCTCAGGGTCTTGAGTTCAAGCCCCATGTTGGGCCTAGAGCTTACTTAAAAACAAAAACAAACAAACAAACAATATTATAGTATCTGGTTCAGGGGTGGCTCCATCTGTTGTGTAAATGAATTCACAACAAAGCTTAAGAAAAAAAATGTGTAAAAACTCTAGCTGTTTCAGGAAGTAGTCTGGCTAACCTAAAAACAGCTAACTAGATAAGACTCCCACTTGTTGAAGCTGAAAATGTGATTAAACTTAAATGAGGATAATACATAGGAAACATGACAAATGTGATTTGCAAAGACAAAGTCATTTGCCTGTACAAATATCTCCATATTTGCATATCTGGGGATTCAAGATGACCTTGAACATATTCTTTGCCAATGTTAGGAGTTTAATATAATTCCCCTTATTTTACAATATATTTTATTTAGACTGACCAATGATAATTGTTATCCTTCAAACACCACAGCCATCAAACATTACCCAATGTAATCTCCTATTCCTTTGAATTTCACATACCCTTTCCTTGAGATCTCTCTCACAACATTTATATTAATTCATTATAGAAGTACTGTTAATGATGTGGAGAACAAAGGCAAAAGAAAAAAAATTAAACTTCCTTATAACTTACAGCCCAAGTTATTTGGGACAGGAAGGGTGATCTTTCCTGCAGGAACTCAAGTACCTCAATGTTAATACTTTGCTAAAGGCAAAAGGCAACCTTAGTCTGACATTAGCCCAACCTCCATGATTCTGTAAGTCTATTTTAACTTATGAAAATCCTTTTGGAAACTTCCTTTATCTCTACACCTATCCCCCAAGATATATGTTAGCAATCATCCTCCAAGCATATGGCCCACTGGTACACATCTGAAGGGCCTCATGACTAAGGTTGTACCAAGACAGTAGTAAATGACCTTTTCCTAACAACAGCTGGTCCCTCAAGGTGTTGGAAACCTTGCTTCCAAATTCCTTAGAGACTTACGCTATGCCTAACCCCTTCCAGTTTGAAAGTATATAATCAGTCACTCCTCACAATCCTAGTGCAGCTCTCTCTGCCCATGGGTTCTGTCCCCGTGTTTTAATAAAACCACCCTTTTTGCACTGAAGACATCTCAAGAATTTTTCTTTTTTTTTAATTTTTTTTTTTTTTAAGATTTTATTTATTTATTTGACAGAGAGAGACACAGCGAGAGAGAGAACACAAGCAGGGAGAGTAGGAGAGGCAGAAGCAGGCTTCCCATGGAGCAGGAAGCCCCATGCGGGTCTCGATGCCAGGACCCTGGGATCATGACCTGAGCTGAAGGCAGACACTTAACTACTGAGCCACCCTGGCGCCCCGAGATTTTTTAGTTATTAGAGAAAGAGAGAGCTAGAGAAACGGAGAGAGGGAGACCTCAAAGGAAGAGTGAGAGTGAGAAGAAGACCTCCTGCTGTGGGGCTCAATCCCAGGACCCTGAGATCACGACTTGAGCCAAAGGCAGCCACTTAACCGACTGAGCCACCCAGGTGCCCCGCAAGAATTCTTTCCTGTTCTCTCTGAACCCCAACACTTCACATCATTAGGACACTAACTTTTAAGCTAGTTGTGACACATAATTGTGACACTAGCTTCTAAATCTCATTAGCATGTATGAAGGCAGTGCTGATGTCTCAAGAACTAGTGAAGACCGAAGTATTTCAAGTGTGAATGAATAAATCTTTATGCTTACGGTGGGCAGAAGAGCAAAGCTATTCTGAGTCTGTATTCTGTCCTGCTGTACTACCAAAGACTTATAACAGTTGGAATGCTCTATTTTTCTACCAGCCAACTGACCACCAGTAATATCAGATTCTATATATGTGCTTATTTGATCAACTATTAAATGAATTTACTGAATGGCAAATGATATGGAAAAGGAATAGGGACTATTAACTATTAAATTGCTTGTTACCTAATTCCTCCCTTTCTTTCCTACTAATAGAATCTCAATTTTGTTGGAGGGTAGCCATTTGCTCAGCCAAAAAAATTCCTCAGCTTCACAGTTAGGGTGGCTATATGACACTGTTCTCTCCAATGACAAGTGAGGAGAAAGTTCTGCTTTACTGAATTGCGTATCCTCCTCCTTGGAAGATGGACATGTTGGCCAAGGCTGCAACAGCCATTTTGTGACCACAAGAAAAGCCAAGAGAATTTCAAAGACCTCTGTCTTGATATCCTTGTACTCCCTAATTAATACCAGCAACTGCCTATTTTTTGGACCTCTCCTTATATTAGAAAAATAAGATGTTTACTGTTTATTAAAGACACTGATTTTTGGGTGTCTGTCTCTCCTAGGTACAACTAATAAAAAAGACAAAGGGGGCGCCTGGGTGGCTCAGTAGGTTAAGTGTCTGCCTTAGGCTCAGCTCATGATCCCAGGGTCCTCGGATCCAGCCCAACAACTGGCTCCCTCCTTGGCAGGGAGTCTCCTTCTCCCTCTCCCTCTGCCCCTACCTCCCGGACACCCTCACACCCCCCCCCCCCCCGCCATGTGCATGTTCTCTCTGTCAAATAAATAAAAATCTTAAAAATAAAAGACAAAGAAATATGTACCAATCTAGACCCTTAAAGAACACACATAACAGTAAACAATACAAGACAGTGTATAAATTGCTAGTTTATGAAAAATCATCAGGAAATGCCATATGAGTTCGGGAGAATATGCTTTACAAAACAAATGAATTAAAAACAGGTCCTAAAAGGTCATAAATCTGAGTGCGGATATAAATTAAATAAAAGTTGGGATAGAGATATTTTTAAAGCCTGTGTAATAGCATTGAGCCACTTAAGCAGTTGTATTTAAATCTTGGTTCCCCGCCCCCTCCTTTTTCTAAATATAGATTCAATAGTGGGCTTTCCACTTACTCTGTATAGTACCCAGAGAACATCTGATGTTATCTTAAAATAGAAGAAAGGAAGGAGTTTTTGTTAGAAGTTATCTCCAGGAAGGAAACTCACTCAAGTTTCAAAAACAGCACCAACTTGTAAGGAGTAATTACTGGAAGGAAGCCATAAAAAGTTGAGATGTGTTTAAATTAGAAATGGGGGCACCTGGGTGGTTCAGTCAGTTAAGCCTTTGCCTTCAGGGGCATCACAATCCCAGAGTCCTGGGATCAAGCCCAGTGGTGGGCTCCCTGCTCAGCTGGGAGTCTGCTTCTTCCTTTCCCTCTCCTTCTGCTCCTCCCCTTGCTCTTGCTCTCTCAAACAAACAAAATCCTAAAAAAAAAAAAAGATAATTTTAACTGGGTGGGGAGCTTCTAGTGAGAGTGGAGCCAGTGTCCATCTTGAACGCTAGATGGAAGTCATATGCCCACAGGCAGGGCTGGATTGGCCACAGAATACACAGAATACAGAGGCTGAGACTCAAGAAATGGGAATGCTTGCTTATCATTCAAAAGCATGTAGGGGCTGAGGCCAGGCCACCCCAAGATGGGCCACTCTGGCATGAAGATTATTTTGAGCTGGAGGCAATGAAGACCCTGTGGGCTCAGGAGAAACTTTTGCCTATCTTTTAACTACTTAGAAGAACTCTAAAGTGAGAGTCTCCCAGAATAAGGAGAGATACATTTTACCTGAGTGACCCATCTATACGGCTGGGAAAACATCTGCTCTTCTTACTGCTCTATGAATGCATTCCTTTCCTCTCAAGTCCCAGACCCCTACTCCCTTCTCCTTAGTCAGAATGACATAGAGACCTCTTTTTCCCTGTATTTGGATTTTCCATGTCTGTGTGGATTACCATACATATGCTATTAAATTTGATTTTCTCCTGTTAATCTGTCAGTTGATTTCTTAATTGATTCTCAGTCCAGAGAAAAGAACCTTTGCGGGGTCACAATTTAGTTTATAACAATGATTAACATCTAAAAAAAATTCATAGAATGTTAAACTTACGTAATAGATGTTAAATTAGGAATCTTCCTGTTTCAGTTTAATTCAGGGATGGGTATCTTACTAAGGTGAGGAAAGGAAAATGGAGAGAATTGGCTTCATGACTCCTGGGCCCTTAACCACCTGAGAGGTAGGGACTTCAAAGGCAAGAGCCCATATGGAGTGGATCACTCAAAAAAGAAAGAAAGAAAAAAAAAAGCAGGCTGAGGTGGAGTGTGGTGCCAAAAAAAATTGCCCATATTATGAGGTTACAGTGAAAGAAGAGAAAGTCAACTTTAAATACCCTGCAGGCCCAGAGAGAACAAACCTAACTAGTCAAATAAAAACTCTCATTTTGGGGCGCCTAGGTGGCACAGTCAGTTAAGTGTCTGACTCTTGGTTTTGGCTCAGGTTGTGATCTTGGGGTCTTGAGATTGAGCCCCTCACAGGGCTCCTCCCTCAGCACGGAGTCTGCTTAAGACTCTCTCCCCTGCCCTCTGCCCCTCCCTCCAAGTGCTTTCTCTCTCCAAAATACATAAATAAACCTTAAAAAGAAAAGGGGTGCCTGGGTGGCTCAGTTGGTCTGACTCTTGGTTTCATCCACCTCCTGGTTTTGGCTCAGGTCATGATTTCAGGGTCCTGGGATTGAGCCCTGTGTCAGGCTCCATGCTCAGTGGGGAGTCTGCTTGAGACTCTCTCTGCTCCTCCACCTCATGCTATCTTTAATAAATAAACTAACCTTTAAAAAAAACCCTCTCATTTCTTCACTTCCTCAGTGAAAGAAATCCTTCCTCCTACCCTATTAACCCCAAAATCTGAAGCAATGGCTAGTGGGGGGAAAGAGCAGCAGTGGGGAAAGAGAGGTTGGCTCCTCTTCTCTCATCCCAGATCACTGGCCACCACTAACTAGGGAGGGGAGGAGCCACCTCCAGTAAGCCACAGCTTTCAGGTAGTGAAGAAATCTGTATTAGAGTAAGTTATGGGGCAGTAACAACACAAAAATCTCAGTTCCTTAACACACAAAAAAGTTTATTTTTCATTCACACAAAGTCCAGTATGGGTCCAGATGACCCTCCAGGGCAGTTGTCCTCCACGTATTGGCTCAATATTCCAGGCTGCTTTGGTACTGTGTTATCTCCATGTCATCATGATGCTTCAGGATTTGCTCCAACAGCAGCAAAGACTATGGACAACTATGTACCTTTTCATAACTACACTGGCCCAGAAGTGGCCATACCATCTCCAGGCAGTCTATTGGCCAGAACAGCAAAGCAAGCCCAAATACAAGAAGGGGAGAAGAGCTAAAAATATTGGTGGGTAATAGTAATGTCCATCTAGAAGTCTCACCACAGAATTAACATTGAAATCATGTGTTATACATGACTAGACACGGGTATTTACAGAAACGAGACTGACTGCTTGTGATTTTAAAAGACTGTCTTTTACAGTCTGAGAGTGAGCAATAAGTCACGGGCCTACCAGAATTTTCACCAGTGGCAAGAAAAATCACCATCACTGAGTAGATTTGAAAGGGGCCACAAGAGAGCAAAATAAAGTTGTGTTCTATTTACATCCCTTGCATCATATTGACTTCACGTATTAATCACATCTTTAGAAGAGTTCACAAAAATCAAGTTTAGCTCCATTTTTCATCATAAGATCTTTAATCTTTCTCTAGCTTAAAGATTGTAATTCTAGTTCTATATGTGAGGTTAGAAATATTTGTTTTCCTCAGCCAGCTCTGCTTACTAAATAGTCTAACTAAATGAAGTCACCCTCTTCCAAGAACGTAATTTATTTACGTTTTTAAACTCCCCAGGAAAAGGTGTATTTTCAACTTAATTTAACAGCAAACAGAAGAGTGACATACATAGATGGGCCTTTAATTTAAGAGTCAGTTTTCAATCTTTTAATACCTCAGATTAAAAAATAAAATATATTGTCTGCTTTCTAAAACAACTTCAAAAGCACAAATTAAACATATGGGATTTTGATAATTAGAAAAGTTGGTCGATTTGTTATCAATATATTAAGGGCATTACATTTTCTGTCCTAAAAGACATGAAATAAATTTTCTGAATTAGTTTCTGGAATTAATACAACAGAACATGAAATTCTACGTTACTGTACTAAGAGATCAATGTAGATTTGGACAGCCAAATGCAAAATTTAATAGAAACAAATAAAACCCACACTTTTGGCTAATCTATCTAACAAGAATGATGACTAAAGAAGAACAGTGGGGAAGATTCTTGGAGCAGGAGAGAAGTTCTGTGGCCGATAACTGCAGGATAGGAAAGCTAGCATTCATTCATAAATTAAAAAAACCTTGCAAGATTTCTCCTAATATAATCCAGAAAGAATAAGACAAATTATTACAAACAGCATATGTGTGTATAAACATACAGACACATACATTTAAAATGTTTTTACTTTAAAATAATTTCCTTTTTAAAAGTGATCGCATCTTGTATCCGGAAAATAGAAAGGAGTTTCATTGCTGCTGTCCTAATATCCAGATGGTTGACCACATATGTTTTTTAATTCTCCTTTTTAGAAGCCACATTTAGTACTTAAATTTGTACACTGCTGCTTTTGTTTTTTTTTAGATTTTATTTATTTATTTGTCAGAGACAGAGAGAGCACAAGCAGGGGGAGCAGCGGGCAGAGCAGGCAGAGGGAGAAGCAGGCTCCCCGCTGAGCAAGGGGCCCGATACGGGACTCGATCCCAGGACTCTGGGATCATGACTGGAGCCGAAGGCAGTGGCTTAACCGACTGAGCCACCCAGGCGTCCCTGTACACTGCTGTTTTTTAATCACTAACACTTAGCTTTATTTAGTTTCAAGCACTCAGTTTTTCTTTTATGAGGAAAAATTACAGTTCCTACTATTTCCCTACAATTTTATTAGATGTCCCTATCATATGGTTTGACTTGTAATTCTCTGACTTTACGATGGTGAAGAAGTGATGCATTTAGTAGAAACTATACTTTGAATTTTGATCTTTTCCTGGGCTAGCAATGTACGGTAAAATATTCTCTTCTGATGCTGGGCACTAGCAGCGGCCTTAGCTCCCAGTCAACCACCCAGTCACAAGCATAAACAACAATTACACTGACAACCATTATGTACCATACAACTATTCTGTTTTTTCACTTTCAGTACAGACAATAAATTATATTAGATATTCAACACTTCATTATAAAATAGGCTTTTTGTTAGATGATTTTGCCCATCTGTAAGCCAATGTAAGTGTTCTGAGCACACACTAAGGTAGGCTAGGCTAAGCTATGATGTTTGGTAGGTATATGAAATGCATTATAGACTTACTGTATTTTCAGCTTAATGATGGTTTATAGGGACATAACCCCACAGATCAAGGAAGATCTGTTAATGCTTTTATATTTGGCCAAATTAATTTGAAAGTAGATAAATGCTGTCTGAATAGAATATGGAAGCAATGCCCATGAATAAAAATCAACCAAATAAAAAAACACTAAAGTTGTTATGTATCATTCAATATAAGGACGTTGTATGAAAGACTATATATGTAATTACATTCCTCATTCTTCAAAGCCTAAATTTTGTGTTGGAGTGGGTTTCTCTGTCTGGCAGGAAACTAGCAATAAGTGCTCAAGCTTTGTTCCAGAATCTTTTTTACTAAGAGTAACTAAAAAGGCCGCAGAGGGAACAAGTCCTATCTGAGCAGGCACATTTTATTAGAATGGTGAGTTAAACTGAATAGCAAGTGATAAGTGATGATCAACAGCAATGAGGAAGGACTCGACACTTGCAAGAATCTAAGAGAGGTTGGGGAAATTCATTCCCAAATACAATTCATCTCAAATACTAATTTCATTTGTGCAAAATTCTACTGTATGTGTTATCAACTTATATACACATTTGGCAATCTTGATCTTTTTGGTCCAGTTTACAAAAACTGCAAGCCATCCTTACTGGGGATAATTAGAATAGTTTTTACAATGAAGGTTTAGGAGAGAGAAAGTTGAGAGAAAATAATATCAGTGGCTAAAAATTTTGCCCTACTGGTGTTCATAAGGAAAAATGACTAAGATATGAGAGTGGCTGATAGTCTGTGTTTTGGTATATAATTACAACTACTATTTAATAAACAGTTACTATGAGCCAGATATTACTAAATGTTCTATATTTAGCTTTTTTTAAAAACACATTTCTCACACCTCACAACAACCATGCTCCAACTCTTTATGTAATTCAATACAATTCTGACACTATCTAGAGTTAGTGCCTGATCCCATGAGGTAAGGACTCAGTCTACAAGTCTGTTCCCACTTCCGACACCAGTCACAAGCCCCAGGTTGTCACCCATACTTCTGAAGGACCAGTTGTGAATTTGGGGATTCCCCCAATGCCCTCCTCGGGTTCCATAATCTGCAAGAATAACACAGAACTCTGGAGAGTGTTTTACTTACTATGACAGGTTTCATATAAAGAATACAATGCAGAACAGCCAAATGGAAGAGAAGCATAGGGCAAGACAAAGAAGGGGGTGGAGAACTTCCATGTCCTCTCTAGAACACACCACTCTATCCATACCTCAAGGTATTTGCAAACCTGTAAGTTCTCCTTTAGAGGTCTTTATGGAGGTCTGTTATGTAGGTAAGATTGATCAAATAAATTACTGACCAGGTGATCAGTTTGAACTCCAGCCCTTGTTCAAAGAAAAGAGGGGGAATGCTGAAAGTTCTAATCCTCTCATAATGCCTTGATCTTTATGGCAACCAGCCCCCATCTTGAAGCCATCTTGGGGCCCCCAGCTATCAGCCTACCTCATTAGCATACGAAAGACACTGTTAACACTTCCCAGAGTCCAAGTGTTTTAGGAGCTGTGTGGCAGGAACCTGGGACAAACACAAAATATTTTTTTCTTACGGTACTACAGATATAACAAACAAGAAAAATCTGAGGAACTGTAACAGCCAAGATGAGATAAAGACACAAGATGGCTAAATGTATGTGGTACTCTGGATGGAACTCCGGGACAGAGAAAGACATTAGCTAAAAACAAAGGAAATCTGAACAAAGTGGGGATATTTAAAAATGTAGGAATATTTGTTCATTAATTTTAACAAATGTACCATACCAACATGAAATGTTAGTAATAGGAGAACTGGTTGGGACTCTACTTATTTGCTTAATTATGTTGTGAATTTAAAATTGTTCTAAAATAAAATTTAATAAAGCAGTATATTAACTATGAAAAATTGGTTATCTCTAGCTCCAAATATCTTTTTTGAAAAAGATTTATTTATTTATTTATTTGAGGAGGGGAGGAGCAAGTGAGGGTGGTTTGGGCCAGACGGAGAGAATCTCAAGCAGACTCCCCACTGAGCTCAAACCTGCTGAGGTGCTTAATTCCAAGGCCCTGAGATCATGACCTGAGCAGAAACCAAGAGTCCATCAACTGACTGAGCCACCCAGGTGCCTCTGAGCTCTAAACATCTTAAGCCATGTTTTCTGACAGGCTTCCTCTGTATATTTATCTTACTGCCCTATAGGACATTTCAGCTGTAGCATGCACAGCCCACAAGCCACACTTCTGTGTCTTTTAATTCAAAACTTTTAAAGCGGTGCATAATCTAACCCCAGTGCCAGAAGTCCTTTGTTTACCTAGCCAGTATGAATAGGCCCACCTTGCTTAGGTAGTTACTGTTGGTTCCATTACTTGTGACCAGTTTAAGCTATGTCCATTGGACATTCACAGGTTTGCACAGATTCTCTCAGGTGGTGGTTTGGAGGATAGGTGGGAGATGGGCAAAACATGCCCCCTAACACACGGTTATTAAGAGAGATAAAACCAGGATTTGAACCCAAATCTTCAGACTCCCCAATCAAATGTTTATCCCATTTGAAGAAGCAGCATATTAAAATTATAAGTTAAAAACATAAAGCTCAGGGCGCCTGGGTGGTGTAGTTGGTAGAGCCCTGTCTCTTGGCTTCGGCTCAGGTTGTGATCTCAGGGTCATGAGATCTAGCCACAACCTGGGCTCCATGCTCAGTGTGAAGTCTGCTTAATACTCTCTCTCTCTCCCTCTGCCCCTCCCCACTCTCTAAAATAAATAAATCAATCTTAAAAAAATAATAATAATAAATAAAAACATAAAGCTCTTTCAACTTTTTCCTTTTAAAAGCTACTAGCAGGCTGCATATATAACACAATCTGAATTAATATAACATTACATATACATATGTTTAAGACTGACTGATTTCTATACTACAAATAAGTAAAGTTGGCCTGCCTGATGGGCTTTATTTTTCACAAAGATGGCAAACTGTTTTTAGGATGGTATCACTGTGGGATTTTATGAAAGAATTGATTTTTAACTCTATTCGGTTTAGAAAAGTGATATAACAAACCAATATACAGTTTAAGTACACACTGGAAGATATGGCAATATCTTAGCCCCCCCCTCCCCAATAGAGATTATAAATTTTTGGTTTGGGGAAAAGGAAGCCGCCAAAGTTCTCTAAGCAAGACAGCAACATAAGTAAAGTGAAATTTCTGAGATAAAAACATTTGCAGCTGTACCCACAGAAGTGGAGGAAAAAATAATAATCCAAGAATAATTTAAGTCTAGCAATAAACAAAACTTACGAATATTATTGGCATGAGACATGGGAGTTACCAATTCTTTTACTATTAGTTATGAGAAAATATTTCTATATTCAACCTGGGGCCAATAGCAACCAAGAGGACAGTGTCTTTGGTCAATGAAAACATGATTGAGGCTGAGTATTTTAAGTATATGAACCTAAAATGATATTATTTAGTATGGTGGTTGACTGTCAACTTAGTTTTCGTAAATATTTGACCCCAAATGTTCATGTGTGCAGCACATTATTGGGAGTAAACATGAGCTTATGCATTCCAGTAAGCACATTAGAATGTAACTCCATGAGTCACTTGTCTTTATGAGTCGATTTTAATTAAAAAACAAAAACAAAAAACTAAACTAAAACAACCAAAACCAAACCAAAATTAAAACCATCCTCAACTTTGAAGCAAACACTGCTTATCATATATATACCTTAAGTAGGATTCTTGAAACACTCTCACATTAAAATTGGAAATAAATTTCTAAAATACTGTTATGCAAGAGGTTTGGGGGGGGAAACAAACACAAAAATACTTCCTGGCAGTTTGAGACAAGAAGAAATAACATTCAAATACAAAATAAACTATTCTGAACGCCAACCGGCTTAACTGGCACTCTCTCAACCACGGAGAAGTTACACCTTTTTCATAATCCAACTCATTCAAGCCATGGAGCAGAAACGACTCTGTCCGAACTGGATTAGTCACAATCATCTGGCTGCAGGAACTAGGCAGCAACCCTGCCTAGAACGTTCCGTTTATTTCTTGAGAAATGGCTTTTGCTGCAGGAGGTGGCTGGTTTCCGAATCACCTACTTGCTGCCTTTCAGTTTCAAATGAAGACACAACAAAAGACAGAGGAGTGACACCCTGGAGGGTCCAGACCAGGTCACCGGCCCGCCGTGTGGTCGCTCGCGGGGTGAATGGGTCCCCAGTTTGCCCTTTGCATCCCAGCAGCGCCAGCACGGAAGGTAAGGGCGGATGGAACGCCCTGCGGCCCATCAAGCGCTCGGGCACGCGGGGCCCTGCACTCACCATCTCGATGATCTTGGTCTTCCGCCCTGTCTTCCTTTTCAAGGTGAATATGTACTGGGCCAGCACCACCCCCGCCACCAGGACGCACACGCTGGCGCTGGCTACAGCGCCCATCCTCGCCACAGCCGCGCGGTCCATGAATGGCGTGTCCTGCGCCTCCAGGCCAGAAAAGAAGAGGTCGCTGGACTGCTGCGGTGGGCATAGAAGCCCGGATGCCCAGAGCCGCAGCCGCTCTGCGGGAGCCCCGCCTCCTCCTCTCCCCTCCGGCACAGGCCCCGCCCCACGGAAAGCCCCACCCCACGCGCTGACACTAGGGCGGGGAAGGCGTGGGGGGCGTGGTCGGCGTCCACAGTGGAGGAGGGTGTGGGCTGGTCTTCCTCAGATCCTACCTCTGAGGAACTGTCCAAGGACCCAAAGGGGAATGGTATCAATTCACTCCAGCTCCCTACAGTAGAAATCTGATTCCAGCCAGACCCAAGCAGAAAAAGTCATCCGTCTTCCGCCTTCCACCCTCCTCAGCCACTCTGGACTACAGCCCCCAGAAGGCGTTAGCAGTAGTCTGTGCTGTGACAAACTGCTGCGCAGCAAAAGAAACAACCAATAGTAAAAAGGCCACTTACAGTATGTGAGAAAACATTTGCAAACCATGTATTTGATAAGGGGTTACTATCCAAAATACCTAAAGAACTCCTACAACTCAATAACGAAAAGACAATCCGGTTTTAAAAATGGGGGAAAAATGGGCAAAAGACTGAGAAGATACTCAACATCAATAATCATCAGGAAAATGCAAATCAAAACTATAATGAGATACTACTTCACACACATTAAGCTAATGATTATTGAAAAAATTACAAGTGTTGGTGAGGATGTGAAGGAATAGGAACTCTTGTGCACTGTTGTTGGAAATGTAAATTGGTACAGCTATAATGGAAAACTATAGAAATTCCTCAAAAATTAAAAATAGACTTACCAGCAATGCTGATAGATATCCAAAAGAATTGAAAGCAGGCACTCAAAGAAATATCAGCACTCCCATGTTCATTGCAGCACTATTCATAATAGCCAAAATGTGATACAACTGAAATGTTTATCAACAGATGAATGAATAAAGAAAACGTGGTATTTACATTGAATGGAATACTATTCAGCCTTTAAAAAGAAGGAAATTCTGTAGTATTTGACAACACTGGTGAATCTTGGGCACATTATGCTAAGTGAAATAAAGCCAGTCACAAAAAGACAAATACTTCCATTATTCTACTTATATGAGATAGTCAAAGTCTATGTTGTGTCAAAGTTGTGAGGGTTGGAGGAAGAGGAAGAAATTGAGTATTGAGTTTCAGTTTTGCAAGATGAAAAAGTTCTAGATATCTGTTACACAACCATGTGTCTATAGTTAATAGTATAATAGTACTATACATTTTAAAATGGTTAAGTTGGTAAATTTTATGTGTTTTATATCACAATTTATTTTAAAAAGTGCTATGATTGGGGCACCTGAGTGGCTCAGTTGGTTAAGTGACTGCCTTCGGTTCAGGTCATGATCCTGGAGTCCAGGGATTGAGTCTCACTTTGGGCTCGCTGCTCAGCAAGGAGTCTGCTTCTCCCTCTGACCCTCCCCCCTCTCATTCTCTCTCTCTCTCTCCCTCTCTTTCTCTCTCAAATAAATAAATAAAATCTTTAAAATAAATAAATAAATAAAAAGTGCTATGACGAAAGGGTAAAGATGAAGTTAGGCAGTGTTCCTTTCGCCACTGCTGTCCTTTTTCTGCTATATCCCATTCACTGCCTCTTCTATCATTTTTTTCTTTTTTTATTATTTAAATTCAATTAGCCAACTATGGTACATCAGTAGTTTTAGATGTAGTGTTCAATAATTTATCGGTTGGGTATAATACCCAGTGCTCATCACATCCTGTCCCCTCCTTAATACCCATCACCCAATTACCCCATCCTCCCAACCACCTCCCCTCCAGAAACCCTCAGTTTGTTTCCTATAGTTAAGAGCCTCTCATGGTTTGGGGTACCTGGGTGGCTCAGATGGTTAAGCGTCTGCCTTTGGCTCAGGTCATGATCTCCAGGTCCTAGGATTGAGCCCCACGTCCAGTTCCCAGCTCAGTGGGGAGTCTGCTTCTTCCTCTCCCTTTGCCTCTCCCTCTGCTTGTGCTCTCTCTCTCTCTCTCAAATGAATAAATAAAATATATTTTTTAAAAAGTCTCTCATGGTTTGTCTCCCTCTCTGATGACTTCCCAGTTTTTCCTCCCTATCCCTGTGATCTTCTGCTCTGTTTCTTATATTCCACATATGAGTGAAACCATATGATAATGGTCTTTCTCTGATTGATATTTCTCTCAGCATTAAACCCTCCAGTTCCATTCACGTTGATGTAAATGGTAAGTATTCATCCTTTCTGATGGCTGAGTATTATTCCACTGCATATACATGCCACATCTTCTTTATCCATTCATGTGTCAATGGACATCTGGGCTCTTTTCATAGTTTGGCTATTGTGGACATTGCTGCTATGAACATTGGAGTGCAGGTGCCCCTTCGGGTCACTACATTTGTATTGTTGGGGTAAATACCTAGTAGAGCATTTTCTGGGTTGTAGGATAGCTCTATTTTTAACTTGAGGAACCTCCATACTGTTTTCCAGAGTGGCTGTACCAACTTTCATTCCCACCAACAGCATTGAGAAGGTTCCCCTTTCTCCGCATCCTCGCCAACATTTGTTGTTTCCTGTCTTGTTATTTTTAGTCATTCTGACTGGCGTTAGGTGGTATCTCATTGTGGTTTTGATTTGTATTTCCCTGATGCCAACTAATTTTTGACAAAGCAGGAAAGAATATCCAATGGAAGAAGGACAGTCTCTTCAATAAACGGTGCTGGGAAAATTGGACAGCCACACGTAGAAGAATGAAACTGGACCATTTTCTTACACCATACACAGATACACTTAAAATGGATGAAAAACCTAAATGTGAGATAGGAATCCATCAAAATTCTAGAGAACACAGGCAGCAACAACCTTGGCCTCAGCAACTTCTTGCTAGACACGTCTCCAAAGGCAAAGGAAACAAGGGCAAAAATGAACTACTGGGACTTCATCAAGATAAAAAGCTTCGGCACAGCAAAGGAAATAGCAAAACTAAAAGGCAACCTACGGAATGGGAGAAGATATTTGCAAATGACATTACAGATATAGGGCTGGTATCCAAGTTCTATAAAGAACTTCTCAATCTCGACACCCAAAAAAACCCAAAAAATCCAGTCAAGAAATGGGCAGAAGACATGAACAAACATTTCTCCAAAGAAGACATACAAATGGCCAAAAAATGCTCCACCTCATTCCCTCCTCTTTGTAAGCATCAGGACTTGTTCTCGCCTGTCTTGCCTCTTACAAGGGGTTGATGCCGTTTCCCCTGCTTGTCTCTAGGGGTAACACAGAAGGGATCCAGAGAAGCTCTTTGGAGTTAGTGGTGTTGCCTGGTGAAGCTCCCTTTTTGCCTGGGATATGGAACTAGTTGGAGGAGGGGAACAAATGAGAGGTAGCAGTGAAGCTAGGGGTTGCTTTTCTCTTACCCTCCATTCTTGATCCTGTTGTTCCAGCCCTGGGACCCTACCAGGAGTTCTTAAAGGAAAATTTGTGGAGAGGGGGATCTTAGAAATGTAAAGTAGGTCCCACCTGATTAGGCATCTGGTAAGAAAACATGTTTGGAATTAATTATCAGGCATGTGAATGTCCTTTCTGTGTCTTGTTTTGTGGACAAGATTGATCTTCTGATGCCATAAAATGATTTTGGGGATATAGAGTGATCAGTTCCTTAAGAAGGATGTTAGCTTTTTTGTTTGTTTTAATACAACCCCAATATATATGAGAACCTGTGAATATATCTGAGAAAAGGTGACAGTATTCCATTCAGGAATGCCATGTGGTGCTTGAGCATCCTTCCCTGTGACCTACATTTCAGTAGGTCCTCAGCAAATGGTAAAACAAATTCAGGCCTATGATTGAAGTTGGATGTATGTACTAATACCTCATAATTCCTTCTGGCAATAGGATTATTGCTTCTATTTCCCTTTAGTTGTGGGTCTCTTGCAAGTGATTGATGCCATTTCCTCTGCTTGTCACAGCAGTTTAGGTTAATTTACCTGATTTTAAGACCATGATTAAGACCTTGAGATCAAGTCACTGCTCTACTGATTGAACCAGCCAGGCACCCATTATGATCTTTAAATCTACCAAATTCTTAGGAAAGGAAATTAATGGTATGAAATCTTTTCACAAATGAAATTTTGTGGTTTCTACAATTACCACTGTAGTCTTTTACTGGGTTAGAGAATTAGTTTCTTATATCTGAGTGTAAGAAAAGTAAGTTAACTGTACACCAAAATAGTAATTTAGTAGCCTGATGGAATATGGATAATGATAGAATAAATAGGAACGTTAACATTTCATCTCCCATGCCTACTTTTTTTTAATTTCCACTAATTTCTGCCTTGTCTTATGTTTTACTAATGGCTTCATTAATTATAATTCTATGTATCTACCCTGGCTAATGTCATAGAATATATTTGAACTGGAAGTTTGGCTGCTGCAAGATTCTTGAACATTGGTTGGAATGAGTTTGGTAATTCTATTTCAGTTTTAAATTATACTAAAAGAACACAGGTGATTTGAAGCAGGTCCAGGGAAAACATGAGAATATCAATATTGATTCTGGGTCATCAGAAGATTCAGAGTTACCTCGGTGATATTTCAGATTGGAAAGCTGGGGAACATTCTGATCTGGGCTGCAAGGAAATGATGTATCTTTGATGGTCCAATAATATCACATATTATAATATTTCTATGCATCTGAGTACATAAATGAGAATATGGGCCATTTATTAAATACTGTTACTTCTCTCTCAAATTAAAAAAATCAATAAAGGTACATTTTAAGGGTTTATTGCATTTGTTTGAGAGTCACTGTCAGATTTGAAATTTAATCATCTGCTGATTTACATGGTTATTAACACGATTAGCAATAAGGAGTGATGCAAATGTTTTTCAGAAACTCCCATAAATGTTAATATTCATTATACATTTATTTATTTGCCATATATTATTTTCTTTGGTTCCACCAAGACCTTTTTTTTAAAATCTGACTAATTTCTTTCTTCCTAGCATAAAGAAAAGACATTGGCTGGAAGTACCTTGGAAGCAAAAACCTCATTCTTTTCTTTTTTTCCTTACATATATTTCTAATTTTCATTTTGAAATAATTTTAGACTCCCATAGTCATAGCAAAAGTCATACAAAGGATTCCCATGTGCCTTTCTTTTTTTCAGGTTTTTTTTTTTTTAGAAAGAGAGAGAGCATCCAAGCAGGGGTGGAGGGGAGGGACAGAGGGAGCAGGAGAGAGAAGGAGAGAAGCAGACTTCCCACTGAGCACAGAGCCAGATGTGGGGCTCTATCTCACCCCCCTGAGATCATGATCTGAGCTGAAATCAAAAGTTGGACGCCCAACCTACTGAGCCACACAGGTCCCCCGCCCTGTGCCTTTCACTCAGGTTTCCCTCAGTGATACTATCTTACAACTATATCTTATAGCTATAGCACAATTACAAAGTAAATTGACATTGGTAAAATACAGAAAGTCAATTACACATTTTACTTGGATCTCATCAGTTTTCACAAGCACTTTCTTTTGTTGGTATATAGTTCTAAGAAATTTTGTCAAATGAAATCACCATCAGGATTAGGATACAGAACAGAGTCCAGGAACAAGATCCAAACACCCTCCCAAAGAAGTTCCCTTGTATGACCACTTTCTAGTTACATCCTTACCCAAAACTAACCCCTGGAAATCACTGATATATTCAGTATAATGTCCTTAGGATCAATCTAAGTTCTATGTATCAATACTTCATCTTTTCTCCAGCTGATTTGGATTCCATGGTACGGATGTACAAGTTTCACCATTTACCCATTAAACATTTGTTTTTTGTTTTTGTTTTTTTTTTTTGCATTCATTGGGTACTTAATAAATAGTGCCAGATTGAATCCTTTTATTGAACCACATCTCCAGCTCCATTTCTTCTTCCCTCCCTGGAGGCTCAGGGGTGGGACTGAAAGTTCCAACCCTCCAATTACCAATTTGGTCTTTCTGGTGACCAGCTTTCATCTGTACTATCCAGAGGTTTGGATCCTGAGTCACTTTATTAGCATAAACTTTTATGTAGTTCAGAGGGGCTTGTTATGAATTAGAAAAGATATTCTTTTTACTAAGAAAATAACTAGAATGTTTATGAGCCCTGTGCCAGAAACCAGAGACAGAGACCACGTGTATGTTTTTCCTATACCACAGGCCATGGATCTCTAACAAAAAAGATTATATAAGAGTTAAGATACTGACACATTACTACAGTCTCAATCAATAATTAATAATTACTCTGGTCCATTATCTTTTCATATGAAAATGTTTCCCAGAGTGAGGCTTCTCAGGTTTGTAGGCTTGCTTTCTAGATCTTAAGTGGTATAAAACTAGAAATGGCTTTATCCTTTAGGCAACTATTATTTATAATGGAACTAAGAGACAAGGTTATTTTTTATTCTGAGCCTCTTTGCAGGTATTAATGTAATATTGGATTTCCCTCATTACACAACCCGTTTACTCATCCCTTTATCCTCAGCTACTATTCCTCCTTCTCTCCATTTATACCTAAACTTTTCCACCTTCTGAAGGAATGTTAGGTTGGGTCACTGTCCTGGTCTGTATTGAGGCAACAATACTAGTTTAGTAGGGATCTCCCCATCAGTCCATTCCCATTCACATAGGGTATGAAGGTGCCTCAGCCCCTCCAGCCCAAGCTAGCAGTCTTCAAGCTTTAGCAAACACCTTTAGCCCACGTGATTGATTAATTAATTAAACCTTTCTTTATCTATAAACCATGCATTCTTTCCTAGAAAAAGAACAGAGCTCTTCTGCATGTCACCAGACCCTACTGCACCACTCCTGGGTGCCAAGGAACCAGACCCTTTTGCATAACGCCCCTAGGAACCAAAGAAACCAGACCCCCTTGCACAACCTCTGAGAACCGCGATAAAATCTGTAGCTGGCATCTGTAGTGTGCACTGAGAAATGTTACAGACCATTGCACTCCCTTAACTGATTAACTGACCTAAACCCCTTTAAAAAATCTCTAGGCTGGGCATAAACCTTAGTCTGCCTTCTCTCCAGGTGGCCAACCTCCTGAATAAAGCTCCTATTTCTTTCCAATCAAAACTAGCCTCTTGAGTATTGGCTTTTTGAGCAAAGGGCAGTCGAACTTGGGTTTCGGTAACAGGTAGGGTTATATAGATACAGAACTAGTGGGCCATTTTTACCACTAGGTAATATAGCTGCATTCACTGTTAACCTCAATTTTGCCAGACAGAGTGAAACCCTTCCCTATCAGGCCCTTAAGGAATTCAGACATAGTAATTTAAAAATATAGTTACAGTCCCTTGCTGAGGAATCATCCTTGCTTTCAGCACTTGTAATTGTAGCACTGGTCCTGTGACTACTGCATCAGGTATGAAGAAGAAGCTTGAGGTGGTATGGGGAAGAAAGATAAGTATATAGTTCATATCAGAGTTCCCTCTCCTTGGGAAGAATTGCATAGTCATACCAGCAACCTCCCTCAGAAGCTCATAGCCAGACCTACCAGAAAAACAAAGGAATCTATCTAATAGGGACACTCGCCTTTCATCTTGAGTTAAGTACATACTCATGAAGGTGTGTAAGCCAGTCCTTCATGCCTATCTATCTTCACACCCCCTGATTTAGACAACCAATATTTCAGTTGCTTTTTCCAATTCTCTATCAATGTATTACTGAGTAGGTATGTCTTTGCTATTTTATTATTTATTTATTCTTTGTTTGTCTAGTAAATAAACTCTACGCCCAATGTAGAACTTGAACTCAGAACCCCAAGATCAAGGGTGGCATGCTCTACTGACTGAGCCAACCAGGTGTCCCTCTCTGCCCATTTTAGACATTATGGGCTGTAAAGTATTTTCCTTGGTCTGAAGAAGTATGATTCAGTGGTCCGAATCTGGTGTAATACTCTCTGTTCAGATTCTCTTGAAGTACTCTGATGTGTTTGCTTAGAATAGTGGGAAAGCAAAGTCCAGCCCTGATACAGTGTCCATTCCTATCAAAACCCGTTTGTAGCCTCCTGGGGCTACTGGCATCAGTCTGACTTTGCTAGCCACGTTCAAGGCCTTCGCACTGGGAATCTGACACATAGCTATCTGCAGTCTCTGATTCTTGGTTGGCAAACAGATAGTTCTTACTGACATTTCATACCTCAGAGGGTGCAAAAAAATATGTCTACATTCACCCCATCTCTGCATTGCTGCATCCACTCAAACATCCACTCACTGAATCCACCCAGGTGGCCACCACAAGCAAGTACACAAGGAATCCACTTGTCAATTTCAATCACTTTCAGAACTTGGAACTCCCTGCTTTCAATAAGTTCCTGGTTTTGCCCTCCTCCAGTATGCAGTACTTTCTTGGTGACCAGAGGTTTTAGAAGTAATTTCTGTTGTCCCAGAATAATTATTCTCTTTGGGGGTAGCTTTGAGGATATGGATTGAGCTGGGACTAACCAGTAACCAGGATTTGATCTTGGTCCAGCATCAAGGTCCAATCCACTACTCTCTTTTATTTTCATTTCAGCTATTAAAACTGACAACAACCAAGATTTGTATATTTTGCATTTTTCTTATTAGTCTGCATTTCTTATGCATCAAGTGAACCAACTCTCTGGGAATTGAGTCCATCTCTAAATCCCACTGTTACCTTTTAGTTTAGCAGGACAGCTGCTGCTCCATACCTCGGGTGACCATGTGGTCAGTCAGGAATCAAATATTGTTCGTCACTGCCTTCTTATGCATTCTCTTTCCAAACCATAGGTTTACCTAGGCAAAGGAAGTTCTAGTGAATCTCACCATTTTTAACATCAAATATATATTTTTGAAAAAAAAATTAATTCTCTGGAACCACGTAGGTTCAATTGAATTGAACAATTCAATTCTCACACCACCCAGAGTTAGTACAGATCCCATAAGACTGCCCCCACTTTAGATGCCAGCTTCAAATGGGGTGGCCAGGCCACCAAACTTCTGCCCAGCCAACTACCAATTTGGGGGTTCCCATCACCTCCTCCTCAGGTTTGCAAATTCACTAAAACTCATGGATCTCAGTAAAGAACTTCACACATATTAACCAGTTTACTATAAAAGACACAGCCAAATGGAAGACATGTCTAAGAAAAGGTATGGGGCTTGGGGATGGCACACAGTATACAGGCCCTCTCTTGGTGCATCATCTTCCCATCACATCAGTATGTATACAAATAGCCCATTTTTCTTCATTCCATTTCTCTTGCCTGTTATGAAGAGAGTCAAATTTATTAGAAGAGGGATACACAAAGCTCTCTCAGTCTCTTCATTCAAGTTTGTTTTGTGTTGTTTGTTTTTTCCGACGCAATCTTCAGCAAACTTCCCTTCTGGGAAAGTGAAGAAGGGAACTTAAAGCTCAAACCCTCCTATCTTTTTTGGTCCTTCTGGTGACCAGCTTCCACCTTATAGTTATCTAGGGACCTTACCCTTCTCTAAAGAGAGGTATAGGTTTGTGTTGCTTCTTACATATTAATTTGTTGGAATTCAAATTAAAATTTGAGGTTCTGCTTAATTTCTTAAAAACCTACATTTGGTGGGGGTAGAGCTAGTAAGTATATTTTGAATTAAGAAATGTTATGTTTAATAATAATGTACAAGAATAATCATATTCCTTTTTGTTGGAAAAGAAAGCCAGTCATACCAGAATGCACGAATTTTTCTGGCTTATTTGTTGGCTATAAAAGTTGTTTCTTTTTTCATATTATGGTACCGAAGACAACACACAACACACTCTCCTATTCTTATATTAATTGCTTCTGCATTAGTTTGCTAGGGCTGCCATAATACTACATTATACTACATAATTACTACATAATACTACATAATACTATAGACTGAGTGGTTTAAATAACAGTAATTTATTTTTTCATAGTTCTGGTGTGATCCTAGTTTTGGCATGTTTGGTTTCTTCTATGGCCTCACCATGACCTGCCGCCTCACAGCATGTCCTTACATTGTCTTTCTGCCTGCAAACATCTGGGTCTTTAATTTCATCTTCTTGTAGGACCACCAGTTATACTGGATAAAGGCCCGCCCAAATGATCTCATTTTACCTTAATTACCTCATTAAGTGCCCTATCTCTAAATACAGTCACATTCTGATCTCCTGAGGCTTTAACTTCAACACAATTCAGCTATAACATCTTCTTTGCATCCTTGTATGTTTTTAAATGATCTTTAATATATTTTAGTTCTACATCACTGTTATTTAAATTTTGCATTTGCTTTAAATAATTTATAGGCATAAGCTTTTTTCTCCCCCCAAATGCTCAAAGTAGTTGGGTTAAATCCAGACAACTCTTTGGCTACTGAAAAAGCAAACTGATAACACCTCTGTTGTTGAATGTATACACAAACAGTCCATTTTTCTTCAACTATTTCTCTTGCCTATAATGAAAACAGCAGAATCTAGGGGAAAAACTGAAAAGAGAAAATTATATAGGGAAAGAAGAGTAGGAGAGATTAAACTGCACTGAATACCTAATACATTATTTCTAAGAATAATCTGGACCCTGAGGTCCTACCAAAAGAAGGTAGAAAGGCCTTCTCTTCAGAGAAGAGAAGGGGTTTCTCAAGGATTGTGCACCCTGCCCCCAGACCTAAATATTGTTAAATATTATGGTTTCCCAACTATTTGGCAACATAAAATAGTTATACCTCAAAAACACTCCCAGAGAACAATTTGAAACCTACAACAACTCCACCTGATTGGCGGGGTTGGAAACTTATTGTCTAGATCACATATTGTCTATCCATACACGTCTAATAGAGCTTCTCAACTTCTATGCCAGCTGTGGAGGTTAACAGTACACTGGGATGTTCCTTTCCCCCAAGAATGTGAACACAAATTATCGTTTGTGCACGTCCTAACAACAACAAAAGTCTTCTGTTGGAATATAAATATGATAGATACAATGGAGATCGAGATTTAGGAGTGAGCAATACGCTAGTTGTATTTGAAGCCCTGAGAATGGGTGAAAATACAGAATGATACAGAATGGGAAAGTGGAATAAGAGAGGATAAACTAAGGACCACAACACGGAGAATATGAACATTAAAGAGAAATTTTGGAAGAGAAGCCAATAAAAGATTTTAAGAAGGGCAAGTAGAAAGAAAAAAAAAAAAAAGGGCAAGCAGACAGGAGGTAGAACCAGTTGGGCTGGTACCTGGGAGGCAAGGTTCAGTGACATGAGGACTGAAGTTTACATGCCATTTAGCAGCAAGTTGTTCATTAGTGTCCTCAGTGAGGGTGGATGAGTGGGCACAATGGTAACAAAATCTAGATTTGCGGTGAGTAAAGGAGTGAGAGGTGAGGAAGACTGAGTGTTTATGACCTTTCACGAAGAAACTTAGCCGCAAAGGGAATGATTGGGCTTTACGTAAGTAAAGGGAAGTGGGAAAATACCGCTTCTTTTGTTAACTAAAGCAGTGTAACAGTTATTTGCCCAATTAACACCGATTCTCCACTTTCTTAGTCACAGCATCCCAAATTATTCCAAGTGACAACATACCTCACTGAAAGAGAAGAGCTCCCAAACATCCTATTAGCTGTCGGTAACCAATGAGATAATAATCTGATATTGTATGGGTTTTCTAGTATAACTCCTTAAGAACAAGACTAATCAGAGCACCAGTTGCTTGTACTTGTGCAAAAGCACAAGAGCACAAAAAAAACTTTTTTTTTAATCCTTTTCCTGCCCCTCCCCTTCCTTGCCTTCTACTTGTAACAGGCATCTTGGATTATGAGGTAAGTTGAAGAAGGAAGCCAGTGCTAAGGATTTTGGAGTAGAAAGAGAGGAGATTGGGTACTTTGTGATGCCAAGAAGCCACCAAACCAGCACTCAGGCTTCTACTTCCAGAGTTCTTTATGTAAAAGAAAATCTTTATTCTGTTTCACCCATGGCAAATTCTGTCAAACACAATTTCTACCAAATAATGCAGACACCCATTCCAAATTTTCAGTGCTCCCTACAAGTCTTATTCCTGCCCTCCACTGAAAAAATCAAGGTCATCAGATGCTAAAGCACTGAATCCTGCCTTCGGAACTTCATTTCTCTCTTATCTCAGTAATTTCTGTTCAAGGCAAAGCATTGCAACCAGGCTTAGCTAACCTTGCCTTGTGCTTCCTAACATCCCTTCTCTCTCCACTATAGGTAACATGTCCCCACCTGTCCATTCTGGCCATAAAGATAGCGAAATCTCTATCATTAAAAAACGAAACAAAAAATTAACAATCCTTCTTCCAACCCCACGACTCCTGTTAACTACTCTCCTAGAAGTCTTTCCTTTCTCCCACGTACAAAAAAAAAAAAAAAAAAAAAAAAAAAAGCGGAGCCCACCTACCGGCTCACAGGCGACTTCCCCAGGCCCCCTATCCCTCACTCTCCCAACCAATGGCGCCCTAACTGCCAGAGCCTCTGCTCCCCTGCTTTTTACTCGCCTCAGCAGAAAGCAGGCTGGAGCGCCCCTCCTTTGTGAATCGCCTCCTCTCAGGCCTGCACGTCCAGGCTGGCCTCCTCCTTCCTCTCTCCTCCTCGGTCACTCCTCTTCCTGTGTCAGAGGCGTTAGGCCCGAAGAAGGGACACCAGGAGCTCAGAGGAGGGAACCTAAGCTGTCCTAACCGAACACATTCAAATGGAAGGGACAGTCTGGGAGAGGGAGGGGGACGGGGACTGATCCGTCCTCTGGAAGCACCAACACCTGGGCGTCCACGCACTGGAGCTCACATGGTGCAGAAAACTCCACGCGAGTTTCTTCACGCGCCTTCGGGCGGGGCAGCCTGGCTGCGGGCCTCGTCCAGAGCGCATGCGCGGGCCATCTGCAGAAGGGTGGCGCCTGCGCAACAGGCGGCACGTGCCAAGCAGGGTATGTAAGGGCGGAGCCAGGGCACCAGGTGCCAGAGATTCTTCAGGTCGCGGAGGTAGGTTTGGAGCAGATGGGTGTGCGGGGCTGCGGGTCCCAAGGGAGCGGAGTAGACTGGATTGTGGGACAGGGAGGGGGTGTGTGAGCCGTGGATAAGAAGTCACTGGGTTCAGGGGATGGGCTCCTCCAGTCTGGGGAGGGGGTGGGGTAGGCACGCCGGCGAGGCCGAAGACCAGTGCCTGCAGGCCAGGCCCAAGCCACCGACCTCGAGTGAAGCAGCCCGTGGCGTTCCAGGCGCTGCACACCTTCTCTCTTGGCCTCTCAGCCTCAGTCTTCCTTTGGTGGTGGTGGTGGTGCTGCTGCTGCTGCTCCTCCGGGGAGCTGAGACTTGCTCTGGCAAGATGCGGCCCCGCCCAGGGCAGTGCTGCTGAGGTCCTCAGTGCAGTGCCGCCCTGTGTCCCTGATCCCAGGCGAGTGGGAAGAGAAGGTGAGGGCTCTGCCACCCAGGCCTGGGGTTCTGAAAGGGAACTAGGATGATGTCTCCCTTCACGGCAGTATACAGCGCGAAGTGCC
>CM052887.1:54848440-54869539 GCA_028534135.1 Potos flavus
CGGGGAGCTGAGACTTGCTCTGGCAAGATGCGGCCCCGCCCAGGGCAGTGCTGCTGAGGTCCTCAGTGCAGTGCCGCCCTGTGTCCCTGATCCCAGGCGAGTGGGAAGAGAAGGTGAGGGCTCTGCCACCCAGGCCTGGGGTTCTGAAAGGGAACTAGGATGATGTCTCCCTTCACGGCAGTATACAGCGCGAAGTGCCACTGCCCTTTCCTAAATATGAACACCTGTTTTTCAGCCTAGAAAATGAACTCCTCTTCAGAAAACAACGCACATTTTGAGGGCGGTAACGCCAGACCCTTTTTTTATGTGCATGCCGTGGGCCAGCAGCCTTACCCGAGTCCCTGGTACAAGAATCCCAGCTATAATCCGTTCTCTGTTCCTGGGCCAGGTAAGAAATCCAAAAAGTTCAGTGGGGTTAGGGACCTCCCCCTAAAACAATGCCTGAGGGTTTCTAATGCTTTAATCCATGACTTCCCTGGCAGCCCACAGGGGCAGTGTTTGAAGTTCACCTTAATAGGTAAAATTTGAATTCTACCTATATACTAGTTATTCTGCCAAATACTGGAAGTAGGTTCTCTCATTTGACCCCAACAGCCTCACAAGCTAGGTATTATTGTTGTCTGTGTTTCATAAATGAGGGAACAGAGGCTCAGAGTCCTGGACTTGCCCCGAGTTACACAGGAGTCAAACTAAAGTTCCATGTTATGAGACCAGTCAGGTAGAAGTACCTGAGACCTCCTAGTCCCTATAATTTTTTTCAGCAAGGCCTAAAAATTCTAAAAGCTAAAAGGAGTGGGAGGGGGCTTTAGGCAGGGCAGAAGGATCCATGGAGTGATTCTCCCTTCTCACCTTTAGTAAAGATGGTTAAATCTACTCTTTTGCTACCATCCTGTAGGTAAAACATGTTGTGTACCTTATGCAACTTGTTTTCCAGGTAGAAAACTAGGTATGACAAGGAGTGCAGCAGGTGGGGGAGTGGAAGTGCAGAGGCAGAGAATCTCAAGGGCTGAAGTCCTCACTGAGCTTACAGCTGGATGTGGGGCTCGATCCCACGACCCTGAGATCATCACCTGAGCCAAAATCAAGAGTCCAGTGCCTGACCACCTGTACCACCCAGGAGCTCCTGATGAGGGGTGTTTTTCTGTTGGTCATGGCTCCCAGTTGGTAATAGAGTCTTTTTTGCTCTGCCTATTACTGATTCCAATCTCCATAACCCTTGGCAGCCACTAATATTTTTATTGTCTCTATAGCTTTGCTTATTTCTGAAAGTTGTGTTGGAATCATGTAGCATGTAGATTTTCCAGATTGGTTTCTTTCACATTATGTGCATTTAAGGTTTCTTCTTGTCTTTTCATAATTTTGCAAATCTTTTGTTTTTACTGCTGAACAGTTCATAGTCTGGATTTATGACACTAGATATTCATTCAACTACTGAACGATTTCTTAGTTTCTTCCAGGTTTTGGAAAGGGTATGTTTGGTTTGGGAAGAAAACAGCAAACCTTCCAAAGCCACTGTATCATTTTGCATTCCCAGCAGCAGTGAATGAATTGCTGCTGATCCCCATCTTCACCAGCATTTAGTATTAGTGTTTAGGACTTTAGCCATTCTAATACCTATGTAGTAGTATCTCATTAATTTAGTTTGCATTTCCATGGTGACACGTGGAACATATTTTCATGTTTATTTGCCATCTGTAGATCTTTAAGGTGTCTCTTAAGGTCTAGCCTATTAATTGGGGGTTTGTCTTCTTGGTATTAAGAATTTTTTTTGGATGTTCCAGGTAACAGTCTTTTATCAGATGTATTTTACAAATATTTTCTCCCAGTCTGTAGCTTGTCTTTTCATTTGACAGTTTCTTTTGCCGATTTTTTATTTTAAAGAAGTCCAGTTTGGGGTGGTGGGGTGAGGGATTAAAAAAAAAAAGTCCAGCTTGTCAATTCTTACTTGGATTGTGGATTGGTATAGTAGCTAAGTCATTAGTGTTCCTAAGGTCATCTAGATTTTCTCTTGTGTTATCTTCTAGGTCTCATAGTTTCCACATTTTACATGGAGGTCTGTGGTCCATTTCGAGTGAATTTTTGTGTAATGTCTGTGTCTAGAATCACTTCTTGTACATGTGTGTCTAGTTGTTCCAGGACAATTTGTTGAGAGGACTATCTTTGCTCCATCGTATTCTCTTTGCTCCTTTGTCAAATATTGATTGAGTACATTTATGTGGGTCTGTATGTGGGCTCTCTATTCTACTCTGTAGATGTATTTATAATTTCTCATGTATTTGGTAGATTTTCCCCAGTGAGCCCGTCTGGGCCTGGCACTTTCTGTTCTGGAAGGTAATCAGTTATTGATTCAATAGATACAGGCCTTAATAGATTAACTTAATAGATATAGGCCTATGCAAATGTCCATTACTACTTGTGTGAATCTGGCAAACTTGGCCTTTCAAGGAATTGGTCGATTTCGTCTAGGTTATGGAATCTGGGAACAGAGTTCATAGTATTTCTTTTGTCTTTCCTACATTAGAGGCTAGATGATTTTTAGATCTTTACAAAACTGTAAATTAAAAGCACTGCTTTCATGCCATCCAACAAATTTTGACAAATTGTATTTTCACTTAGTTCCAAATATTTAGAACTTCTCATATTTCTTCATTGATTCAGTGTTTCTTAATAGTTATTTAACTTCAAAGTATTTGGGATTTTACAGTGATCTTTGTTTTTCTATATTCAGTTGTAGGCTAAGTGCAAACACTATATGATTAGTATACTTTTTAATTTGTAAAAGTGTTTAATGGTCTACAATGTAGTCTGTCGTGATGAATGTTCCATGTGGGTGTGAGTAGATACGTATTCTGTTGGATGAAGTAGTATGTGTGGATGTCAGTTATTTCTGGTTAGTTGAGGGTGGTGTTGTGTTTGATTGTTTTTGCTGCTTTTTAACCCACTGCATCTGCCCTATTTTGATAGAGGAGTGTTAAAGTCTCTCAGTAGGAATAGTGGATCGCTCTATTTCTCCTTGCAGTTCTATCAATTTGCCTCCTATAGTTTCACCCTCTGTTAAGGGCATATGCTTTAGGGATTGTTACGTTTCAGTGAAGAATTGATGTTTCATGTAATGCCACTCTTTATCCCTGATCACTTTCCTTGCTCTGAAGTCTGTTTTGTTTGAAAGATAAAACTTGTCCACTTTCTTTTGATTAGTATTAGTGTGGTACATCTTTCTCCATGTATTTATTTTTCATTCCTGTCTTCATATTTATTTATTTTTAAAGATTTATTTATTTTAGAAAGGGTAGATTAGCAGAGGGACAGGGAGAGGGAGAAAGATTCTCAAGCACACTCCATGCTGAGCGTGGAGACCAACAGAGGACTCCATTCCAAGACCCTGAGATCATGACCTGAGCTGAAATCAAGAGTCAGAAGCTTAACCGACTGAGCCACTCAGGCACCCCTCCTGTCTTCATATTTAAAATGATTTTTTTGTAAACAACACAGGTTTTGGCTTTTAGTATATCTTGTGATGTTTTCTTGATTGCCAGGCATTCTGCACTGGATAAAAGGAAATGCTTTAAACAGGCCTTTAGTAATGTGTTAAGTTGTGGAGGTGGGACAAGGATCATAATATTTACTTTCCTTCTCCCATTGGGTAGGGAAGGGTGGTTAGGGTGGGTTTTTGAGATAAGTATTTGCCTATCTCCCACCCCCTCCTCCCCTGCCGTCAGTTCGGCTCTAGTTAACAGCCTGTTCTGAGGTTTGGCCTTAACGGAGAATAGAGTTTTCCTGGCATATGTCACAATGCCTCCTCGTTCCCACTCTCCCTGTGGGAAGCACAGAGGATTTTTCTCCTAGATTTACTGTGAGAAATTAGTTGAGCTCCTGAAGATAAAACTAAAAAAAAAGCAAAGGGTCTCCTTAAAGTTTTTAACTCCCAGATGTGTTGACCCTGAGCCTGCAATTTGTCAGTAACAGTTCAGTTTTCCCTACCCTACTACTAGTTCCCATAGAGTTTTTATCTCTTGGATTTGTGTTCCTTTAAAATTGTGCTTGTCTGCATTTACATATCTCTCCAACTTCGGCGGTAGTACTTTGCCCTGTAACCTGAGCGAAGGATCTGAGGAGAGTTCTTGATTTTTTTCAGTTCAGCTTTTTATTTTGTTCGGAGTAAGTGACTTCCAAGGTTCTTACACAACCAGAATCTGGTGTCTACCACCTTTTAATGTTAATTACATATGCAGTACACAGTGCTGTACAATTGCAATAGAGTGCTGAATTTATGCATTAAGTGAGACATAGCATTTATCTTTCATTGTCCAACCTATTTCTCTTAAGAAAATGCCTTCAAGGTCCATCTGTTGTCACAAAGGGTGGGATTTGTTTTTTTATCTTTTCTTTCTTTTTTTTCTTAAAGATTTTGGTGACAGTTGGAAGGGAGTATGGAAAGAGAATATCCCAATAAAGTGAAGAGTAGTCGGCCTGTGGGGGAGCCTACATATAGATAGAGCCTACAGGCTTAGGGGGGAGAGTGAGAAGATAGAGTGACAAATCAGACAATGGGACCTTTTGGCATCCAATGAGGTCATTGTTCCTCATTTCCTCACTGGCAGTGACAAGTCCTTCAAATACTGTCTCTGGAGTGAAGGATTAGAATTGGGTCAGAACGAGAGTTCTAGTGGTAGCGTAGATCATTAATCTATGATATATCAAGGAGTTGGGTCAAGGAATTTACTAGTAGCTACTGAGGTAAAAACATGGGAGACTACTTAAAGTCCTTTGCATGGTAACGGAAGGGGGAAGGCATTAGAAAGAGTAGCCATAGATTTTGCTGACCAGTGAGGGGAAAAAAAAAACCCCAACTCTAACCCCTATGTTTTTGTAGTGGGTGACTGATAGGGTCTTGTGACAGGTACCTGCTATTAAGGTATTCTGTTCCGCTGTGTGATACAGTGCAACATGTATGGTGGGAAGTTCTCTGTCTCTGTAGTTACATGAACTTCCTTCTGTTGACTTCTAACCTCTGTAGACCATGTTGAAGTCCAAGCTAAGACTTGTTTGCTTCCTTTCAATAAAGGAAGAAATTCATTAGCTTGTATGTATAAATACCTTAGGCTAGGTGCAAGAAGCATTTTGGTGCAGTCCAACAGTGAAATTTACTTCATAAGATCAACCTCACCATATTGAGTAAATTGCCTACTGAACGCAGATCTCAGTATAACTATTGCTTTTATACACTTAGAAGTTTTATCTTTGTCAATTGTATAAATCTATCTTGCGAAATCAAATGCCATTCCCCAAATGAATTTGTATGACAGAAATGTGTCTGAAATTATTGGCACCATTGCCCTGTTTACTTCTGAAGACTAGAAAACAGGGGAAGATGTGTCTGTGAATGAATAATGCTGAATAAAATGGTTTAGAAAGGCTTGTACATAGAAAGAACTTTTGTTCTTCTTTGCTCTGTAAGAGCTGACACAATTATTCTTTCCTCAGCCACAACAATCCTGAATTATGCTTACTGGGTGCTAGGTCTCTCTGAAAAAGAGTCACTTACTAAGTAGGGGTGATTCATAATATGCTGACTATCTGATTGCCTGGCGACCAACCCATCAGAACAGATGCCTGCTCTCATGGTGAAGGAGGGTTCTGGAGGCCCCACGGTTCTGGTCACTGCCCTTTCCCTTGTCGAATCCTGAGGATATCCAGGGAGAAGTGGGGGCCAGTAGCTACCAGCTGGCATGGAAGAAACTGCCTACTTGACCAATTGGTGTGGTCAGATGGCTGCGTACTGGCTGAATGTTGTGACTGGCTGCAGGAGACCGAGTGGCTAACTCCTGTGTTCTCTTCCTAGGTTTCAGAAATGGAAATCTGTATTTCCCATATTCAGTGATACTCAGTGAGTCTCCTGGCTTCCTCATCCCTCAGTCCCCGTTGCCCACTGCCCTTAACCGAAGACCTATGTTTTGTAACACAGCACAGTTGCGGCAATGTAGTGGCTATGGAAAGAGAACAAAGACGAAAGAGACTCAGACTGAACCTCATCAGGCTGCAAACATGACTCAGATACAAGACACCCACTCAGAAGCTGATATGGTGACCAGTATCGCGACTTCTAATATTGACACAGAAAGTGACAACATACCTGAAGCAACAGGTGGGGTTTTGTCTTCTGTTGCCCACAAGCAGCAGCTACATGGTGAGAGCCTTTCTCCTAACACTGTTTATAGAACATCACCTCAAGTAAACTATGTGTCTGAGAAAGGGAAAATGGGGCTAGAACAGAGCATAGGATCCCCTGTAACACAGTTCTGGAAAACTTTGAGGGAAACTATCTGTTTGTATGACCTGGCTTATGGTAGAACCATGCCAGACATCACGATGGAACACGGTGGGATTTCACAGAGTTCTCGCGAGAGTAGAAGTGTGCTTCATAACTGAGACGAGGGTGCAGATGGCGTTACGTATAAAGGTGAAGAAAGCACCCTGTGGGGCGCCTGGGTGGCTCAGTTGGTTAAGCAACTGCCTTTGGCTCAGGTCATGACCCTGGAGTCCCGGGATCGAGTCCCGCATCGGGCTCCCAGCTCCACGGGGAGTCTGCTTCTCCCTCTGACCTTCTCCCCTCTCGTGCTCCCTCTCACTCTCTCTCTCTCAAATAAATAAATAAAATCTTAAAAAAAAAAAAAAGAAAGAAAGAAAGCACCCTGTGGTCGGAGCAGTGTCGTGGTGTAAGACGTGATAAGGTGGTAAAGTCAGGCTCCATCGTGGACATGAACTTGGGTAAAGAAAAAGGCTATGCAGCTGTTCCCCAATTTCTGTCCTTTCCAGATGAAGTGAAAGACAGAGATGAAATCCAAGATACCTTGAACTCCCGTCTGTGCCAGTCTTCTGGAGATAGCAGTAGGCTCCAGCCCGAAAGGCCAGTCTGCTCCAGCAATAAAGCCGTTGAGGACCTGAGTCTAGAGTCCAAAACGCAGAGTCCCATTTGCTTTGGGGAAAGCATACCAGACATTAGTAGTGGGAGCCATGGCTTCCCTGTGAAAGTGGACAAAGGTGAAGTGGAGAGCAACAGCTACCCTGAGCATTTTGTCCTCCCCCCTACCTCCCTGGCCCAATTCAGCCAGGTTGATGAAGGCATTCAATGTGATGTAAGCCAGTGGCAGGATGCAGAGCACGAGAAATCTCCTGAGTCCTCACCAGAGAGCAAAAAGGCAACAGAAGAAGAATTCAGGTGTGGGGAATTGGATGAGGTGGTAGAGAGGGACAGGTGCTCAAAGTATGTGTCTAGCCCCCCCTGGTTGGCCCAGAGAATAGCAGGGGGGTGGATGAAGGGATTCAGTGTGATAGGAGCTGGTGGCAGGATGCAGAGCTGGAGAGATACCCTGAGCAAATGCCTTCCAAAGATGAAGAGTCATCACCAGATTGCAAAGCTAAGGGATCACCGAGAACGACCATCAGGAATGGGAGACTGAGCACAGGTGAAGAAGAAATGACCATGAATGATGACATTGAGGAGGAGGATCATGAGAACTTCAAAAAGTGTGCAAAGATCAAAAACACTGTGAAAGGCAGGAGGCAGAAATCCCTGAGCAACTTCTCAAGTGGGAGCACAGTCTACTTATTGAAGAAAAATGGTACCTTGAACATTGTACTTCCCAACGATTCAGAAGCCTGGGATTTGGAAGAGGAAACTGAAGATGAAACGTATGAGATAGAATGCCTCTTGGAAGAAGTTAGTCCACTGGGCTGTGTGACGTCTTCCAAAGGGAGGATTTATCGCGAGGTTGGCAGGATCATCAGGATGCCACCTGAGTGCTCTCTTCCTCCCCAACTTATTGTGTGGTGCACCAGAAATAAGTACAGGTTAAAGCTTGGAGAATATGTGAGCATCCCTCCGGTGTGCGAAGTGACAGGACAGGATGGCAGGTTCTGAAGGGAACATACTATGACCGCGCAGGAGGGATTGGAGTCCAAAAGAGCCTCTCACAAGCCCTGGGAATGTAAGTGACTAATTGGTTCATCCCGTTTGGTTGTCTGTGGTGGTTCCCTACTGGGTCCTGGATGCAAAGGCAGCCATAAAATAGTATTTCTCCATTTTGGAAGTATGTTCTTAAACAACTGTAAGTGCCCATGTTCGTAGGATTGGCAGAGATCCCAGGTTTGAGGTCCTGCATTCTAGGAAACTGTAATGTAATTTGAAACAAAGAGCCTTAGGAGATAATGGAAAGCTGGGTGGTGGTAAAGGACAGGAGGGTTGAGAGAGAAAAGAGTCATGAACAGAGATCTAGGTGGAGTTACTGAGAAAGGGCGGTCCATGTGGAGGCGGTGAATTTTGATACAAATTTGGGGGCTGTGGTTTGGAGAATGGAGACAGCAGCATGAACTTGAATGGACAGCCAGGAGAGGTCATGTGTGTTCCAGGGACGGAGCCTGAGAACAGCCAGCCAGAAGGGAGAACTGTGACGAGCTGGGCAAGTGGGTCTAAGCAGAATGGGGTAAAATAGTAGACATTTTCCTTTTTAGACTTTTGTCCTGTAGGCAATAAGGAGGTGCCAAAAGCAAACTGAATAGAGAAAGGAGAGGAAGGAATGTGTTCTAGGCATCTTCAGCTGGCAGTACAGTGTAGGAAGAATTTGAAGGGTGTCTATATGGCTGAAACCCTTCTATAAAGCCAGTTTAACTGAACATTGGAGCAAAAGGGTCCTAACTCACATGGGAGTAAAAGATATACATCTCAGAGAATCCATTAACAAAATTGATTCTTTAAGAAAAAAAAGGGCTGGAGGGGCACCTGAGTGGCTCAGTCAGTTTAGCGTCTGCCTTTGGCTCAGGTCATGATCCCAGGGTCTTGGGATTAAGCCCCTCGTGGGGCTCTCTGTTTAGCGGGAAGCCTGCTTCTCCCTCTCCCTCTGCCTGCTGCTCTGCCTGCTTGTGCTCTCTCTCTCTCTGTCAAAAAAACAAACAGGTAATACCAAATGAGTGAACTAGACAGAGAATAAGAAATTAAGGAGAAAATGGTGAAGGGTGCAGACTGTGTAATACCAGAAAGCCTTTGCCCCCTTCTAAGGGTGGCACCAGCTACTCAGCTCCAGTCAACAGTGAACATGCATCGATATAGGCCCAGTTTTGCCAAGTTTGAATTTTCAAAAGAAGCCAGAAATGCATACTTTTATGTAAAACTTCCCAATTTTTAAACAATTAACAATCAATCAAATCTAATTAATTCCTTGTTCATATGCTTCATGAGCCCAACAAAATGTTTCTGATAGATTGATCCATCCCATGCATTGTCGGTATGCAACTACTGGTCTAAGCAAAATGTAATATGGCATGATGAAACAAAGCGAGATGTATTCTAGCTCTTTCCTGATAGCAAAAATGTATTTTGTTCATAGCCACTAAAATGAGAAAATGTCATGTAATTCACTGCCACCTTTAATGTTCCTCTTGTGTAAATAAAATATTGAAAGTAAAAACAAACAAACAAACAAATGAACAAAAAGCCTGGGGTTTGAACTTGTACCTAGAGAAAATGATAACATCCATGGAAAAGTAAGCTTGGGAAGGAAGTTGTTTTGCTTTACTGTGTGGTTGTCGGTGGGAGGACTAGACTAGCAGGTCATGCACACCTGGTTGAAGCTTGAGTTTGGACCACCCTATGTTTAGGGACGGGGCTCAAATGAGTGGGAAGGGCCCAAAGTAGAGCCTGGGGGATGATTATACCTGGGGTGCAAAACTGAAATGAAGCTTAAAGTAAGTGATGCGTGAGATGCATAAGGGTCCCCGGGGAAATTTAAGTTCCAGTCTTAGTTTCTAAAACAAAACACTGTCCATCTTACCTTTAGTCTTCTGAAAGTCTCATTTGCCTCTGCTGTCATTTCCCATCAGTGTGTAGGATGTTTTTTCCATCCTATCACAGCCCTGTGAAGAAAATAACTTCACTTTACTCTTGGTTACACAGTTAAGATGATAATTTTCAGGCCGAATTGTCTAGATTGTGTCTATTACTGTTTTTTTTCCAAATGATTTTTTTTCTGGACTGTAGAATCATACAGGATAGTATCTTGAATGGTAGATTTTTCTTGAAAGATGTGTTTTTTTTTTTTTTTCAAAGATATTTTTTAATTTCTGTTTTCCCTTTTGTTTTTAAGCAACTTGGATAATTTAATGTATGAGTCCCTTTTTCCCTCAGGTAACTGTGAGACATGGAAAACTGAGGTACCTTACGAAGTTTCAAACAGATTCGAGGCAGTTGCTGTAAAGTTTAGGAAATAGACAGCAGGTACAGAGGTTGGTATCTATCCTGCGCCCAATTTGGGTGTCTCATGACTGGCTTTAGGACTTTGGGGTTTCCTACTTAGTGCGTGTTCTGCCCTCCAAAAACTAACACTGCTTGTGGGCAGTGAAAAATGGCAGCATTCTGACTGGGTAATAGACCTGTAGATCTATAGATCCTTGCTCATAAGTAAATTGGAGCCAAAGCCTTTCAGTTCCGTGGAATGTCATTGTTATGCTGATTTCCCACATTTAATTCTCAGAGCTGTTAATGGTAGTCTGTTGTGGGTTATTTTGGATTTTGTAAGTTATCCCAGTGGCTTCACTTAAAGTGTCCCAGTTTAGAGGTGGTAGATCTGGGTACTGGAAGTTCAGGGTCTCCCTTTAGGGGCTTAGTGGCATGACAGGCTCGCCTTCAGGCTGAGTCTTGGCGTTGAGTATCCCTGTCACACCTTTAACCCCTAGGCCTGCGGTGTCAGGGAGTAAGCGGTTACTGGCCTTTTAAAGCCCATCCTACCTTGCAGTTGTTATAAAGGAAAGTCTGATAACCAAGGCAAAAATGTCATGACCTTCAACCTTCTCCTAAAGATGGAAACTAACGACGTTAGTAATGATTCTCTGTAGATCTTGAGTCTGTTATACGATCAATTTAAGGAAATGTATTATTCCATTGTTATTTCATAGGAAAGAAATTGCTGAGTTCCAGCTACATAATAGAAGAACTAAATATTGCATCATCATGATGGCTTAAAGTTCCTTGATTTGAACTAATAAAGCAATTATACCAACAAAAAGAAAATGTGACAATGCAAAGCCTTTGGAATTAAAAGGTATAAAACAGCAAGTATATTCAATTGCATGTGTGTGTGATTCTCAAGCATTTTCTTCCCCTCTCAAAATGGCCACATCACGGGTAACACCACCAATAGAGTTGGGTCATTCACGAATACTTCTGCCATGTATATTACTGTCTTATAGTCTTCAGGGATCTTTAAATATGGGGAAAAAGATGGTGGAGTTGAGGATGGAATAAAGAGATGAAGGATTCCCCATAAACAGGAACTATCCTGCATATGGTGAAGGTACCTTACTCATTTTGTATAAATGGAAACCAAACATAGAGTAGGTTCACTGATAGATATATCCAGGGGTTGTCTGTACTAGTGTCTTCTGTAGTTCCATCCATTGTACACTTTGCAATAAAGGAAACTTTAGGGAAACAATTTGTTTATGCTTTTAAAACCTAAGACCTAGATGGTCAACTTGTAATCAATACTGTCTCAATAAATGGTAGAGTTTAAATCTGACTAGGTGACAAAAAGATTTATATGTGGCTGAAGACTCCCTATATTTGAAAGAACAAGGGATGGTAGCATTCGTGGTGTTGCAGATGTGGGATTTTATTGGTGTGTGACCAACAATGCCTCTCTGGAGGCATATATGAGTATACATGGATGGAACCAGTCAGTGTTGTCTCTACGTTAAGCTGTGTGAACCTATACTTCCTGTATTTGTAACTCCTTATACTCACCTAATACTTCTGTAGATAGCATAGTGAAATGTAAAACATGATAGCTATGCTGTGGAGGCAAGCAAAAGAGTATTCCAAGGGTGGTTTTACGTAAAGATGTTTAACTTTGCATTATTCCCAGCTCAGGACTACTTTAACTCCAGCTCTGTCCCGTATCCCCATGGCTGGATAAGGTTTTCTGCTTGTACTCAATCTACTGTTCTCAATGACACATGAAGTATAGTAGCAGGTGTACTTTTTGCACCTTTGAATCATTTTTTGTACTATTGATAATTGCTATACCCTCTATGGTATATCCCCATTATGTAGTTAATTTTTTTTAAAGATTTTATTTATTTTTTTTGACAGAGAGAGAAAGAGCACTAGCACAAAAAGGCGAGGCAGGAGAGGGAGAAGCAGGCTTCCCACTGATCAGCGAGCCCGATGTGGGGCTCGATCCCAGGACCCTGAGATCATGACCTGAGCCGAAGGCAGACACTTAACCAACTGAGCCACCCAGGTGCCCCTATGTAGTTAACTTTTTAAATAACTACTAGAGATAATAGTTTTCTACGCCCACCCTCAGCTGCAGGAGCAGCCAATGAGATAGTTAGGTTAGAGCTCTGGAAAGGTGTCATGAAATCCAGTTGCTAAGGATCTTTCATGAAAAAGTGGTCAACAGTGTCATGCTAAAAAAATTTAAAAAGGACTAGAAAGGATTTGTTAGATTCGAAAACAGTTGCAATACTGGTGGTCCTAGCAAGAGCACTTCCTGAGATGTTATGGACTAAATTATGTCCCAAGCTTCATAGGTTGAAGTCCTAACACCCACTGTGACTACATTTGGAGAATAGGACCTTTAAGGGAGTAATTAAGGTTAAATGAGACCATAAGACTGTGTGCCTGACCCAAAAGAACGGTTCTTATAAAAGAGCAAGAGATAACAGAGTGCTCTGTATGGGCATAGAAGAAAGGCCAAGTGAGGGCCCGGAAGCCGGCTGTCTACAAGCAGGAAGAGTCCTCTTACCAGAAATCAATCTACTGGCACTTTGATGTGGAACTTTTAGTCTCCAGAACTGTGAAAAATACATTTCTGTTGTTTAGGCACCCATTCTGTGACATTTTGTTATGGAAGCCCAAGTGTACTAATCTAAGAGGTATAACCAAGAGCATGATGGGTAAGGAAAAAAGAAAAGTACTTAAGAGAGTAAATACAGTTGACCTTTGAACACAGAGATTAAGGTGTCAACCCCCTGTGCAAAAATCTGAGTATATCTTGACTACCCCCAAACTTCTAATAACCTACTGTTGATTGGAAGCCTTAACAGGTAACATAATTGATGAACACGTATTTTGTATGTTGTATTATATATTGTATTCTTACAGTAAGTTAAAAAGTGGTAAGAAAATCATAAGATAACATACATTTACTATAGTTATTGAAAAAAATCTGCATATAAGTGGACCCACAGAATTCAAACCCATGCTATCAAGGGTCAACTGTATAGGTAATTCTTTCAAGAAACTGCTCAAGCAGTGACTTCCAACTGAGGCTGTCTCCATACATTTTATTTATCTTATTATTAAGCCATTTTATTGAGGTATGATTGGAATAGAACTTGATGAGTTTGGAGATAAGTATGTACCTGTGAAAATATTCCCCACAATATATGCCACAAACCTTCAAACGTTTGTTCCTGTGTGCACATGCGCTCTGTCTCTTGTTCCCTCCCTCCTTCTTTCTCACACTCTATAACTCTCTCTCTATATTTATATATAGGTAAAACTCTCTCTCTCTCTCTCTCTCTCTCTATATATATATATATATATATATATATATATATATATAAAACTACATATATAGAGAGAACATAAGATCTTCCTTCATAAAATATTAAGTATATGATATAGTATTATTAATTGTTGGCACTATGCTGTAAAGTCAATTTCTAGGACTTATTTATCTTATATAAGTAAAACGTTTTAGTCTTTGACTAATACTTTTCCATTTCCCCCTCAACTTAACCCCTGGGAACCACCATTCTACCCTCTTGTTTCTATGGGTTTTATGTGGTGTCATGTGGTATTTATCCTCCATGTCTGGCTTATTTCGGTGAGCATAAAGTCCTCCTCTTTCAACCATGTTGTCACAAACTGTAGGATTTCCCTCTCTTTTATGGCTAAATAATACCACATTGTGTTAACCCCTTTATCCTTTGATGGACATTTTCATTGTCTGCATGTCTTGGCTATTGTGAATCATGCTGCAGTGAACATGGGGGTTCAGTACCTCTTTAAGATACTGATTCTAATATCTTGGATATGTACTTAGACTTGGGATTAGTAAAAAAAAGTAATTCTATTTTTAAGTTTTTGAGGAACTGCCATACCGTTTTTGGTAGCAACTTCACCCATTTACATTGCCACCAACAGTATACAAAGGTTCTCTTTTCATCACATCCTCACCAACATTTATTATCTTTTTTTGTTAATAGCTATCCTAACAAGTATGAGATATCTTATTGTGCTTTTGATTTGCGTTTCATTTCCCTCAGTGATTTTTTTTTTTTTTTTAATGAACTTGATGGTTATTCTTTGGAGAAATGTCTATTCAATTCCTTTGTCTATTTTTAAAATCAGGTTGTTTTCTTGCTATTGAGTTGTAGGAGTTCTTTATATATTTTGTATGTTAGCCCTTTATCAGAGATATGGCTTGTAAATATTTTCTCCCATTCCATAGGTTGCCTTTTCATTCTGATTGTTCCTTTGCTGTGCAAAAGCTTTCTTAGTTTGATGTGTTGGTGTCACATCCAAGACCTCAGTGTTAAGACTAATGTCAAGAAGCTTTTTCCTATATTTTCTTATAGGAGTTTTATAGCTAGCTTCAGGTCTTAACATTATCTATTATTATTACTATTATTATATTTTTAAGTAAACTCTGTGCCCAATGTGGGGCTTGAACTCATGACCCTGAGATCAAGCATCACATGCTTTACCAGCTGAGTCAGCCAGGTGTCCCTTAGGTCTTAACATTTAAATATTTACTCCATTTTGAGTTGATTTTTGTGTGGTATAAGGGTCCACACAGCAAGTTTTATTCCTTTGTATGTAGATATTTTTGGTTGTCACAAGTGAGGAATGGTAGTACTAGTGGCATCTAGTGGGTAGAGGCCAAGGATGATGCTAAATATCCTACAATGCACAGAATAGACTCCTGCAAGTAAGATTTAGTCCCTAAAATAAATAGGGCCAAGGTTCAAAAACTGCTGTAGGAGTGTCTAGCTGACTCAGTGAGTGGAACATGCAACGCTTGATCTTGGGGTTGTAAGTTTGAGCCCCACATTGGGTATAGAGATTACTTTAAAAATAAAATCTTATTTAAGGGGCTCCGGGGTGGCTCAGTCAGTTGAGTGTCTGACGCTTGGTTTCTGCTCAGGTCATGATCTTGTGACTCGTGGGATTGAGCCCCAAGTTGGGCTCCATGCTCGGTGGGGAGTCTGCTTGAAGATTCTCTCCCTCTGCTCCTCCCGTTGAAGAGGAAAATTACCCTGAGCAAGCCCAAGCCAGGAGGCCCCAGAAGATGGAAAGTTACTAACAATAATCTAGAGATAACCAGAAACCCTACTGGGAGCAGGAGATAACCAGCAGTTTCTGCTTCTTTAATCAGGCTTCCTGCCACAGGCTCCTTGCACTACTGTTCCCGCGCAAAGCAGCCCCTATTCCCCCATTTTAAACCCACCTACCAGCAGTCAGCATAGCCGTTGGAACCCGACTGCCTGCAGTCCCCTAGGAAAGCCCTATAATCCCGTTCCCTGGGGCCCAGAATTTCGAGTATGAGCTCATCTGGGTCTACTGGTGTAAAATAAATCCGAGTTCTCCTACTTCTCTGAGTGTCACTCGGTCTCTTGCTGGTCTGATTATTTTCCACAACACCCTGACTCATTCCCCCCAACCCCACAAAATAAATCTTTAAAAAAAAACAAACTTTTTTTAAGATTATTTATTTATTTATTTATTTGACAGAGAGAGAGAGAGAGAGAGAGGGAACACAAGCAAGGGGAGTGGGAGAGGGAGAAGTAGGCTTCCCGCTGAGCAGGGAGGCCAACTTGGGACTCGATCCCAGGACCCTGGGATCATGACCTGAGCCGAAGGCAGATGCTTAACGACTGAGCCACCCAGGCGCCCCTAAAAAAAAAAAAATCTTAAAAAAAAAAAACCAAACCCAAAACAAAACGAAATCCCTGCTGGAAAGTAGAGGAAAGAGCTAGACAGATAAGAGATCAAGGGAGGATTTTTTTTTAAAGGGATGAAAGAGCCTTGAGGTTATTAGTTGCTCTTGGGCAGGGAAATGGACCTCTTTAGATGAGGTAGAAGGTTGCAAAAATTGGTACAGACTTTCTTGGAGGGTAATTTGGTAGTATATGTGAAAATTAAAATATGTAATTCCACTATTAATGGGCTATTCTTTTGAAATACGCACACATGTACACTAAGATATTTGCTCATAGATTTTCATTATAGTGTTTGTGGGAAGGTGAAAGATTTTGGAACCAATTCCAATGTGTGAATTCTCAGGACACCAGCAGGGTGTCCTACAATTTAACTTAGTTCTGATACTAAATACCTGGAAAGATGTATCATATTCCATAGGTTAGGGGCTTAGTCCCACGAGACTGCCCCAACCCTCTTCAAATGCCATCCAAAAGCCTAGGTTATCACCTATGCTTCTGACAGACAGACTATAGGTTTGAGGTTCCAATGCCCCTGCTTTGGGTTCAATTAATTTGCTTAGAGAAGCTCAGAGAATACACAGGGACATTTTACTTTTGAGATTATTGGTTTATTATAAAAGGATGTAACTCAGGAACAGCCAGATGGAACAGATGCTTAGGGCAAAGTATGTGGGAAGGGGTGAGGAGCTTCTACGCCCTGTTCAGCTGTGCCACTCTTCCAGGACTTCCACGTGTTTACCCTTCTGGAAGCTCTCCAAACATACTGGAGGCTCCATAGTAAATCGGCATAATTGATGAGATCATTGCCCATTGGTGACCCATTTGCCCTCTGGCCCTTTTACCCTCCCCTGAAATCAGGGGGGTGGAACTGAAAAATTCCTGATATTGTACATGGTTGGTACCCCTGGCAACCAGTCCCCATCGTTAGGTGTTTTCTAAAGTTTACCTCATAAACATAAACCAGTTGTGGTGGAAAGAGGCTCGTTGTGAGTAACAAAACACCCATTTTGCCTTTACGGCTCTGAAGTTATTTCAGGAACTGGGGACAGGAGACCAAAAAAAAAAAAAAGATGCTCCCATTGCTCTTCTCAGTCATGAAATTCCAAGTGTTTTGGGGAGATGTGAACCAGAAACTGTAGATAAAGACCAAATGTATACGAGAAATATATTTTGGTCATCCAAATGACCATGTAGGGGGCCAAGGGTAGGCTGCCCCAAATGGGTCACTTTAACATGAGTGTTATTTTGAGTTAAAAGCAATCAAAACCCAGCAGATTCAGGAAAAGCTCTTTACCTTCCCCTCAACTGCCTGCCTGTACCAGGAAGAGCGCTATTAACAGTTCCTTCTTTATCTACTTATTTGTATAATAGGGAAGCCTTTGTTTTCCAAACATCTGTCCCCTCCTTGCTAATGTCTTGCTCAGTGCCCTACTCCTCTCCTTAGCTCTTATAAGTGTCTTATTGCTCCACTGTCTTTGAAATTTCATACATAGGAAAGTATATTTGATTTTCTCTTGTTATTCTGTCTCACATCAGTTTGATTCTTAGTCCAACTAGAAGGACCTTGAAGGGCAGGGAACATTTTCCCTCCACAACAACCAAATAAATATTTCTCATAAATCACCATTCCACAGAAGGATAAATAAGAAACAACTGAATTGTACAAAGAAGAATAGTTAAATGGTTAAATAGTACATTCCCACCAAGTTTTGTGGCCATTCAAAGCTTGTAGTAAGCAGTAAGGCTGCCAAGATACAGTAAATGAGATGAAGTCATAGAATCATATTCATAGTGTTATTCAGTTATGTGAAACTAATTTAAAAAACTGGTAATGTATTTTTAAAAGGTCTTGAAGTCTCTATAAAACCATTTTAAGTAGATTTTCCTTTCACTTTTTATTCTGTAATGGCTCTGAATTGGGAAATTTTTATGATCATGTATTACTTTTAAAATTTTACTAAAACACATTTTTTTAAAGAAAGCTCCATGTCCAACATGGGGCTTGAACTCACAACCTTGGGATCAAGAGTTGCATGCTCTATCGACTGAACCAGGCAGGTGTCCCTACTTTTACAATTTCAAAACAGTTTTTAAATGCCCGTGGCAAGAGAGCAGTTGAAAAAAAGAAATCTGCAGACAGGAGTGCGATGGGATAACGAAAGGAGGAGAATCCCTGAGGAAGCAGGAACAGATAATGATGATAGCCTAAGGAGCAGCAGGAACAAGTAATATTCATTTAGCAATTGAAATGTTCCAAACTGTGTTTTAGATGTTTTATCACTATCGAGTCACTTAATTCTCGAGGATTCTATGAGGTAAATATTATCTGTCAAGGAAATGACAGCACAGAGAGGTCAGGCAACTTGCACAATCTGATAGCTCACGAATGGTGCAGCTGGTTTTCAAAACCAGGCAGTGTGGATCCAGAGCCAGTGCTCTTACTCTGCCCTCCACTGCTGGCTGAGAGTCGGGGTCCAGGGCACAGGTGGAGAATGGCCTGACAGGAAGAGAAACCTGATTAAACCATTGTGTTAGTTTTCTGTTGCTGCCTAACAAATTACCACAAACTTAATGGCCTAACACAAACATTTATTATCTCACAGTTCTGTAGATCCTAAGTCTGGGCAGGCTCAATTGAGTTTTCTGCTTAGTGTCCCACAAGACCCAAACCAATATGTCAGCAGGGTTGGGCTCCTATCTGGAGGCTGTGGGTAAAGATTCTGCATCCAAAGTCGTTGAGGTTTGCAAAATTAAGTTTCCTTTGGCGGTAGGACAGAATTCCCCGTTTCCTTGCTGGTGTTAGTCAGGGGCCTCTAATTCGGGTTTGTAGTAATTAGAGTCTGCTGCATTCCTCACCTTGTAGCCCTGTCATCCTTAAATCAGCAAAGGCACAAGGGATGTTTCACAGGCCTAGAATCTGATTTCCTATATTGCTCCCAGCCAGAGAAAACTCTGGCTCTTCTGATTTCATTAGGAACATCCAGACAATTTCCCTTTCCTTGTGCTTGTAAAATAATCTAATCACAAAAGTAAAATTCATCATATTAACTGTCCTGGAGATTAGCGGGAAATCTTGGGGCCATTTTAGAATTCTGTCTACGACAACTATGATTGATTGGTAGGATGTCTTGGTGAAGAGAGGTCTGAGGGCTTGTAATGCCTTCCTGGATAGAAGTGGAAAATGCTCCACCTGGGATGTTCGAGAATAAAGGTTTGAGTAGGTGACTCAAGCAAACTTTTGGTTTGCTAGTCAGCTCTATGGGCTCAGTAGAGTTTGGAGATGATGAATTTGTGGGGATACCAATCTATATGGCTGTGTGATTTTTCTTTTAAAGATTTATTTTTTTTTTAGAGAGAGAGAGCATGCACAAGCAGGGAGAGGGGCAGAGGGAGAGGGACACAGAATCCTAAGCAGATTCCACGTCAAGCATGGAGCCCAATGGGGGGCTTGATCTCATGACCCTGAGACAATGACCTGAGCAGAAACCAAGAGTTGGTTGTTCAACCGACTGAGCCACCCAGGAGCCCTGTGATTTTTCTCTAGTGTCTGGTTATAGATGCAGAAGAGGTTTGAGGTTCTTCTGAGAAAGCAGGGCAGAAGGACCACAGGTCAAGGGAGATGCCAGGCTTAAGTAATGGGACTCTGAGATCAAGCCAGAAACAAAAGATAGAGAAAACCAGAGTGAGGGAGTAGGGACAATAGTTACCTTGCAAGGGCTGGACGAGATGGCCAGATTTCCAGTTATAGCAGGAAGAGGAGGAAGGCTCCATTAAGAGGCTAAAGATACAGAGAAGTGTTTCTCCAAGTGTGGTTCTCAGACCAACAATGTTAGCATCATTTGGGGACTTGTTAGGAAAGTTCCCAGGTTCACCACAAACCTACTGAATTGGAAACTCTGGAAGTCTGGGAGCATAGATCTGTGTTTTAACAAGCACTGTAGTTGATATTTATGCCCCAAATATTTGAGAATCATTGATGCAGACTTTCATATTGTTTAAGAATACTTTTATCATGAATAGATTCCGGAAGGACAGTAAGAAATTTCTAAAAGAGTTATGAGACGAGTAGGAAAAACTGAGACCCACAGGAGAGGTCAAATGGCCCATGTTCTGCATGCTGACCTAGGATGCCAAGGATAAATGTAAAGGATGTGTGAGTTAACTGGCCTTAGAATTTTCAGAAAACACAAACCTTGGCCCGCTGATTCCAAGCTGTACCAATGTGTTGTTACTCAGGTACTACTATTCCAAGGCCAAGACTGGGAGCATTTATTGATGAATAGGAGATGGGTCCATTCTGGGGACTTTAAAGAGGGGAGAATTCAACCCCCAGGCAAAGAGGACAGAAATGGGAGAAGAGTTACTGGGGTCCCGAAAACAGGAACAGCCCCTGCTATCAGGGGGGGACACCTGTGAGGATGATCTGTCTCTATATGGTTCAGTCAAGATAAAGACTTGCTCTCCCTTAGCTGCAGGCGCCACACTGATGGGCTGTGGCACAAAGAGGAGCACAGGTGGGCTGTGTTTAACCAACAGGAAGATGAAGGAAGTGAGGGATGTATTTAGAGATGTGGGTAGCTGAACCCATATAATAATTTCTCTATATTCTTAAAAATTTTCTGAGTCAGTGACTCTGGGAAAAATCTTGGGAGTCAGGCAGTAAGATCTAAGCAAGTGAAATACAGTGTAACCACACAAGATTTTTCATTGCTTTTATAGGAACTCCTTGTCAATTAACAAACCATCTCAGGTGATTATAAACACATACCTTTTGGTGCAGCAATGCTAAATGTACTTAAAATAATTTGTTTTATGCTGTTAAAAAAACCCCCAATGTTCATATGAGTGTTTATGGCATTTGTGTAAAAAAAAGCCTAAATTTATTGTGATATATAAAATATTTCTGGAAGACCAAACAAGAACCTGGTAAAACTGGTAGCCCCTGGGGAAGGGATATGGGTAGCTAGGGAGAAAAGAAGGAAGAATTTTCATGATTAAACCTTGTGCACCGTTTAAATTTGGAGCACATGCATGTATTATTCAGAAAAAAAATAAATACATTTAAAAAATAAATAACGAGCTTTTATTATCCTC
>CM052887.1:54870039-54898437 GCA_028534135.1 Potos flavus
CTGGTTCCATATAAATTTTAGGATTATTTGTTCCATTTCACTGAAAAAAATTGATGGTATTTTTATCGGGATTGCATTAAATGTATAGATTGCTCTAGGTAGCATAGACATTTTCACAATATTTGTTCTTCCAATCCATGAGCATGGAACATTTTTCCATTTCTTTGTGTCCTCCTCAATTTCTTTCATGAGCACATTATAGTTTTCTGAGTACAGGTTCTTTACCTCTTTGGTTAGGTTTATTCATAGATATCTTATGGTTTTGGGTGCAATTGTAAATGGGATCGACTCCTTAATTTCTCTTTCTTCTGTTTTGCTGTTGGTGTATAGAGATGCAACTGATTTCTGTGCATTGATTTTATATCCTGACACTTTACTGAATTCCTGGATGAGTTCTAGCAGTCTTAGAGTGGAGTCTTTTGGGTTTTCCCCAAGCTTTCTTTCTTTATGACATAGCAGCAGCATAGAGCTGGCCACTCTTTTTTTCTAGATACACTTTTTTCCCCATTTCCTTCCAGAAGGCACACTCCTCATTTTCCTTTGGTGTCATTGGATGCCCCTATTCAGTTTTCTTTTCTTTTTTTTCCCGGCCTCTGACCCTAGAGCCCAGTTTTTCTACCTTGGAGGTTTGTGTCTGATTTCCTCTAGAACACCACCCCTCCGCCCCCCACAACCCAGCCTCATGCACCTTTTCCCTTTTTTGATTATACTTTTTATTCTTTAACTGTAATGAATCATAGCCATGATGATAACTATATGATGAGTGCTGTGAGTCCTCCAAGTGAGTCTTTGAGTGGTATTGAATTTGGGTAATATTCTGCTCTGGACTGCAGGAGAATGATGTATCTTTATACTGGTATTCTAATAGAATGATGTTTAACAACTTTCCATATGTATCTGGAGTATATAATGAAAATATATGGCACTTATTAAGTACTGTTACTTCCCTCTCAAATAAAAAAATCTAGTAAAAGTGTAATAAAGTGTTTATTACATATTATGTATACTTGCTGCCAGGTTTGAAGTTTAGTCATCTGGCAATCTGTATGGTTATATAATGCCATTAGTAATAACGAGTGATGCATATGTTTTTCAGAAACTCTCCCACATGTGTTAAAACTCATTATAAGCTTTTTTACCTGCTGTGTTTTTTCCCTTCACTTCCATCAACACTTTGCCTTTACCTAATTTTTTTTTTTTTAGTAGAAAGAGAGGCCTTGGATGGAGTTTTCTTTTTTCTTTTTTATCTTTAAGTTTGTTTCTTTAAACTTGTCATCTGAAATAATATTATACTCACATAGAAATTATGAAAGTAATGATTTCCCAGTGGTAGCAGAACAATTATCAAACTACTAAATTGATGTTAGTATAATACTATAACTAAACTATAAATCTTAAATCTTATTTTAAAATCTTAAATCTTATTTTAAAAAATCTTATTTAGATTTCACTAGATTTTACATTATATACACTTTTCTTCTTGGAATATAGCTCAAAGAAATTAAAATTTATCCCATGAAACCACCACCAAAATCAGGGTACAGAACTTTTCCATTATCCCAACATTAAAGTCCCCTCCTCCTGAACCCTAGCAATCACTGATCTGTTTTCCATCAGTTTAATTTTTTCATTTTGAAAATGTTATAGAAATGGGATTATTTAATATGTGATCTTTTGGGATTAGGCTTTTTTTTTTTTTTTCATCCGCATAATGCCCTTGAGATCCATCCAAGTTGTTGTTATTTCATTTAAAAAAATTGCTAAGTTTTATTCTGTGGTAAGGATTTACCATAGATTGTTTATTCACGCATTGAAGGACATTTGTTTCTTTTCTTCAATGTAGGTTATAAAAAATATATATCATAAAAAGGGTAAAAACCGGGCGCCTGGGTGGCTCGGTGGGTTAAAGCCACTGCCTTCGGCTTAGGTCATGATCTCAGGGTCCTGGGATGGAGCCCTACATCGGACTCTCTGCTCAGCAGGGAGCCTGCTTCCCCCTCTCTCTGCCTGCCTCTCTGCCTACTTGTGATCTCTTTCTCTCTGTCAAATAAATAAATAAAATCTAAAAAAAAAGGGTAAAAACCATAGCAATGGGTAACGTTTATTGAGTGCTTACATGTAGCAAGTATTGTGCTAATAATACCTTGTTCCTTTTTTCCAAACTAAAAGTTCTTATTTTTGATTTTGAATTGTGATGAAATATACATAAAATTGCAATCTTAACTATTTTTAAGTGTACAGTTCAGTAGTGTTAAATACATTCACATTTTTGTGCAACCAGTCTCCAGAACTCTTCACCTTAACAAAACTGAACCTCTGTACCCATTAAACAAAAGTTCCCCACTTCTTTCTCACCCCAAACCTGACAGCCACCACTCTATTCTCTATGAATTTGGTTACTCTAGATACCTCATATAAGTGGAATCATGCCATATTTGTTTTTGTGACTGGTTTATTTCACTTAACATAATGTTCTCAAGGTTCATCCCTGTTTTTGCATGTGCCAGAGTTTCCTTCCTTTTTAAGACTGATAATACTGCATCGTATGTATATACCACATTTTGTTTATTCAGTCATTCATTGATAGACACTTGGGTTGCCTCTACCTTTTAGATATTGTGAATAATGCTGCTATGAACATGGGAGTACAAATATCTCTTTGAATTCTTGTTTTCATTTCTGTTGAATAGATACCCAGAGGTGGAATGGGTGGATCATATGGTAATTTATATTTTTATTTGTTTGTTTTTATATTTTATTTTATTTTATTTGAGGGAGAGAGAGCAGGGGAGAGGGGCAGAGTGGAGGGAGAAAGAGAATCTTAAGCAGGCTCCATGCCCAGCATGGAATCCAACACAGGACTCAATCTCACATCCCCGAGATCATGACTGGAATCAACAGTCGGATGCTTAACAGATTGAGCCACCCAGTAGCCCTGGTAATTTATATTTTTAATTTTTTGAGGAACTACCATACAGTTTCCATAGTGGTTACAGTCTTTTAGATTTTCACCAACAGTGCACAAGGGTTCCAATTACATTCCATCCTTGCCAACACTTGTTATTTTCTGGGTTTTTTGTTTGTTTTTTGCTTTTTTTGTTGTAGCTGTCCTAGTGGGTGTGAGGTGGTATTTCATTGTGTTTGTGATTTGCATTTCCCTAATAATTAGTGATGTTGAACATTGTTTCACATGCTTTTTGGCCATTTGTATATCTTCTTTGGTTAAATGTCCTTTGCCCATTAAAACAAAATTTTTTTTTTTTGTTTATGTGTATGGGTTTTTATATATTCTGTATGTTAACCCTTTATTAGATATGTAATTTACATATCTAATGAAATGTAATTTCATTACATAATATAATGAAATCTAATTTACATATCTAAAGAAAATGATATTTTCTTCCATTCCATAGATTATCTCTATGTGTTCTTATTTATTCCTTACAACATCATTCTTTATTTTATAGATGAGGAAGTTGAAGTATAGAGAGGTTTGGTAACTTTTAGTAACCCTCCACTGATTTCATGATTTGTGTGGAACACGGATTCAAATTCACACTGACCTCCTCCAGAGTCTGCACTTTTCACTACCACATGATTCTCGGCTAATTTCTTGACGAATTTAATGAAAGCAAGTGGTCTTGCTTTCTGTGATTAGCCTATGTGGAACTTGCTTTAAGAAGCAGATTGATTTACATTTTTTTAAATGTGTAGTTGATTCTCATTATTTGCAGATTTCCTATTTGTGAGTTTACCTATTTGCTAAAATTTATTTGTAATACCAAAATCAATACTCATGGTGCTTTTGGGTCATTTGTGGTCATGCACAGAGTGGCAAGAAATTTGAATCACTTGATACACATATGCCCAGCAGATATCATCACAGGAACTGCCTACTTGTTTCAGCTCTTATCTATAAACAAGTATCCTTTTCAGGGTCTACTTAGTGCTATGTTTTCCACATCTCTGAGGTTTGGCTTTATTTATTTGTTTGTTTTAATTTTTGTTGCTTAAAAAGGTCCCCAAATGTAATAATGAAGGGTTTTAATGTTCCTAAGTGTGAGAAGGTTGCTATGTACCTTATAGAGAAAATGTATGTATCAGATAAACATATATGAATTATATGAATTATAGTGTCATTGACTGTTGAATGTTTGTGAATCAATAATATATTAAATAAAGTATCTTTAAACAGAGATACACGAAAAACAAAGTTATGTATTGATTGGTTCATGAAAATATTGTGACTGGAGGCTCACAGGAGCTTAACTTTCTATTTCCCCTAGGAGCAGTAGTTCAGTATTTGCTAATTCAGTGTTTGCTTCAACCTTACAGAATGGAATGTCTTTGAATAAGGAAAATTGACTGCATTTCTTTACATTTATTTAAATCAGTGTAGCAGGAAGGAAAGGCTCATTTATGTTGGATAAATGAACTTTCATAGAATCCCAGGGTGTGTGATGTTTGTTTTGTAATTCAAGAGGTCCAGTGGGCTTTCACATTTACCATATTAGTAACTCAATGGTAGTTGTTGCTGGTATATCCTCATTCTAGATGAGGAATCAAAGCAGAGAGAGATTTTATGGGTAGTTAGTGATATAGTGGTATAAATGCATCTATACTCAGTTTTCCTTGTTCTTTTTTAGTGTGAATGTCCTTCTTCCATTTTGCCTTTCTACAGTTAGGATGAGGAAAGCGTGTGAATGCTTTTTGAGTACCTATAATGTACCAGTTCAGTGTTAGTCATTTGATCTCGTTTGTTCTTCTCAGCAATTCATTGTGACAAGAGATGCTATGGTTTTTTCAATGACCAAAATGAAGGAAAATTAAGTATTTTGCTAAGGAATTATGTACAAACTAGGGTTGTTGAATCTTGATCCTCCAAAGAATATTTTTTTGATACTTTGTGTCATTTTCTACCAAATGTTCCAGAAGAGAGAATTGGCCCAACAGTGATGTATAAAATTTTTCAGACTGACTCTCCAATGGCATTGCAAAATATCTGATTATGTTTCCAGCTGTTTGGTTTTGTGGTTTCACATATTTATGCAAAATATAAAAAAATTAAATTCAGAAATGTTTTTCTTAACATTGTCCAAGTTTAATTTGCTATGCTTTAAGAGATAATTAATTCATAATTCTTGGTGTGAGGTAGATTTTTACTATAAATAAATGCTTTCTTTTTATAGTGAACGAAAATGTCTTTATTTAAAGCCCGTAATTGGTGGTCTACTGTTCTGGGAGAAAAAGAAGAATTTGATCAAGGCTGTTTGTGTTTGGCTGATGTTGACAATACTGGAAATGGACAAGGTAAGCAACTTATGACTATGCATCTTGGAGCAGAGCTTGACAGAGATAAAATAAAAATGACTTAATTTTTTAAAGTATACTTATACACTTTAAAGTGTACCTACAGGGCGCCTGGGTGGCTCAGTGGGTTAAAGCCTCTGCCTTTGGCTCATGTCATGATCTCAGGGTCCTGGGATCGAGGCCCATATCGGGCTCTCTGCTTAGCAGGGAGCCTGCTTCCTCCTCTCTCTCTGCCTGCCTCTCTGCCTGCTTGTGATCTCAATCTCTCTCTGTGTCAAATAAATAAATAAAATCTTAAAAAAAAAAAAAATAAAGTGTACCTACAGAACTTAAGTGAACTGTCATAATTATGCCCTAATTTTGAAGGTAGTTTTTCTTATAATATTTAGGAGATAGCAGGCTGATAAATATAGTTCTTCAGTTTTGCTCTTTGTGTTTCTCTGGTTTGTGTTGATTCTGTCATATGATTTGAAACTGGAAAAATATTACAAGGTAATATTTAATTTGTTTTCATTTTTTTGCAAAATTAGTAGTGCTACTAAAATATTTTTAATTTTAAAGTTTTTTAAGAAACTTTTCAAGAAAAAGTATATATTTTAAAAATTTTGAATCTGAAAGCCATTAATATCAGAATGGAAAAATTATTCTAGCTCTGTTGGTAGAAAATAATTATTAAATCATTGCTTTCATTTTCATATTATGATATTGGCAACAACATTCTGTCTTATTCTTATATTATTTGCTTCTCTTTGCATCTTCATATTTTTCGAAGTGGTTTCTAAAACATTGTAGTTCTGTATCATTGCTATTTGAAACTTGTATTTGGTTTTAATGATATATAGTCATGAGCTTTTTCTTTTCTTTTTTGTGATCCGGATAGTTGTTGGCCTCTTAAAAAGAAAATTTATAATCACGCTTTCATTCAATGTATATAAATATTGTTTCCTTACATTTACTTCACTTTGTTTCTCTTGCGTATAACAAAAACAGTAGAATTTTGGGAGCAAGGTGAAAGATGAAAATTATATTGACAAAGAAGAATGGGAGGTACTAAGCTGTACTGAGCACCTGAATGATTTCTAAGGAAAATCTGAGCTCTGCCCTTCCACTGATAGGAGATGGTAAGGTCTTCTACTCAGAGGGTGTTCTGAGAGGTTCCTCAAGGATTATCAACCTTGTCTCCTGCCTGTTTGTTGAAACTTATGATTACTTTATTATTTGGCAATACAGAATACTCAGGCTTCAAAAATATATGCCAAAGAGAAAAATTTCAAACCCATGTCCATGCTATCAAGCTCAACTTGGTTGGAAACTATCCTGATTGATTGTCTGAATAGCTTACTGTTCACTCATCATTTCTATTGGAGCTCCTCACTGGGATGCCAGAAGTGGGTTACCAGTTACCAGTTTGCTTCCTCCTAATTTGTGGCCAGCTGTGAGAAGCTTCCTCTATTTTCCCAAGGATACCATACAAAAATCATTTCATGTGTGTGTCCCACATAGAAAAAAATTCCCTATCATTTTTCAAAGCTTGGACTACCCATATCATCATATTCTGGGGTGATTGTTTTATATGAAGATTTTCTATCTTAGATATATAGCTCCTATAAGGTCATATTTCCTGGAGGTAGGTGGATTGGAGGGGTGGGCTTTGGTGTCTGCATTTTTGATAAGCTCCAAAATTGAATGGTGACACACTACAGTTTAAGAATAATTCTCATTGATCTTATAGAATGGAAGGTAAATGAAAGTAATTTGGGACATGCTCTATTTGAGATAGGACTGTCTAGTAGGCAGAATAGAGGTAGTGATTTTTTTAATTTTAATTTAAAAACAATTTTTTTAAAAGAGAGAGTGCACACGTAGTGCAGGGTGGGGGCAGGAGGAGAGGGAGAGAGAGAATCTTAAGCAGGCTTCAGGCCTAACACAGAGCCTGATACGGGGCTCTATCTCATGACACTGAGATCTTGACCTGAGTCAAAATCAAAAGTCAGATGCTTAAGTGAGTGAGCCACCCAGGTGCCCCAGTGGTAGTGATTTTGAAGTGAGCCATATACTGGTTGTATTTGAAGCCCTGAGAATGTGTGAAAATGCACAGAGAAGGAAGGTGGAATAAGATGGAAGGAATCTTAGGACCATAACCTGAAGAATACAAGCATTAAAGGGGGAGGTTTGGGAAGGGTAGTTAGTAATAGATTATGAGAAGAGCAGGCAGAGAGGCAGGAGAACTAGTTGGGCTACTACCTGGGAGGCAAGGTTTAGTGACATGAAGACTGAAGTTCCCATGCCATCTAGCAAGAAGTGGTTCATTAGTGTTCTCCGTGAGGATGGATGAGTGGGCACAATGGTAACAAAATCTAGATTTGCAGTGAGTGAAGGAGTGGGAGGTGGGGAAGACTGAGTATTTATGGTCCTTTTTTTTTAAATTTTTTTTTTTACTTTTTAAAGATTTTATTTATTTGACAGATCACAAGTAGGCAGAGAGGCAGGCAGAGAGAGAGAGGGGGAAGCAGGCTCCCTGCTGAGCAGAGAGCCCGATGTGGGGCTCGATCCCAGGACCCTGAGATCATGACCTGAGCCGAAGGCAGAGGCTTTAACCCACTGAGCCACCCAGGCGCCCCTGTTTATGGCCCTTTAAAGAAACTTAGCTATGAAGGGGTGAAGGGAGGATGAAGACTGGGAGCAATGTAGGGTAAAGAGAAGTAGGAAAAATTCAATATATAGCATAGAGGATGTATTAAAGCAGGGATGGGGCATCTGATTGACTCGGTTGGTGGAGTATGTGACTCTTGATTAAACTCTTGGTTGTAGTTTGAGCGCCATGTTGGGTGTAGAGATTATTTAAAGATGGAATCTTGGGGTGCCTGAGGGGCTCAGTGGGTTAAGTCTCTGCCTTGGCTCGGGTCATGATCTCAGGGTCCTGGGATCGAGCACTGCATCAGGCTCTCTGCTCAGCAGGGAGCCTGCTTTCCCCCCACCCCCGCCTGCCTCTCTGCCTACTTGTGATCTCTGTCAAATAAATACATAAAATCTTCAAAAAAAAAAAAAAATAAAGATGGAGTCTTAAAAAATCTTAAAAAATAGAGCAGGGACCCAGAGAAGACAGAGATGGGATCAGGTGTGTAGATGGAAGGTGTGAGAACTTTTTTTTCACTGTGACAGAAGGCAGGAGGGTAAGAATGGGTACAGATGAATAGAAATTTGCAGGTCAGTTTGGGAAATTGTGACAGTAATGACCCCTACTTTCTTTGGAGTGATCAGAATGAAAAGATGGTATTAAGCATCTTGAAATTGTTTTAGGCAAAGCCAGCTTTGATACGTAGAAGGATTCCTTGCTAATCTTGAGATCCCAGTTGAAATTAAGACACCATGCATTTAAAGTGGTACTTATCTTCTCAATTCAACGTTCAGATTCGTGGGAGAGATAGTGAGAAATGGGGGTGAGTGGGAGAGTCTGAGTGGTCTAGTTTAGATTCCATGCCAGCTTGTGGCCTGGAGAAGAGTTTACTAGAAGAATCCTAAGTGGAAAACACATAAAGCTGACTGAAAAATAGCTAATAAGTTTATCTTTTAGCTATTCAGCATTTATGCCTCTCATGGGGCAGCTGTTCCTTGTACAACTGCACAAGCACATGCTCCTACACATCTGCAGTGGGAAAGAACAATGTGCACCTACTGCTTCAGAAGTGGTTTCAGGAAGGCCTGGCTCTGCAAGTCCGGGGTCTTTAGGTGATACCCCTTTTCCTTGTCATTTAGTCATGATCACGTTCCAGTATTCTGCTGCCTCTAGACTAAGTTGTATGTACAATCTGTGTTCAAACTTATATATAATAGTTGAGGAAGAGAAGGAAAAATTTTAAAATTAAGATGGAGGAGTAGAAAAAATTGTATGGTAACTTAAAGAAGTCATATCGAGGGGATACCTTCTGTTTTGTATCTGGTTGCTGGGCTGTGTAACTATGCTACTTACTTTTTTTTTTTTTTTTTAACTTCGACTACCTTCCATCTGGTTAGGGCTCTTGGTCTTGAGTAGAGATGGAGGGATCAGAGAATTGGTCTAGGCCTTTATTTCTGAGAGATCTAGAACATTAATGCTTGCCTAAAGAGAACTGTAGTAGTTTCATTTATTACTGATCCAGACAGTATGGGGGAGGGTCCTTGGAGATCCCTGGGTTTCACTCATATTTCTTTCAGCCTCATTTGGCTCTTATGAGATGATGATGAGGTAGTCCTGGTTCCTGCAGATTGGATTGTGGCAGTACATATAAAGATATATGCCTATTCCCGTCCAGTAAAAGCAAACTGTTTCTGTTGATATTAGAAAGGAGAAAATGCATTGTTAAGATCTAGAACTGTATCCAAGCAGATGGGTTGTATTAGTTGGCTTCACGAAAGACAAGATGTGGAATAATGGAAGAATTTGGGGTTACTCTTTAAGTCATACTGATCAACCCTAACTTCTCTATATTGACAGATTTGGTTATTAAACAGGGATGTGGTAGGAATCACCACATATGCATAGTGAAGCTTTTTGGCATTGAATTTTGAAAACTACCCAAATCAGACCTAGCAGTGGTATATATGTATGTGTGTATGTATGTATGTAGGCTCCATGCCCAGTGTGGTGCCCAACACAGAGCTTGAACTCACGACCAGGAGATCAAGACCTGAGCTAAAACCAAGAGTTGGATGCTTAACCAACTGAACCCCCCAGGTACCCCTACCCGTGGTATTTATTTTGATTTTCTCCTTGATGGGGAGATACAGTCCCAATGGGAAGCCATATCTCTCCCCATATAATATCCTTCATGTACGTGTTAGGGAACCAAAAGGATGTTCTACTATTTTCTGTGAAAATACATTTCCTTTAAACTCTCAGAAACTGGGTGAGAAATCATAGGCTGGCTTTGCTCTCCACTGGGTGAACTAGATTAAAAAATTCATTTATCACTGAGTCTCCATAATGAGCAACAACAGTATATTTCTAGGCTTCCAGAATTAGTAGTAACTCAGAGCCAATATTCAGTATTCACACAAAGTTTGGGTATTTCCCTTTCCTCAGTGCACCTGGATAAATGGCTACTTGTCCTGTAGGGAAAGATCTGAGGAAAATTTCTATTAGGCATGTGTCGTGTTATAGCATCTATATACTGTATTGTCTTTATTCAAGGGACTCTGAGTCTGTAATTTGATTTCAGTGTGGAAGTGGGTGAGATGCCATGACTGTCTATATGGTTGGCTTGAGTTAGTCTTTTTCAGAGACCTGGAATATTTCTGATTATAGGTTTCAAAAAAGGCTTGAGTTTGATAAACATATAAAAGGACCTTCTTACAATTGAATACTACTCTAACAAAAAAAAAAATAAATAAATAAATGAACCACTGGGGAAAAAAGGGTCTTAATGAATTGCCTGTTCATTTTGTTCCTGGGGATCCTATTAATCATAGCTTAACATCTATGAGAATTAGACTGTTAACCGAGATATGGTTACTATAAAAGTCCTGCCATTTTAATACTCATACATACGCATTTTGTTTCTAGGTGTTAAATTGTCATCATGTGGGCTTTGCCATCCTGGCTTCCTCTTATCTCTGAAAAAAGGGCTGTGTCAAAGTTGATTCTTGGTTATTCAGTGAATGAAATAGGAATTAGGGCTTGGTGGGATACATAGGAAGCTCAGTAGGGGGTGTTTTAGAAAAATTTGGAGGGTTAAGTATATCCAAGCCTTCTAGACTTTGCTAATAACCTCATTATGTAACATTGTAATCTCATTCTTTGAGATGAGCGTCTTTACTTTTATGCAAGAAACCTGGAGAGACTGTGAACTCATTTGTTACTGTAATTTAAAACCTACAGAATCAGTTCCTGAATTACATTCTTAGTGGTTAAGCCTCATTGATATAAGAAGAAAGAAATTCTTTCTGCAGAGTCCCAAGGACCCTGAGTTTTGTTCTTTACCCTTAGATGGGAATTTTGAGGTTTAAACTTATCATTCTCTTATTTTAAATTATCCAGTGCTCTTAGAAAAGCCATTTTATATATGGTTTGGCATTCCTCCTTCCTATTCTGTTGGCCTAGGGCAGCAGCTATCCAGTCCACCGGAGTGTCACCTACAATGGGCACATGTCCCTGATGCCTGGAGGTGTTCACTTGATTAACCATTCTGTCACTGTGTATGATGTTATTTAACTCTGTCTGGAGTCTTACTGCTTTGTATCCCAACTCAGCTCAAGAACCAATTTCCAAATATCCCTGCAGGAATTGGTACCTGCAGTTTATTCTCTGCTGCCAATTTCTTCCTGAAATTTTTTTTGTCACAAGTTATAGGAAACAACTATGATAAATATAAATAAAAGAGGGATTGGAGTAAGAGTGACGTAGATCTCTCAAATGCAGGAAGAGTTGAATTGGCCAAACCTTAGTGGGGGGATGGGAACAGCATGGCTCTAGAGACTGCATAGATCTCCTGGGGGCTGCCATCAGATCATGTAGCAGCAGATTGCTGGTGTTGCTATTCAGGATTGAAATTCTCAGGATAGTACCTCTCTCATATGGTTATTATGAGAATTTAATGAGTTAATACATAAAAGTCACATAAACCATTGCTTGGCATGTGATACACTCTTAGTAAATGAGTATGTAGAACTCCTACTTTTAAGTAGATGGAAAAAAGTTAATATTTTATACTAATACAGCAGTTCAAAACTGACACCTAAAGTGTTAGTTTCCTAGGCCACCATAACAAAGTTCCACGAATTGAGTGGCTTAAAGCAATAGAAATTTATTCTCTGACAGTTTTTAGAGGCTGGAAGTCCAAAATCAAGGTGTCGGCAGGGACATCCTACCATACCTGAAGCCTCTAGGGTCCTTCTTTGCATCTTCCAGCTTCTGGTAGTGCCAGGCATTCTTTGGTTTGTGGATGTATCACTCTAATCATTGTCTCCATTGCCACATCATCATCTTCTCCTTAAATGTCTTCACATGGCGATCTCCTCCCTCCCACCCCCCACTCCCCCATACATACATTCTTCCTCCCTCCCTTCCTGCCTCCCTCCCTTTCTTTCTCTTTCTTTCTTTTTTTCTTTCTTTCTTTCTAAGATTTTTTTTTTTTTATTTGACAGAGAGAGAGAGATCACAAGTAGGCAGAGAGGCAGGCAGAGAGAGAGGGGGAAGCAGGAGGGGGGGAAGCAGGCTCCCTGCTGAGCAGAGAGCCCGATGCAGGGCTCAATCCCAGGACCCTGAGATCATGACCTGAGCCGAAGGCAGAGGCTTTAATCCACTGAGCCACCCAGGCGCCAGACTTTCTCCTTCCTTCCTTCCTTCCTTCCTTCCTTCCTTCCTTGCTTTCTCTCTCTCTCTCCCCTCCCTCCTTCCCTCCCTCCCTCTCTCCCTTCCTTCCTTCCTTTCTTCCTTCCTTTCTTCCTGATTTTATTTATTTTAGAGAGAGAGAAAGAGCAAGCTCAGAGAGGAGGGACACAGGGAGAGGGAGAGAGAGTCTCAGGCAGACTCTGCACTGAGTGCAGAGCCCTACTCGGAGCTCAATTCCACCATCCTGAGATCATGACCTGAGCCAAAACCAAGAGTTGGACACTCAGCACTGAACCACCCAGGCGCCTCCCCCATCCCCGCTTTCTCTTCTTATAAGAGAGTTTTATTGCATACCTAATTAAGTGTGACCTCATCTTAACTTGATTACATCTGTGAAGACTCTATTTCCAAATAAAGTCACAGGTATTGGGGATTGGGATTTGAACATATCTTTTTTTGGCGGGGGTGGGGGAATGGGGAGACACAATTCAGCCCACAACACCTATGTTACCATTTCCCCCTCTTGTGTCCAAGTATGGACATTGTTCATCAGAGCATTCTATCTAGTGAGGGCTCAGAATTCTTTTTAATACAATGATTTCAACAGCTGTAGAGTTGACACTCTATGATGAAATCAGTGTACAACCTTATATTAGTCTTTTGTAAAAGGACTTGCTTTGACTGAGTTACATTATAACTATTGACACCAAAGCAAAGCTTAGGAAAAACACGTAATATGTTAGTATGCTTGAATATTGATGATATAACAAAATGTTTTTAATTACATCATCTGCTGGCAGATTGGCCTTTGTATATGAAGCAAGACTCGATTGTTTTAATTTTAAAATTTTTCTTTTAGACATTAGGAAGTTTATTTCCAAAGAAATTTTGTTGCTAATGTTTGTTTCTTCTTATATCTTTTAAAAACATCTCTCTGCAGATAAAATAATTGTGGGTAGCTTTATGGGATACCTAAGAATCTTTAACCCCCGTCCTGTAAAAACAAGAGATGGAGCTCAAGCTGAAGATTTGCTTCTAGAAGTGCATCTACGAGATCCAGTATTACAAGTGGAAGTAGGGAAGTTTGTTTCGTAAGTACAGCTCATTAATTCTGACATTTTATCTTACTTGGAGTATATCATTCCCCGACTGTGTCATTTTTGTGGATTCTTAAGTGAAAAAACGATTATCCATGAGTTAAATATGTTTTCTGGATATTGTTACCTGGGCGTTCCTCATGTACTGAACTTTTTTTTTTTTTTTAATTTGGAAACCTGTACAAGGAGGATAATTTAGAACTTTTTTTTAATAGTAACAGACCTAACATATTTGACATATCAGAAGTTTAAAGGAAAAGAGAGAAGCTTTTGAAAATAAAGAAATAAATAGAAAGTATTCACTTATTTATAGCACTAATTGTCCAGGTTATATAAAAGTCTGTTTATGTTTAAATAATTAGACAAAGTAGCAGTTATTGTATTTGACACAGAACGTTGAAGCTTTAAAATGAATTTCTGCACTTATTTGGTGTAGAAAGGTCCTTAGTTTCTTAAAAGAAGCCAGCTCAATCCACAAAGTAAGTCTTACTCTTACAAGAGCTTTGTTTCCAAGTACTTTATTTTTAATCCTACTTTATTTTAGGAAGCTGTTTATTAGTTTGCATTTTGTGTAATTGTCTGCTTTTTATTTCCTGATGATGCTGATTTTATTTTATTGTCATGTATGAATTTCCTTAAAATTGAGCCTGTATTTTTTTTTTTTTTTAAAGATTTTATTTATTTATTTGACAGAGAGAGAGATATCACAAGTAGGCAGAGAGAGAGGGGGAAGGAGGCTCATGCAGGGCTCGACCCCAGGACCCTGAGATCATGACCTGAGCTGAAGGCAAAGGCTTTAACCCGCTGAGCCACCCAGGCGCCCCTGAGTCTGTATTTCTTAATCATTTATAAAAGTATGTATTGTGAAGAGTTATATAGATAGAGGTGGTCTTGTTATCCCTTACCTTTTTTTTTAAAAGCTCCCTTTGCCTTCCTGAGTCTGGGAGTGCCCTGAACTCTGGATTTTGACTCACTACATTTGCTTGTATTTACTGGCCCCACTTTCCACTTATTCAGGGCCTTGAGTCTTGCTAGAAAAACCTAAACAACCATTCTTGAACATTAACGCCCTTCTAGTCAGGTTTTATTCTGATGGGAAGATGCTTCATGGATGCTATGGGTAGGGCACGAGATAGGACTTTAATGCACTGTGATAGGCTGGATCAGAGAGATTTTGTGTCTGATGTGGTTGGTAAATATCTATTCCATCTAAAAGTAGATGATGATTATGTAAGTGCCTGTTGTATACCTAGCATATATTAGGCATGATAAATTTATAAAGTAAGGAGACAGAAGGATTCTTTCCTCTAAAAAAGCATTTTTTTTAAAGATTTTATTTATTTATTTGAGAGAGAGAGAGAGAGAGAGAGAGAGAGAGAGAGAAATAGCATGAGAGGGGAGAAGTTCAGAGGGAGAAGCAGACTCCCCGATGAGCAGGGAGCCCGATGCGGGACTTGATCCTGGGATTCCGGGATCATGACCTGAGCCGAAGGCGGTTGCTCAACCAACTGAGCCACCCAGGCACCCTCTAAAGAGCATTTTTATCTTTTCATTTTTTGAAACAGCGAGGTGCAGTTATGACCATTCTATTCAGCAGTCCTAAGTATAGCTTGATGGAAGGAAGGAGGTTAACATTAACGAGTGGATACTATACTGGTATTAATTAACTGGCACTATCTCATTAATCTTATGTGTAAGATGTGATCTATATTTAAAGATAAGGAAACTAGCTAGAGCTCAGAGCTTTAGGTCACACAGCCAGGATTCAGACCCAGGTCTGTCTGACTCCATACTCTGTTATCTTTCTATGACATTATGTTCTTCTCCTGTGCATGATAGAAAAATTGTTTTGAGTGTGCAGGGCAATAATAATAATAACAATTATTATTATTTTAAAGATTTTATTTATTTATTTGACAGAGAGAGATCACAAGTAGGCAGAGAGGCAGGCAGAGAAAGAGGAGGAAGCAGCCTCCCTGCCAAGCAGAGAGCCCGATGCGGGGCTTGATCCCAGGACTGAGATCACGATCTGAGCCGAAGGCAGAGGCTTTAACCCACTGAGCCACCCAGGCGCCCCAATAATTATTTTTTGAAGTCAATATTGAGTATGTGACAGTTGTATATATATTTGCATTTTCTGGTAGTAGAATGGATAGTGAGCATTTACATTATTATAAGGATGTTTTGCAGGTATTAACCAATATTCTTATTTTGTAAATGAGAGACTAATACTCTGAAAGGTTAAATGATTACACAGATACCAAGGTGCACAGGTCAGGACCACAGTCCAGGTTTTCAGATTTCAATTATAGTCTTTGTAGTTTAGAACAAACAGAGTCTATATCAGAAGTTGCACGCTGGAGGACTGCTTGCGGATGTGTTTTAAATTTAAAAGAGTTGCCAATATTTAAGAACCAGGAGATTTCACATAAAATCCCTGCTTTCTGGCTTTTCATGAAAAAATGTGGAGATTTGGCCACATGCCCAGAGCTGATTGGTAGCTGCTTCCTCTAGACTGGCCTTACCCTGCAGCAGGCCACAGCTATTTACATCCTTTACTCATTTCTGTCCACCGACCTGACCCTCGAAGACTGGACTTATGATTTCTAGATTGTGTTATGTCTTGGAAACCACTTTGTAGGGGCTGAGAAGTGTATTGGTGACAGTGGCAGTTTAGTCCAAACTGAAATATTTTCAGTGCGTTTAATAAAATTTCTGAGCTGAAAGTGACATATGTCATTTACTAATAATGGTTAGCATTCTTTGGTGCTTTATATTTTACTAGGTGCTGTCACATGATTTTATTTCATTTAATTGAAACCTCTTATTTTCCAGAAGGGGAAATAGGCTCAGAGAGATTAAGTAACTTGACCAAGGTCATAGGTTGATTACCCAGAAAGATAAGGCCAAAACTTGGATCTCTGTATTATGGGAGAGCACTCATGAAGGGGCCTCTGATATGACTTCCTGGGAGGCTAAAGTGACTTCAATTAAAGGCAGTTCCTTGAGGCAGAGTCCTTGAGCCTCTGGGATTGTCAAAGTGGGTGTTGTTACATTTATTTTTCAGTTTCAGTTTTCAGTTATCTAGTAAATTTTTAGTTTACGGATGGTAGGTTGTGGTTATAATCTCTTTTTAAAATTATCTTATAATTTTTTTGTTACATCTGAAATTGATATTTAAACTTTTTCCATTTTTCAGAGGTACTGAAATGCTTCATTTGGCTGTGTTGCATTCTAGAAAACTTTGTGTCTATTCTGTCTCAGGTAAGAAACATTTTTTTCTAATGTAAAATTTGTATTAAAAACACCTTAATATAAAAACTCTTAATATTATATAAGAATAGATGCTCACTTATGTTCACTTGCTAGAGAACACAAAACATTTGGTTGAAGGTTTTCTTATTTTGGTTAACATTTTCCATTTGTTCATTTGTTTTTTCAGGTACTTATGTTATTACATTTTTTCTGGTTTGCTATTTATATGCATATTTAAATTTCTAGTAGAAGATTCCTTGTGATCTCTTCCCAGGAATTGTGTCCAGAATTGTCTGTGACTAATAGAGGCCAATTCTGCATGCTTAGGATACTTGAGTGTTTAAAAATTTTTTTATTTATTTTTATTATAGCTGACACACAATATTACATTAGTTTCAGGTGTACAGCATAGTGATTCCACTTCTCTATACATTATGCTATGCTCACCATCAGTGTGGCTATCATATGTCACCATACAATGCTATTACAATACCATTGACTATATTCCTTATGTGGTGCCTTTTATCCAGGATGCTTGAGTTTTAAGAAATGTTTAAAAGCAAATTCATTAGATGCTGAGAGTCATGTGGTTTAAAGTACTTTTTCTTTGATGAACCTCAGGTGTTTTCTTTTTATGATTCAAATTTCTTGGCTCTTGGTTGTTTTTACCCAACCTACCTAAGGCACTTGTTTGAGGTCTAAGCAGGTTTCATTTTCTGACACGGTTCTGTAGATACCAGTGTGGCAGTTAACTATAGTTTGGTTTCAGCATTTCGATCCTTAATAAATATAAAAGGTAACTTAAAAAATTTTTGTTGTAGTAATTAGATAAATTTTAGTTCAAGCTGAGAGAGTTATTTCATGGATGTCAATATTGGGGAAATTTTTTATGGGTACAATAAAGCTAATTCTTTGGGGTCTATTCCTTATACAAGAGTTGTTCTTTGGAGTTTGCTATAAATATTAGCTTCTAGGATTTGGATTTTTCATACTCATTCTCTTGTTTTGGGCTTTTTTTGTATTTTGCTTTCAGTTTGCGTAATGATTTGTCCTTACTGTATTTATATGTGCAAATATATATACCCAGTGTGGAGCCCAATGCGGGGCTTCAACTCATGACCCTGAGATCAAGACCTGACCTGAGCAAGAATCAGACACCCAACCAACTCAGCCACCTAGGTGCCCTGATGTGGATATTCTTAAGTAGTCTCTTTTTGGGGGTGAAGGTCTGTTACATATCTAAGGCAGGCTTGGTAACCTGGCCTATGGTATATGGTAGGCATATGTTGACTATATGAATAAACTAATTTTTGGGTAGTGTTGAGGGAATTGGTAGGGGCTCTTGACTCCTTATTCTCTTTATTACTCTGTGTTATTTTTATTCTTCCTTCTTTTTTTTTCTCTGTTACCATTTTCTTTTCCACTTTTCCATTTACAAATCAGAAGCCCAGTATAGTACCTCTCTGTCATTGGTAAACACTCTCATTGGTTTCATGGTAAAAGATGTTGCTTTTCCTAGTGATAGGGCAAATTAAATTTAGTGTTCCAGAATAAATGGAGAAGATATGATAAAGGCTACTTTACCGCATGTTGTCCTTTCTTTTCCATCATAAGGCTTGTTAACAGTGAAGTGATACTATTAACTGGGTTACACAGGACATGGAGGAGGGGAACTTGTACACAGTTACCCCTGAATACTTCTTGGAGAATTGGTCCCTTCTGGAGATTCTAAGAGGGCAGGAGAGGGAAAAATCCTACAAACTAGAAATTAGTTAAGACTCTTGGCCTTCCCTGGTCCCATCTGAATGATGGCCCAGAAAGACAGAAACCTCTAGAGTTTCCTTGAAGAATAGGGCATAATAGACCAGTGATAAAGTGTATGTTTATCACTTGATCTTAGCCAAAAGGCCAAGAAGTGATAAAGTGTATGTTTATCAAAAAGACCTGCTGAAAGAAACTGGCATGTTTGGTCACAACTTGTTTATGGGACATTGGTATTTTCCTTCAAATTAGTGTTGAAAATGACAATTATTTGTCATGGGAATGGGTGATTTCATTGCTCTTTTATTCTTTGTATTCGTTTGCAAACTTTGTATTCGTTTGCAAGCTTTGTATTCTCCGGGGATAAAGAGTTCTCCAAACTACATTCCCTTATGCCCCACCTCACTTCCCTATTCTGTCTCATTTCTTCAGCCTCTTATGATATTTGCAGGCTGACAATTTGTATATTTTTTCTGGCTCGGCTTAAATTGAGAAACAGAGAAGTTAATATTTTTGTTCTCTTGAATATGTTTCTTGAGGTTCCAGACTGAACGTTTACCTAGCTTTTACTGTAACAGGGCAAGCATAAACATTTTTTAGTTTAAGTAAAACCACTGGTGTCAACAAATGAAAGTGTTAGCTGAACTGGACAGTCTCACCTCCAGCTGCCCCCTCCCCAAATATTTTTTGTTTTCTTTTTATGCCGTGTGCTTCTAAAAAAGATTTGAGGCATGCTAGAGGAGACCTGGACACACCAAACAACCCTTCATAGTTAGGCTGCTGTGCTGTGGGTGATGTGTTATCAAATGCATGCTTAATATAGAGAAATAGCAGCGTCTTGCTGAAATGAACCACCTTATGATACCTAAAGGAAAAGCATCACATGGCATTTCAGATTCCTTTCTGATGGGCTTTAGTTTCTGATAAATGGTTACAGATGTGTGAGCATAAGCCATGCTGATTATGTCCTCTTAAATATTCTTTTCCAAAAATTGTGTACTTCAGCAAGCATTTGCTAAGCATTTGACATATTTATAGAATTTTAATGTTTGCTGTGAGTGGGCAAAAAGATGTGGTTCTTTAATTTTGATAGGCTTATATAATCTAATTTGGTTATTTAACACAATGAACCTTTCAATTTACTCTGTAATGGCTTTTATTTCATTTCACTTCATTAGATTTCTCCGCAGTTGTCTAAAATTGCACCAAAATCTGTTGTCAAGGTGATCTTTGATTTTTCTAGAGAATTTTTTTGTTTAAATCAAATTGTTTAAATAAGGCCAACAGCGTTAATGTTCTAATATCCGTTTTACCTTCTAATTGATGAAAATTTGTATTAATTTTAGCTATACATGGACTGTATTTATAGAGATACACTTGCTATATTCAATCTGTGTATCCCAGGACAAAACCTGTGTATAAGTAAGGGTGCCTGGGTGGCCCATTCAGTTAAGGGTCTGCCTTCAGCTCAGGTCATGATCCCAGGGTCCTGGGATCGGCCCCCTGCATCGAGCTCCCTGCTCGGTGGAGAGCCTGCTTCTCCCTCTCCCTCTGCCTGCTGCTCCCACTGCTTGTTCTGTCTCTCTCTCTGTTAAGTAAATAAATAAAATCTTAAAAAACAAACAAGGAAAAAAACCCCCAAGACCCCCCTGTGTATAAGTGGTTTTAATCTTGTATTATCGATGCGTCTCTAGAAAAAAATGGTCAGAAATTTTAGATTTTTCAGATACTACCTTTATTCCAAAGTAGTGTCTAAGGAAGACAAGTTGTCTTCTGTTCGCCATAGGTGCAGTATTAAGTTTTAAAGTGCTATTATCTGAAATTTGAAGATTTCCAATGCCTTTGGAGCTTTTTCAGAGCACAAATCCTAGTGTCATTTCATGCCAAGTTTGTATAAGTATTGAATGCTGAACCCCTGTTCACTAACCTTTCAGCTAGCAAACATGTGTAAGTGTATTCCTAACTCAGAGGGGTTGATTTGGTTTTAGGTATAGAATGAAATTGGATGAAATGAAATTTCTGTAGGGACAAACCAAATGTTTCTTGGAACTTCTTTTTCTGGTTTCTTGGAGGCTACACCTCTCTTAAGGTTAAGGCTGTGAGTTATTTAGTGTGTGTGTGTGTTTCTTTTTCTTTCCTTTTTTTTGGCCCATGTGGTTGTGATTACCCCTCAGTTTCCCTGGACCAATTTTACTACCATTTAGATTCCGCAAAGCTTTCATCTATCAGGGTTAGCAGGCAAATTTGAGTCTTTCTTGTTGTTTCTTATTCTATCGGCATGTGAAGTCTCTTGTTCCCATTTTTAGGGTCATAAATCGGAGTAGAAGTGATTTTCCTCCAAGAAATCCTCCCCTATTAGTTTTCTCTTTCAACCCTTCACCTTCCAAATGAAGAAAAGGCCAGGCTATATATATATATATATATGTATGTATATAAAACTATAATGTTCTTGCCTGGTTACTGGGACATAGCTTCAGCTGTAAGTACTCTAGAAAACAACTTGAGAGTAAAATAAGTATAAGAAATCTTTTTTGGGGCACTTGGCTGGCTCAGTTGCTTGAGTATCTGCCTTCAGCTCAGGTTGTGATTGCAGAGTCCTGGGATGGGGTTCCGCATCAGGCTCCTTCCTGGGTGGGGAGTCTGCTTCTCCCTCTTCCTCTGCCCCTCTCTCCCACTTGTGCTCTCTCTCTCAAATAAATAAATAAATAAAATCTTTATTAAAAAAAGAATCTTTTCAAATTTGGAAAGAAATAGAAAGTAATTATAGTACATATGACCTAGTAAATGCAGAAAAAGTATCTTTGTTTTGAAGGAGATTCTTCGCGGACTTCGAATAAAACATACTGTCCTATTTACTTGCTAAGGGAAACTTTAGAATATCTCTCCATTAAATTAGGATATAGTATATTAGAGGCTTGGGTATTTTGAGAGGTGGGACAGGAAACTGAATTGCTTGAAAGTGTGGGGAATTTTTTCTAAGACATTTTGAGTCATGTATTTGCTCTATTATTGTTTAAGTGTAAGGAACTTAACCTCATTTATTTCAGGACTGAAATTGGATGGTTTTATTTTTATTTAAATAATTACACTTTACTTAGACCTAATGGATAGATAAGAAATGTCACCCAGGGTGGTATTTCATCTAATGGTATAATCTACCCAAGACTTAAATTGTCCTAACTGTGCTGGCATTCTGTGTCATCAGTATGCTAATTATTCATAATACACGTTGTTTTAGTGCTTTGTCATTTTAAATTTCACTGAAATTGAATTACTTCGAATTGGTGTAGAGGATGAGAAGAAATGAATATTTTTATTTATTTATTTATTTATTTATTTATTTATTATTTTTAAAAAGATTTTATTTATTTATTTGACAGAGAGAGCACAAGTAGGCAGAGAGGCAGGCAGAGAGAAGGGGAAGCATGCTCCCTGTTGAGCAGAGAGCCTGATGCGGGGCTCGATCCTAGGACCCTGAGATCATGACGTGAGCCGAAGGCAGAGGATTTAACCCACTGAGCCACCCGGACACCCCAGAAATGAATATATATATATATACTTTTTTAGAAATGAATATTTTTAAATGTAAACAAATACAAAGCAATTCTGTAATTTTTTTCTCCTTAGGAACCTTGGGTAACGTGGAACACGGAAACCAATATCAGATCAAATTGATGTATGAACATAATCTTCAGAGAACAGCCTGCAATATGACTTATGGATCATTTGGTGGTGTGAAAGGTAATTGGCGTTAATCATGAGTGTGCTATTGCAAGTACCAGATTTAGGATATTTGGCCATATTAAAATGGAGGATCATGGGGTATGAATTTCAGAGGGAGTTAAACATATTTTATTGAGACCTTTATATTCGAATGGTCAAGCAAAATTTGAAGAGAAAATTTTAAACATCAAATGTGTTTGATTTTCCTATAACCAGCACTTTTATATGGTCTATAGAGATATTTCTAAAAGTGTCTTCTTTAAATTTTGTCTTTGTACATGACCTGACTGAAATTGAGCTTTTTTTGGGTAGAACTATGTGACTGCCTCTCTCAGTGGAAGAAGGGGTTGATCTCCTTGATAGGGCGTCCCTGTCCTACTTGTGATAGGCAGGGCAAAGCTGCAGAACCCTCTTCCCACCTCTCCCACCCAGGGCCACTGCACAGGGTTCTGTAGGTTATGTCTGCACAAGGGCACCTGGACTGCAGACAAGCACAGAGTGAAATGCAGACCTCATCCTGCTCATCAAGCCATGTGCCCTGGCCTGGAATAAACCTCCCCAGAGCAAGGGGGCCTTTTCTAAATTTCACAAACACATTACATTTATCAAGTGTTGGCTCAGTGAGGCTGGATTCCTTCCACGTTGGGGAATATCTTTTTCTAAGTAGCATGGGGCTACGTGCAGCCTGCCCACCCTAATCCCAGAGCTTCCTGTGTTATCAGGGCTTGGTGCTTGCTTGGGTACACTGTTGCTGTTGGCATGGGAGAATTTTTATCTGCCACCTACCTCCTCTCACTTCTCTGTGATAGGGTGATAGAGGAGCCACTGGTGCTGGAGCGAGGACAGGAAACCAGGTAGTGACACTTCCCTGTGTGTGTGTGTGTGTGTGTGTGTGGCACCTGTGGAACATGAACTAGGGATTTTCATAATATTTTGCATCTTTCTGGGCTCATATTTTTTTAGTTTATTGTTTAATCATTGCATTGAAATGTAGGCTACCTATGTTAGATTTTTCTTTAGTGACATGAAAAAAATGATTTTATTTTGGAAGTCATTTGTGTGAACTCAATTTTTTCATACATAGAGATAAAGGCAAGGAAGAATGAATTTGAGTGTATCAATTAACAGGAATATTTTAGATGGTGATGTACAAATAAATGTTTTATATAAAGTGATATGAAAGGGAACACTTGGCTGGATTGCAGAATTGCTTAACTTGAGTAATGGGAATGTTTGGATTATTTAAGGAATATTGGAGATTTCCAGAGTTGGATAAAGAGAAGAGAGAGAGCTAAAATTTGATGAGAGGCAAACTTTTATCAGTGAAGTATCCCTTCCTAACCTCAGCTGTCAGAACTGATTTTCACTGTTCTTTAAAAAAAAAGTCCGACATGATCAGGGGACCTAGTTGTTTAAGAAACTGTTTTAATTCTTTTCCCCCTACTAAATCTTCAAAAGGCAAATTGCTAAATTCTGTGCATCTGGAGTCCAAAAAATTATGATAAGAGAAAAAAGTGCTTTAGCTAAATGAAAGTAAGTTTTAATTTTTTTGGTAGAATCAAGTGAATTCTTTAGACCACCTATCAAATGTTATATTGATTGCGCTGACTTTTTTTTTAAATCAGATCAAGTTAACCCAATTAAAGTTTTAAATAACTAAAAACGGATTCCTTGGTTTTGTGTGACATTTTTGGTGATTTAATAATAGACTTCAAAAATAATGATAGTTGCTAATTGTTTTGAAAAGAGCAGATGACTTTGTACTTACATGATACCTTATTTCTTAAATTATGCCTTACATGTAAAAAGTACCTTTTGAAAAAACAAGAGGCCATTCTGATATGCTTTACTTTCTTATGGTTAAGCAGAACATTTCACAATTTGAAACAGAAATGTCTGAGTAGCAGAAGTGATTATTCCATTTAATGGGTTTGAAACACATAATATCATTGCGGTATCTACAAAAAATATGAAAAAATAGTGAGGTTGGTAAATTAGTAATAATCAGCCATGTTGGCAGATTTCCACGGTTAATAGGGAGTTACTACTAATAAGTACATGATTTCTTTTTGGGAGGATGAAAATGTTCTAAAATTAGATTATGGTAATGGTTGTACAGTTCTATAAATACAGTAATACTTGAGCTGTATATTTCAAAGAGGTGATATATAATATCTCAATACAACTGTTAAAAAAATTGGCCATGGGATAAAATCTGATGCTAGAGAGGTGATGATACAGTCTGCATATCCTACATTGCTTGGGGACATGTAAAATGACATAACACTCTTATAAAGCCGGTTGGCTATTGAAAACCATGAAAATATCCTTGGATGCTTATATGTGACTTATGGCAATGTATATTAGGAAATGAGCCAAAATATAGAAAAATCGTATCAAGTTGCCATATAGTTATTTATTTCCTCTTTCTGTCCTTCCTTCCTTCCTTTCATATATACATTTATATATTTATTTGTAATAGAGAAAAATTAGAACTGATCTCTGAGTTATAGAGGAGAACGACTAAGTTTTGATGCATAGATTCAGTAGGTTATTATGAAGCTAGTAAGATTGTTTTGTTTGCTGAAATATACATCTTTGTACATAACTATTTGTCCACGTTCCTGATTATTTCCCTAGGATAGAATGTGGAAATGGATAGAGTCAGAAGGTTATACAAATTTTTTTCTCAACCTGATAACTTCCTCTCCCATGTACTATATAAATACATTGTAAAAAGTACAGAACTTAAGAAGAAAGTAAAAGTCACTCCAAGATATGCACATTTCTATACAAAGCCCATTTTCTAAGCCTGATGTCACTGTGTGTGCCTAATGTGCACCTTTCCAGGAGTGAGCTGGTCAGTCTTGTAATCTGAAGACTTCCCTAGACTTGATCTGAGTTTAAAAAATGAAACTTAAAATTTGTTGTCTTCTGTCTTCCTCTGTATTTAGGATGCCTTCTTGTGGAATTATTTAGTTGTATAATCATGTCAGTAGTCCTCAAGAAAGGAATTAAGCAAGAAGAAAACCTGGCCCCATTTTAAACAAATGTGTTTATAAGGAATAGGAAGGCAGAGCGAGTTTATTTTGCATGTGCAGCAGAATAAACTACCACTAGATGGCAGTCCTCTACAACCTTAGATTTAGTTGGTTCTGCCTTTAAATAAAGTATGGTAAGAAATCACCAGTGGAAGAGTTTTGAACCCAAATAATACTTTTACCAAAAATAAATGTAACTTCTTTATATTGCAGAAAAGTATTGGAGTAGTTTTAAAAAAAATTAATTATAATTGGTAATATCTCAGAATATAATGTAAAAATGCTTTCTAACTGCTTCTCAAACTTTAAGTTGCATTTGAATCACAATGGGATCTTGATAAAAATGCAGGTTCTAATTTCGTAAGTCCAGAATTGGACCTGAGTTTGAATTTCTGATACTCTTCTCAATGATGCCAGGTCTCAGAGATCTGTACTGAGTATTGTTCTGTACTAGGCATGCTGTAAGTGCTTTACGGGCTGAGTAACTTAAGATATACTAAGCCAATGGTAGAGAAGGGATTCTAATTCAGACTTTCTGCTTCCAGAATCTTGTGGTGTTAACCTACTAAAATTCTTCCTTGTGTGGGCTGTGAGTAAATTAACCTTCTTCCTAATTCAGAAAAAACTTTCCTATCAGAAAGAGGTGTATCTTGGTTTGTCTGAAGTTAGCGCACAACTCTGATTCTTTGTAGGTTATGGACATGTTGAGTAACTTCTGGGTCAGATACTTGCTTTTTCCATTGATTTTTTTGGTTCATGCTTTGGTTTCTAAGAAAAATCCTCCTTCAGGCCTCCAATAATCAGAGAGGTTATATATGGGAGGGTAATATATGATTTGAAATTAGCAAAAGAGTGATTACTGTTTTTTAAACCTTTTTTTGTTTTCATGTTCATTAAGAAAATCTTTCAAAAACACCTTTTATACATTTGCAAAAACTCAAAGTTGCATTCCTTTGATGCAGTAGGGTTGGCTTTATGTCAAGCCACATGTAATGCCTATTAATGAGAAAAAATGGTAAGGAAATATGAAATTTAGTTTTATGAACTAGTTGAAGAATATTTGCTTAATATCTTCCATTATTCAGACTACTATTTACCATTCCAGAATTTAAGTTAAAATTCTTTCCATATTATACTTTTTAGGGAGAAATGACTGATATTAATGGCTGTATTGGGCTTTTTTAAACAAAAGGAGTGTGGGAGGAGATGTGTTTGGAGTTAAAAAATGTTTGTAGTTTCTCTAATATAAATCTAACTTTTTTTTGAAGAACGTGTGACTCTGGGTTTTTATAAAAATGGTAGTTTATCTTTGCCTTTTATACTGTTGACAAATTAATGCTTGCAAAATTTAGTGAGTGGCATAAACATGGACAATCAAATTACAGTTTGGAAAGATACTAAATCAGTTTTAAAAAGGTAGATTTGAATTGATTTACAAATATGTTATTAAAATTGATGGAATTTATTTGGCAATTGGAACTCTACTTGTTTTTGAAAAAAGGAACAAATAATATCTCTGCCAGATTTTCCTCTGCTTTTGTTTCATTGTGTCACTACAATAGTGGTTGTTGATATGGCACTTTACCTAGTTAAGATAAGTTTGTCAATTCAGAATTGTATTTCGAAAAGGACAGCATTAATGTGGACTGACAGAATGCCAGTGGTTCAGCAAAGAAAGAATGCTGTTGTTTTAAGGTCAATAACTGCAAATACTTAGCTTGGTAAAATAAGGTACTTTATCTAGTATATGTAATATATCTTGCTACCATTAAGACAGTTGAGCTTAAACTTCCTTTATTCATAATATGACTTAGAGACCCTATAGTTACATCCTCAGTTATCACAAATTTGTCCTGTAGGGGTGGGACAAGTTAACAAACCTTATGATGTATATGGCTCTTTCAAGTGTGCAAAAGAGACATTGGGAAGAAATAGTTGATTTGTTGGAGATGTATGGGAACTTTCAGGGACTAGAACAAGTCTGGTGTTAGTCCTCCCTTGCATCATCTCTCTCCATCTATCCATCCGTCCATCCAGTGCACATTTACTGAGACTCTTCTGAGTACCCATGCACTGTACTAGTTTCTAGGAGTAGAAAGATGAATAAAAGATAGTTTATGTTGTCAGGAAGCTTGCAACCTAGGGAGCAATAAAGACTAAGAATTATGATATAATGAGGTAAATTGTAATAGAGATGGATATGTACAAAGTTATACTGGAGCCTTGAGGATGGAGCAGCTTCCTCAGGCTGAATAAGTGTGTGTGTGTGTGTGTGTGTGTGTGTGTGGTGTTTGTGTACAGGGAGGATAGTACATAAAGGTGGGGGAATGTACTGTTACCTATTTTATTTCAGCACTTCATTTTTATCCACTTTAATCTGGAGGTCACTAACCCCAGTTTCCTGTAAATGAACAACTTCATAGTCTTCCTTTCATTGCCCATAGGCTGCGCTATTCAAATTCTCTGTGGGATGGTTTGTTCCTCTTGAGAAGATTATTTTTCAGACTTTGCAGCACTTAAGAAAAATTATTTTGCTTTAAAAAACCTTGGCATTTTTCAGGCTACTAAATGGACTTTTTAACCTATAGTTTAAAGCCTTTAGTAAGGCAAAATTTTCTTTCGCTACCAGCTGATCTTAATGGAGAAGGGTATCATGCTCTAGAGATGGATAGAGTACTATGATTGTATTTGTTAAGGATGACAAATTGAAGGGTAGGGATAGGAGATGAAGGAACACAAGAGATTAAAAGATAAATGGAATGGAGAGACAGCATGTCACGGAAGAGGGTTTTTTTTCCCCCAAATACTTTTATTTTTTCAGTGTTACAGGATTCATTGTTTATGTACCACACCCAGTGCTCCATGCAATACGTGCCCTCCTCAATACCCACCACCAGGCTTG
>CM052887.1:54898937-54963797 GCA_028534135.1 Potos flavus
GGTATGAAAGGAATCGAGAGTCAGAGGTTAAGCAGCTGGAGTATTAAAGAAAATATTGGAGTTAGCCATTTGGGAGGTTGCTAGTGATCTTAGGGAGAGCAATTTTAGCAGAAGAATAGGAGCACTAGTCCCGTTGCCCCAGAATGAGGAATTCATGAGGAAGAAATGGAAATCACAAAGGAAAGCTATTCTGTGAAGAGGTTTGACTGTGAAGGGTAAGAGTAAGGTAAGGCCATCGCTGGAGGGGGAAAGGATTTATACGGAGGGAGAAGTCGTTGAGGAGGTAGGATGAAATTTTGATCTGATGAACAAAATATCTTTCATAATATTTTGCTGAAAAAATTAACTTGGATACATTTTTATTTGGACAATTGTGCTGTTTGGATTATGATGTTTTAAAATTTTATTTTCCTTAAAATTTTATTTCTTACCACATAATTTGTGCTTTATAGTCATGTTGAATTATTGCCTTCTTTTCATAATGAATTTGTGGTTTATGGGAAAAAGTTTCTTTAATACTTCAGTAGAGATTATCAGCACCATCTGATTCTTTCTTCAATTTTTAGCCTTCTCTGACATTTCTTGCTTTTTTACTCTTTCTTTCTTCCTTTTCTTTCTTTATTTTTCTTTTCTTTCTTTCATTTATGTATCTGCATATGTGCGTATCTATCTATTATCTATCTATCTATCTATCTATCATTTTACTGTGGTAAGAACAATTAACATGAGATCTGCCCTCTTAACAGATTTTTAAATTGAGGTATAGTTGACATACAACATTATGTTAGTTTCATGTGTATAATATAATGATTTGATATTTGTATCTCTTAACAGATTTTAAAGTGTGCAATACAATATTATTATCTGTAGTCTGCTCTAATTTTTAAAATTAGTTTTCTTGATTATTTTGTTTTTCATGGGGATATTTATATTTTGAGCTTACCAGGTAACACACTACTCAAGACATAAAGAAACATTACCATCAAACACCAGTACCTCTCAATTTCTTCTATGTGCCACAGTTTTGCTTTTCTAGTGGGTGTGCTTCTTTTCTCTTTCTAACCCTGCCTTTAGGGCAACTGAGGATTCTTTCTTTTTTTTTTTTAAGATTTTATTTACTTATTTATTTTAGAGAAAGAGAATAGGTGTGCATGCTTGTGAGTAGAGGGAGGGGCCAGAGGGAGAAGGAGACACTCTCAAGCAGATTCACACTGAGCGTGGAGCCCAACATGGAACTCGATTTCATGACCCCAAGACCATGATCTGAGCCAAAATTAAGAGTTAGACACTTAACCAACCGAGGCACCCAGGCACCCCTTAAAGATTTTATTTTTAAGTAATTTCTACACACAACATGGGGCTCACAGTCATTACCCTGAGATCAAGAGTTACAGATCTACTAACTGAGCCAGCCAGGTGACAAAACGGAGAATTCTTTTGACTGCAGTTGACAGTAGGCTCATGCAAGAATAAGACATTTACTGACTCTCACCATTTGGGCCTCCAGTGTGATCAGATTTGGTTTCTCTCTTTTCATCTTTTGCTTCCATTTCCTTGGACAGGCTCTTGGTTTCAAGATGGCTACAGCTGGGCTCCTGGATGGCTCAGATGGTTAAGCATCTGCTTTCAGCTCGGGTCATGATCCTGGAGTCCTGGGATGGAGTCCCGCATGGGGCTCCCTGCTCAGTGGGGAGCCTGCTTCTCCCTCTGCATGCCGCTCACCCTGCCTGTGCTCTCTCTCGTGCATACTTTCTCTCTCAGATAAATAAATTAAAAAAAAGGATGGCTACAGCAACTCTAAATTATCTTAGATTCCAATCGCTGTCACTAAAGGAATGCAGTTAAGCTTGAATCTGAGTAAAGTATGGGAGAAGTAGGGCCAGTTTTCCTATTAACTACTAAGACTAAGAATGGGGAGCGGTGGACCTTTGGGAGAATGTAGGCAAATAATGAACTGTGGTGAGTTTGAGGACTTTGAAGGTGATCAAAGAAAAAGGCATGACTATGATATGTCAGTAGTCCCCAGTGAGCTTTATTTGGGTGGTGGTTTGATAGGATTGCACCTAGGGGAAGTCCCTCACTGCAGGAGATTTTCCAGAGACCGTGGCAGGGGACCAGCACCTAGAGGGGGAAGTGGGCAAGGAAACTCCCTGGGGAGAGGGAAATCTGAGCGGGGCATATGTGTGTAGGTGATATTGCTCAGATGCAAGATGGCGAATCCTGGTTTGGAAGCTTTGGAGGGCAACAGTAACTTCTGTAGCTCTAGGATTTGTCTCATCTATGGCTAGTAGGTGTTGGGTGCATTTTTGCAGAATTTGCAAAGCAGGCACATTATAAATGGCTAAAAATATGCTAATCTGGGCTGTAATTAAAGCAAATGAAAGTGTAAAAATTTAAGTTTGGCATCTGTGGGCTTTGAATTCACATTCATGGTCAGCCTACTGTGAGGAACTAAACAACTTAGGGCCAATATATAGGGGCCACCTTTAACCCATGTATATAACATTAACAGAAGAGGATGAAATAGGTGCTGGGTGGCCAAAACACTGTAAATGTCCATCTTGCTTTTGACTTAACTTTCTCTCCTAGAACCTTCCTGGGGTGCTGCTTTACAATGGCCAGGAGAGGCAAGCAGTGGTGGTTTGAGTGTGCCATGAGGTGTTTATGTGGACTGGACGAGGCAGGGGATAAGCAGTTGAAGAGTGTGCTGTGCTCTGGGCTGCATGCATTCTCATTCTGGCTACACTGGGGTGTGAGTGTGTGAGGTAATTGCTCCAAATGTTTGCTCGTATTTAGAGATTTATTGTAATTTAATCAAATGCTTTGCAAGGCCATTTGTCATGTTTTTACTTCTGGGTTTAGTCTATGTTAAATTTGGTGGCATGTTCCTAATTTTTTATAGATAAATTGAAACTTGAAGTGATGTAGGGCATGATTTTACTTTATCTTTTCCTCTTTCAATACTCCCCACACCAAAATGTGTATGCTTTTGTTATAAAAGTAATCATGTTCACAAAGGAATATTTTAAATGTATGGATGTGTAGAAAAGAGGAAATAAATGATTTAGCACCATCTTCCAAAGATAACCACCGAGAACATATCAGTGTGCAATAGAGTGTAGCCTAGAATATTCCACCCCGAGTTAACCCAGAGTAATTTTATATTTCTGAAATTTAGCTATCTCACCATTGCAATGGCGCAGTCATTGAAAAAGTATGTTTGTTGTGTGAAGTCTGGTGCTACATAATATGGGATGTATGCAAATAATGGCAATAAATAGGTAAAAATAGATTTCTTAGCAAAGCTTTTACTTAATATGAATATATCTTGAAGTCAGTTGAAAAATTTATTAAATATTGGTCTTCAGTTTGCATCAGTTGAAAACATATGAATTTACTAGCAAACAGAAAAAAAACCCATATTACTTGGGTTTATCTATAAATTAAAAAAAATAGCATGTTATATGATATTCCTAAATATTTGGCAGTGGATATATTTTACCTGTCAATTCTTATACTCCAAATCAAACTGGCCTTTCCTTTAAAGTGGTAAAAAAATTCGTACAGTGATTTTAAACCTGTGTATATTTTATATTCTGGGAAAGCCTTCTTGAGGGCTGTGTCCAGTCGCAGCTCAGGATGTCTGGTAACAGTGTCTGCAGGTGGATGGGGAGTACCCTGCATCAGTACTCTGGAACTGATGCGGAGTACTCTGGGACTGATGGGGAGCATGTACAACGGCACTTCTAACAGTCATCAGTGCCATCTGCTTGTTTTTGCTACTTTGCCTTTTCAGGTTCCCTTTTCAGTCTATATACTTGGACTATCACTTGTAAATGATTTTTGTTTAATGAAATATGAGATTTCCCTACATGAAGTAGTCTCTGAGAGTCATTTTAGATCTGTTCCTTTTACATCTTGTTCATATTGTGTAGATCATCTACTGATTATTTGAGATTTGGTAGATGACACTACAATTGTATCTCACTTGATAACAAATTGTTTTTCAATTATTATAATGTTGTATTTCATATATGTGTATATATTGTTAGGGTTTTGTTTGGTTCTCATTTTGTTTTAGTTTTGCAGCCTTACGTATCACCATGTTATTGGTGCTTGTTTTGTTTAATTAATATTCTTGCTAGTTAGAGAAAGGGTCTGTGTGAACTCTTCGAGAAGGAGAGGGAGGCCTTTCTGTAAGCTTAGTGAGGGCAGATACCGTGTCTTCTGTTCACCACGTATCTAATTTCTTACACAGTCCTTGGCACATAGTATTTGTTGGGTGAATGAACCAAAATTGTCATGTGGTTGCACAGAGCTGATGTTATATACATCAGGCTTTCAAGGTTATTTTTTGGAAACAAATGTTAACCCAGTGCACTCCTTCTAGCCAACTTCTGACTTTTGTTTTCTTCCTTAACAAACGCATGTTGACTGACTACTGCAGTGCTTGGTTTATAGTAGTTGCCATAGCCATAGTGGTAAAGATGGAGGTGATTACCTGGGCCTCCGGGCTTACCTTTACTCAAATTATTTCCCTATACGCTAGTGAAGCAGCATTTATTTAAGTCAAGCTTACCAGTAGAAATAATGAGCTTTTTCGTTGATTTGAAGTTTTGTTTTTATACATTATTCATCCTTTTGTTATTAATATGTTTTTTGCATAAAATGTGATATTCAGAATTATTGAGTACTTGTAATAATATTCACAAATCAAAAAGGTTTTAGTTTTCAAAAATTATTTAAATTCTTTGATATTTAGTACAAAAGACATTTCTTCTCATTAACCCTATTATCTCTCTTCTTTCTGTCTGTGAGAGCTCATTTTCCTTGAACTCTTCCAGTTCTTTTATTTTACTTTGATTTTTTTCAACAAATGAAACTTCAGAGAAGAATTTTTATCAAGGACAAGTTTAAAGTTAGAATAGGCATAATATGGGTATGGTATGGATTATAAAGGTCTGACAGCACAGTAGTCCCACATTTGTGACCGAAGTGGAAAGAAAATGCTGTATATAAAAGGTTCAGTATGTTTGGAATACAATTGTCAGTAAAGAAGGTGAACAGATTCATATTATATATCGTATTATATATTATATTATATATAATTATATATATAATTAAATTATAAATTAAATTAAATATATATATCATATTATATATATGAGCATGGTGGAATATTTTTTAAATCATAAAATGACTTCTATAAGCTTGTATGGGATTATATTGTCACATAAATAAAAATTCATGCATTCTTTGGAATAAAAAGCCGGCCAAAGAAAACAGTGAACTGAAGAATAAGTAAGTCACCTTTTGCTTCATCTTGAGGCAACCCTAGATAATCAGATCCTCTGCCTTCAAATAACTTCTAATTGTCTAAACTGAGGCTTTTTTCTTGTCTGCCAAGGAAATGTGTTAGTGGCCACATGTGGTTGCTGAGAGGCTGCACTTCCCAAAGCCGTCTGGATTCTTTGATAGTCATCCAGAGAGAGAACTGATATGCTCAGCTGGGGTGAATGAACAGCCAGAACACAGTCTTGCTTTTCTGTGTGGGGATATTAGTGCTAATAAAAGATTAATGCTATTTTCCTTATAGGGAATCAACAGATAATATTTTGATAACCCTTGTCTCACCAGTGAACCATATGGCCTTTATTTTCTAACAGACATGGTTGAAATGTTAGAGAAGAACGTTAGGAAAGGATCCCTATGGTGTGCTGGCTCCTGTTCCTTGCCTTGGCATTAAAGTGTAGGTGTTTTATAATATTGGAGAACTTCCCTCATTTGTTTTTAAGATCCTTTATGGATCCATGGTGAGAAGTCGGAAGATCAAGGGGATAATAGGATTGATTCTCATCCTGTGCTGGGCTTTCTCATATATATGGTATTCATTTATAAAATCTCTGGTCCAAGACCCATAAAACAATGTTACTTTCAAACAGCGTCTTCCTGTATATTATATTGTATAAAACCTTTAGTTCCTTGGGGGAAGGTTATAAAGAGGGTTCCCTGTAGTCCGCAAATTCGTTTTTTACATGATCATTTAAAGTTGTTACTTTTCCTGAAAGGTGAATTCTGATTCCTTCTATATATGTATATACTGTAGAAATTTGGTGGTTAAATGCCTCTTTGCCTACTGTGGCTAAGAGGGGAAAGGCTAAAAAGAATATTTTAAGTTTCTTGGTGTTGTTTGAAAAAAATAATTTCTTTCATGGTGGCTGAATGCCAAGGCTGGAAAAGTGTTATGGAAATGTCTGTGGTCAGGACTGCCTTTGACGAGAGAAAGGTTAAATATGGTAGTTTTGATAGGATTTGACAGCCATTTTTGATCTATATACATGCTTCATCATAGTTCCTTTCTTAACAGTGGAATAACTAAGCTATTAAATATTTTACTCAGTTGAGAAGGAAAATGATTACCATAAAACTACTTTATTTAAATGACACTGTGACATAAAATGTTCCAACAGTTTAAAATATTCATGTACAAAACATATTGCCAAGGGAAATGAACAGTCCTTCCCTATCCTCCAGTCTTTCTTGAATTAAGTTGATTCAGTAACCCTTTTCCAATCTACATGGAAGCTCTTGCTTGCAGATTTAAATTCTAAAACACAAGGTCGAGCTGTATATTAATGTTTAATATGAAAAACAAATGTTTGTTGACTACTACCAGGTTAGTTATTTTATGAGTACATTAGTAGTACTCTGTGTAGAGGATATCTATCTATCTGCACACACACACATAAGTATGTGTGTGTGTATATGTATATATATTTGTATATGTACATATACAGATGTGTATGTACATATACACACACACAATAACATACACAATAAGCTTTAAGTATATTATCTCTTTTTTGCCTTGGATGTTTTATTGTTAATTATTTACCTTAATAGATTCAGAAAGAGGAACAGATTAGCTCAGTCCAACATAATTGGCAGTTTGCAAAATCCAGTGAAGCAAGTATTCTGATTGCTAAAGATTTAATTTGGGTGGTTTTAATACTTAGCCATCTTTAACACTTCAAACATAATCCGAAAGAAATGCATCGTCTCCCTCCCTTTCATTATAATACCCTGCCTACCTCACTTTAATATGGAAATATCTTCATTAAATATGGATCTTCAGAGGAACCAAGTTCCCTGGAGAGTACAGCCATGAGGACAGTGCACAAAATGGATAACTCATAACAGAACTCTGTATGTTAATTTACTAATCTAAGGAAACAAAACCTTCTAATATATTAAAAAATAAATCCAGTTACAAACGCATTAATAGGTCTATGCGAAGAGATCTGGTAACTGAAAATGGCTGGCTATTTTCAAGATACGCAAGCAGGAATGGTGCACTTAGCCTAGCGTTGGCCCTCAGAAGCCAAAAGTGTTCTCTCCACTGTAGGCCACATAGAGGACTCCATCTTCATCTTTTCTTTCTCCTAAAGTTGTCCCGTAATTAGGCTGGACTGTGGGACTGTTTTACCCACAAACAGGAAAATTGCCTTTTCAGAAGGAAGCTGGCTCCTTTTTCCTGATGATCCCCATGAACTGAGCCACAGTGATGTTAGATGGAACCAGATACTTCCATTTGTCATTGTCAACAATCTGAGAGCCTGAGACTTTTTCCACAATCACTGGAACCCGGTTGGGATATTTCGCTTGGGTCTTTGCCGATTCCACACATCTATATTCCAACAAGTGTTCCTCCTTGAACATCCACTTCATGGCGGTGGTGGGGAAGGGATGCGGCCGGCTCTTGGAGCTGGAGAGCTCAGTGCACCAACTACCACAACAACCTAGATTATCTTTTTGATGTACTTTTGGGTGGTTTTCAGTTTTTTACTAATGTAAATAAAACTGCTGTGAACATTATTAAAAAATTCCTTATGTGGACAGTAAATATTAAAGTGTTAAACATATGTAGGATAATTTAAAAATTATATTGCTGAAGTTTTTTTTTCAATTTTTTCACTATTATAAAATTTTAAGATACTCAAGAATATCAAGAATAGAGTTCTAATATTAGTAGACAAGCTTTATGTGGAAGAATTATATTGTATTTACTTACCTCTTCCAACTTCTAAAGATATAAAATTTGTACCATCAGTATTTCATATAGTACACATTTTAAGTCATTTCTGGCTAATTTAGAATATCAGAAATGATTAAGCTTGGTGTATTAGAATGAGGCCCGCCCATATTATATTATTTTGAACTGTATTTCTTCCTAAGTTAAAAATAAGCAGGGTTTTAATACCAAATTTCCTTACATTGAAATTTATGAATAAGAAAGCATTTCTAGATCTTAAAATAAGACAGTATTTTTTAATATGGAAACAATAACTGAGAAGTATTCCTAAATCTAATTTGGAAAGTTATTTTCATGATTTTAGGGGACTATGAACATAAAATGTGTGAGTGGAAAATTAAGATTTCATATGGCTTTTTGCAGCTGGTTGATTAAGTCCTATACAGTTCATTGTCTTAAAGATGAAATTTGTACAAAGTTTTGGAAGACAGGAGTTTATATTAAAAGTTATTGTTTTGAAAGTAGTACAAAATGGTTTTAACAATATATCATCTTTCATTTACCAAAGGCAATACATAAAACGAAAAGGAAAATGTTCAGTGGGAACAAACATTGAGATGATGAAAAGCTACAAGGAAAGAAAAAAGACTTTAGAAAGACTACTAAAATGAAACTAGTTTTTTTTCCCTCAACAATCTGTCTGAATTCATTTTGCTTTCATTATATATCTAGCCTGGAGGCAAAGTATGTTAAGTATTACAACAAAGAGGGTGTTATAAGGAGGGCTTTTAAAAAAATAATAAAGTATAACATATGTGTAAACCATGCAACTTTGTAACAGGAAACTTTATAATAAGGGAGGACTGTGCTTAGCTTTTCCACAATTTTGGAAGAATGAGTTTTATTAGGTGTTAGACAAAGAAATTATCAACTGACTTTTATGCTGTAAGGTTGAAAGATTTGTTATGACCATTTCTAGACTTTAGCAGTGGTTTTAATGTGGGCCCTGCTATATTAGAAACAGTGCCTAGCACTATTAATATGTCTACTGTTGCTAGTTCTCTTAAGGAATATGATGTTTAACTTTCGCCTTTCAATGAAAGATTATTCAAAATCCTGTTATTCTGTGGTTTTCTCAGCAGTATTAGGCTGTTCTTGAATTGATCAACACATAATATAATTTGGGAACCCAATCAATGGTTCTTTTATTTTTGAAAGATGGTGACAAATTCTTTTGAAACTTGGGAAATTGGCTCCATCATTCATCCCTTACTCTTTCTTTGCTTCTCCTGCCCAACTTCCTAAAAACCGTATTGTTTTGATGTCAATATGTAGAACGGATTATCTGTTGGGGAATAAGTGTGTATTAATTATATTGGAATAAATGTAAGCTTGACAAATGATATGGGTAATTCGGCGTTGTGCCTAATAGGTTATTCGGTTAATGAGGACACTAAAGTTAGGGACCTCTAACATGCCAGAACCATATTTCTTGTAAATTTTCCCCAGTTTTGAGATTAACTGGCAATAGCTATATTTTTCTGGCTTTTTAAAGTCTAATATGGTATGGTAGAGTTTTAGGATTTATATAGTGCTTATTATAGAATAGTTGAGCCCTTTGTATTTATCACACTGCTGTTGAAGGGAGCTAGAAGTGTAGAAATCAGTCTTCTACCTTTTGGTTTTTCAGGAATCTATATTTTAAAATATTATATCATACTCATTTTCCTGTCTTCTCTCTCCCACTTAAAAATGATTATACACCATGCACATTTATGTACTGTTTTCATTGAAGGTGGGGGAATTTAATGGCATCCCTATATCCAGCGTACTGTAGGGATGTTAGAAAATCAGGGATAAAGTTTCTAGGCTTAGGACAGAGAGGTTAGAAATGTGTTAGCAAGATAGATTATTACATATTCAAAAATAGACTATTTAAACCTTGCAAGATCATAGAAGCATTCAAAATAACTTTTAACCATGTGTAGTTCATTTGATAAAAATCAAAAGCCAAATAGTATAGACAAACTTATGAAGGCAGTCATTTCCCCCCTGCCCCCTGCTTTTTTTTTTTCCACATCATGGTTAACTCCTTATCTCTAAATAATGTAATTATACCACTCTTTTTGAATTAATCATATTTAATTTTTTCTGTTGATGTATCATAGTGACAAAGTGTTTTGATTAATGACACATTCTTTCTCTTATCCTTCCAATTATATCACTATCTCATTTCCATTGCTGCTCATTTCTGCACCTACACAAAGGATACTCAAACTTCTCTTTCTTGTTTCATCAGCTTTTAACTCCTCGATTCCACATTTTGTAAAAGGAGCACATTCGTCATCTTATCTTTACCGTTATTACTCTCTACCTTAAGTTTCTCAACTTCTGTCAACTCCACCTTTATTCTTGCTTTGTCAAGGTTAATAACATTTACATACTGGTCTGTAGTTGTAGCTAAATCTTTTGTGACTTCTCTATAGATGATTGTAAAAGTTAATACATACTTTGAGATATGTAAATATTGTTCAGGGTAGTATATACCAGGATCATATTTCCTTCTTTATGATTACAATGTCCTGTGCTACTCAAAGGAAAATGTTTCTAGTGGATTCTTTTTTAAAAAAAATCATACATTTCTTTAAAAAAATCATGTATTACTTTACGTAGCCTTATAATTTCTCAAGTTTTCTAGATTTTCAGTTGCACTGTTGAATCTGTCAATTCCCTCTAGTTCCTGGGGATCTTCCTCTTATTTGGAGGCATGGGATTTTTTTTCCTCCCCCATTTTTTTTTTTTTTAAGATTTTATTTATTTATCTGTCAGAGAGAGAGAGAGCACAAGCAGGCAGAGTGGCAGGCAGAGGCAGAGGGAGAAGCAGGCTTCCTGCCAAGCAAGGACCCCGATGTGGGACTCGATCCCAGGACCCTGGGATCATGACCCGAGCCGAAGGCAGCCGCTTAACCAACTGAGCCACCCAGGCGTCCCTCTCCCCAATTTTTTACTTTTTGAATTAGCACATTTTGTTCTGGAGTAATTTTTATTCTTTTGTTTTTCTTGGGCTTTTCTTATTTCTGGCCTTCCTAAGTGTTTGGTCATCAGGTTTTTGTTTTGTTTTGTTTTTTTGAGGATCAATCAATAGAAGGATTAAGTACTGTGAAAGTGGGTTGGGCTTTTGACCAGTCAGCCTATCTTTAAAGTGAGCGGTTTGGGAGCAAATTTAAATTAGGGACCTCCAGATGTCAGAATGAGGAGAGGAGACCTATACATTCACGGGAACTAGCACCAGTATTAATCACTATAGTTCTTCCCAGACAGGCCAATATTTCTTTAAAGAGAAAAACCCTTCTCTCTCTCTGTTTTGTTTTGAGGCAGAAGGGCAATAAATATCTGCTCGTTGAATATATATGGCAAGTGGGAAGAGGGAGAGGAAAGAGGACAGTTGGCTAGCTGGCAGTCCTTAGCTATCTATATATCTAATCTTTCTTTCAAAACATTTTTATTGAGATAGTCACTTACTTTAAAGCACTGTAAAGCACACAATTTAATGATTTTTTTATACCCACGGAATTGTGCAGCCATGGCCACATTAATTTTAGAACATTTTTACCACTCCAAAATAAACCTCTTAACCATTAAAATGGTTCTGAGACTCAGTTTTCAATGTGTGGAACAAGGATGCAGCTCCAAATAGTTCTCCAGACACAGCGTGGTGTTCTATAATTCAATTCAATTCTGACACTATCCATCGGGACATAGCATCAGATCCCACAGGTTAAGGGGTCAGTTCTACAAGATTGCTCCCCACCGCCACTGCACCTAACCATATCCCCATTTCAGATGCCACTTGGAAGCCCATGTTCTTATCTGTGCTTCTGACCCACCAGCTACAGATTGGAAGTTCCTACGACTCCCTCTTTAGACTTCAGACGCCAGTTCCAAGCCTAGCTTGTTATGTGTACTTCTGATGGACCAGCTATAAATTAGAGGTTCCCATGACCTCCTCCTTAGGTTCAATTAATTTGTTAGAGCTGTTTGCAGAACTAGATTACTGGGTTTTTTTTTTGTTTGTTTGTTTGTTTGTTTTTGTTTTTTTAGTGAGGGATATGACTTCTGAATAGCCAGACAGAAGAGCTGCATAGGGCAATGTATGGGGAAAGGAACGTCAATGTCCTGTTTAGGTGTGCCACTCTCCCCAAATTTTCATGTGTTCACTAACTCAGAAGCTCTCTAAACCCCATCCTTTTAGGTTTTTATGGAGGCTTCATTACATAGGCATGACTGATTAAATCATTGGCCCTTGGCTATCTATGTGTTCAACCTCCTGCCCCTCTCCCCTCCCTAGGTTGGGGTAGGGCGGGTAGGATTGAAAGTTGCGGGTAGGATTGAAAGTTCCAAACTTCTAATCATATGGTTGGTTCTCCTGGCAACAGCCTCCATCCTTAGGTGAGGGCCAAAAGTCACCTCATTAACATAACAAAAGACATCTTTATCGCTTCCAACACTTAGGAAATTGTGAAAACCCTTGGACATTTCACATAAATGGAATCACAAAATATGAAGCCTTTTGGATGGCTTTCTTTTGCTTAATATAATGTTTTCTTTTTTTTTTTTTAAAGATTTTATTTATTTGAGAGTGAGAGGGCAAGCAAGAGCATGAGCAGGGGGGAGCAGCAGAAGTAGAGGGAGAAGCAGACTTGCTACTGAGCAAGGGACCGTGGGGTCCAGGACCCTGAGATCATGACCTGAGCCGAAGGCAGAGGCTTTAACCCACTGAGCCACCCAGGCGCCCCGGCTATTGTGAATATTGCTGTTATTAACATTCATATATAAATTTTCATTTCTCTTGGGTATATATCTAGGAATAGAATAGCTAGGTCTTACTGTAACTCTATGCTTAACCTTTTGAGGAACCGCCAAACATTTTTCCGAAGTTGTAAAGTTATTTTCATCCTACTATTGATGCACTAGGCTTCCACCCAAGGATGAGGTTCTCCACATTCCTGTCAACACTTGTTATTATCCATCTCTTTGATTATAGCAACCCTAGTGGGTGTGTGGTGGTATCTCATTGTGGTTATGATTTGCCTTTCTCTGAACCGTGTCCCTGGGGCCAGGGGCCAGGCTTGTCAATTGGTGGGCTTTTCTTGAAGACAGTTAGGGGACTACCCAGCTGTTTTCCTGGGGACTCAAATATCTATAGCTGTAGGTAGTCTTTTCTCTTGAGGTGTTTTTCTTTCTCTATAGATTTAACTTCTTTCTGGGGATTGTGAGCCTAGTCCCATGGTTGGGGAAGGGAATTAGAGGATTGACTATCCAGCATATAAACTTTTTTTCAACTATGTATTTTCAGTTACTTGCTCCATTGCCATGCTGTTTTATCTGTGTCCCTCTAATCTGGAGTCCCTCATTTCTTTCAACTTCTCCAGAGATGATACTTTCTGTTTTCTGTGAAGGTCTGTGTATCTGTTACTTACTTAGATGTTTAGATAACTCTCTTGTCTTCAGATCCCATCTTACCTCACTTTCTCTGATACATGGTGCTTTTACTTCCTGAGCCTTTTTAGAATTTTATGAGGTGAATAAATATATTCTTCATGCATTTAGATTTGACCTTGCTGTGCCCTTTAGTATTGTTTACCTTTTCTCTATTCATTTCCTATCTTCATAGATTGTGGTTAGGCTTACCACAGGTCTTTTGGTTTCTTTGAAGGAGTTTATGTCTGTTTATTTTACTCCTTTTTGTTTGGGGTGGTTTTTTTAGAGGAGAAGAGAAATAATAGTCTTTAATTAACAGTCTTGAAATAGGAAGTCATACTAACTCTTTTGATATAATGCCTCAGAGTCACTACTCAGGTAAAGAAAATGTGAGTGGCTGTCTCCACAGGCTCTTAATTTCTGCCCTGAGTGAAATAATAATAAAGGGGGTCAGAATGCTTGCCAGGTCATGATTACAGAAGCTTGGCTGTAAGTCATGGGCAAAAAGCTTGGTTGTCTGCCCCCACAGTTGATGAGTGGTTTCACCTCTGGGACCCAGTGAATGTTCAGACGGTTGAGTAATCCCACCTCAGGCACATGGTTGGCAACAGGGCAAGTAATATCTGAGTGCTTGGCATGATAATTAATGGGGAATATAAAGGGAGTGTAAACATTTGACAGGACTTTGTCTCTTTAGTTTCTTACAGTTTCATTTTCATTGCTATCAATAGGATTGGTTTTGCTCAGAGAATGGGGGTATTCTTAATTTTGGCAGATGCAGGGATTACTATCATTCTAATATGGTTTCTTTAGGGAAAGGAGATGAATACTATTAGTCCATGATCTACTGTAAGAGCATTTTTTTAACCAGTTTATTTTTATTAATTTTTTGATTTTACTTAAAAATTGAAGTATAGTTGATATACAATGTTACCTTAGTTTCAGGTGTACAACATAGTGATTCAACAACTCTATAATTATGCAACACTCACCACAAGTGTAGCTCCTATCTGTCACCATACTTTGCTATTACAACTGTATTTTCTATGCTGTACCTTTCATCTCCAGTACTTACTCATTTTATAACTAGAATGAGCCCATCGCTAAGGTCAGAGGATGATGGGTAAGATCTTGGTTAAGTTCTTAGCTCTTTGGTAGGTCGTGGGGATTGAGTTAGTCCTATTTGGATCACGTAGAATTTGGGAACAGATGGTGGCTGACAGAAATCACACGTTTGCTGTGCAGAGAAAAGACAAAACTCTAGAATAGTGGTTCTCAAACTTTAGTGTCCACCAGAATCACCTGGAAGGCTTATTGAAACACAGGACTGCTAGGCCCCACTCCCAGAGTTTCTGACTCAATAAGACTGGGATGAGGCCCAAGAATTTACATTTCTAACAAGTTTCTGCATGATACTGATACTGCTGGTGTGGGGAACTATACTTTGGGAATCACTGCTTTTGAACAACAGTTCTTAAATTTTAATGTGCAAAGTATTTTCTGGGAAGGTGTACTGAAAGTGTTGTGTCTAGGGCCTCATTTCTGGAAATTCTGATTTGGAAAGTTTGGGGTAAATAGGAATCTGCATTTTAAAGTATCCCAGCTAATTCTGTTTTTTTTTTTTTTTTTTTTTAACTCCACCGTATGGATATATACCACATTTTATCTATCCCTTCATCATTTGATGGACAACCCCAGATAATTCTTATACAGAAACCACAGAAGATCAGGACACCATACCATGAGAAATACTACTCTGTAGGTTTCATGTAACAAAGATTATAAGTTAATGATCCTGAAGCACCTGATTGGCTCAGTCAGTAGAGTGTGCGACTCTTAATCTCAGGGTTGTGAGTTTGAGCCCCGTGTTGGGTATAGAGATTATTTAAAATAATTAAAAAAAAAAAAGCAAATCATCCTTATTTATTTATTTTTACTAAATTGGGACACCACTTTTCTAATTTCCACATATACTTTTGTATTAGTATCCCAGCAGGAAATAGAGCTTATCTCAGATGATTTAAATAAGAAGAGATTTTAGTGAAGGGATCATTGACAGGTGTAGGCAGAGTTAAGGGAACAAATAATGATGCATCCATATATTATCTCGAGTAGATCAGCTTTTACTACTTCTAGGGTTGGAGAGTTTACCACTTCTAGGGTTATGACAGGAAGTAATGGTATTATTTTGAGGGTTTATTAAGAGCAGGAGCCATGGAGAAGGGCCCTTCCTCTTACTCTTCATTCAGGCAGGGGAGACACCAAGTCTCATCAGTCACCTTTTGTTGCAGGGTGATATTTTTGTCATTTTCCCATCTGAAACCAGAATTGCAATGTAGTCATAACTAGTGCTCATCATATAACCTAGTGGGAAAGGGAGTGGGATGGTGGAGAAATAATTAATGTAAAATATGCTTGGCTGTAACATTCTCCGTTTTTGTAGCTGGTCAACAGACTGAAGTTGATAATCATAACTTCCTTTCTCCACTACCTATTATATATTCTCCTTACATTTTTTCAGCACATTGGCTAGTCAGCCTTCTTTGCCTTCATACCCCAAAGATCTGAGTCCTTACGTGTCCTATATTTATTGGGTTAACATAGTTTTTCATTAAGTTTGTTATTGGACGTAGGAATAATACTAAGAGGCTGGCCAGTGAATCCCTTGGATTTTAGACATAGTTTATCTGTTCCTGTTGTGCAACAGCCACCCAATTTCCTCTTAGTGATAGGGAGAAATCACTGTGCCGGCACATTAACTGTTTTTTTTTTTGTTTTGTTTTTTTTGGGGGGCCTGTGGTGGAATCCCAACTGGGGCAGTCTCAGCTTCAAATTTAATAGAACTGTGACTGTGTTCCTTGCTGGAAGCTTTCTTTTCCTGGGAACTAGAATCTCTAATGTCTTCACAAAGAACGTCCATTTTGAGAAATCCTTCCACACAGTTCCTTTCTGGACCTCCTTTTTACCAATATTTCAGTCTTTTTCTTTCCACTTCCTTGATCCCAACCTATTAGCTGTTACCCGTGTATCAGTGTAAATCTGAATCTTAGGCTGTCTCACGTTCCCAGTAAAGTGACGAGATGTACTGCTCAAAGTTAAACGCATTGGGAAGATTTTCCTTTGTTACTGTTTTTCAAGGAAACTTTGGAGTGGGAAACTGAGGTTACAGCTTACCCATGCTGCCAGCGTATCATGTAGACCCATCTGTAGACCAAGACTGTGAGTTTTTTTCTTCTTCTGTTCATTGGTCATATGGACCTCCATACGAGGTCATGGAAGAGCAGTGAAGCAGCTGGAGTAGGTACTAAGGGATTTGAGCCACTTATTCAGTTTATGCCTTCTTTTCTTATTCATATATTTCATTTCTCTTTAATGATAAAACTCTGTTTCACACACTCAGTTTCGTGACTGAGTAAATTGGGTAATCTATTTCATGATGGGCAGCTCTGGTCATGTAGTCACTTGGTGTCCTGTAACTAGATGTTCTGTCTGTATCATGGCCCTGCAGAACCAGGAGCTGTTTCTCAAATGGAGAATAATTGTTGACAGATAACCTGAGGGTCTTTACAATGACTCTTCTTTGGGGGGTTTTCAGAGGCTATATAGAGTAGACCTATCTGGCATAGGTAATTCAAGTACTATTGGGTCTTTTGGGCCATAGAAGATCAGCTTACATTGTAGCGTGTATCAGCCTCAGAGCCCTCTCTTGCTCTGGGCTCTACTTAAAAGTAGCCACTCTACCTGAATGTATGACATATTGCTTCTAAAATTCAAGAACAGTCTTCAGGTTTTGTGCTTTTTTCTTTTTGGAAGGCAGTGCAAGGTGAAGCAACATCTTTTTTTAGAGGGCATATTCTAACACGTCCCATATTTTCCTGGAAACTTCACAATGTGGTGGGCTCTTGAATTTTTATGGGGTACTTGCCACTTCCTGCTTGCCAGATTTACTTATAATGTCATTAATATTGGACTAGCGCTAAAAGAAGATATCTTTTTAAAAAAATTTTGCATGACAAAAAGTTTTTACTTGTAAATGCTTATCAGTACACCAAATAATAACAGGTAACTAGTTTTTGAATTCCGTCATCTAGTACTTTTGATTAAGAGAAACTAAAAGCAGCCCAAACAATTATACTAGTATTCTTTGTACTAACCTTATCCAGAAAGGACTATTTTAAGGCTGGCGGCTGTTTCATACAGGTTACAAATAACCATTACTTTTTCATAGATGAAGTACCTGATCTTCAAGAAACCTTTAGGAAAAAAAAAGTTAATCCCTTTCTTTCTTAATTTTTTTTAACTTATCTAAGAAAGAAAATGCCAGTATTGATATATATGTTGCTTCAGCTAAAAAGCATGGGAAAACACACAATGTATACTCATTAAATTTCTTTTTTAAAGGTTACTATTTATTTTTTATTAGGTAATCTTTATGCCCAATGGGGCTCAAACTCATGACCCCAAGATCAAGAATTGCATGCTCCACCAACTGAGCCAGCCAGTTGCCCCACCCATTAAATTTCTAAACATATGAGGCAAAAAGATAAAGTCTTTGGATAAGCTCTGAGTTTGTACCAAGAAGCTAGATTTGCTATTCTCCCAAAAGTAAATGGACCTACCATATAATGTATGGCAATAATTTCATGGCTTTTCATAAGAATATAAACTTGAGCTTTGCTAAAGCTTCATATTCCATGAAGGCATCTGAAATGCCAATCCATGGAACCGGCTCTTTCTTTTCTCCTTAACCATTTATGAGACAATTTTCTCGGATTTCTGGTGGGATATTGTAGACAAAGACTGAAAGGTTTTCCAGGACTTCATCTGTGTTCTTCTGAAAGTAGTTCTGGAGGATGGTCATCCTGTGGATCTTCTCCACTTCAGTGCTGCACTGGGATCCTAGAACTGCAGCTTCTTTGGCCTTGAACTCTTTCTCCCTCTGGAGGTGATGTTCAATTTTAGCCTGAGCTTCTTTGGGCTCCTTTGGCCTCAAGGTTGTTTGCCTGTGGGCCTCAGACATCTTCTCCGTGGCCTGCTTCTTGCTTGCAGTAGCTGCTCCATGCGCTGTAACTGACGGGCCGTGATGGCAAACTGTACTACTATCTTTGACAGGCAAAAGGAACTACTCGTAATTGTCTTTATTCATTTGGATTAAGAATTATAATAGGTTAATAGATTTGCACCAGGTTTCATGAGCTTTGTTGACCTTTTCTACTAAATATATCTTATTTTTGAAGAGCAGCTGTAATTGGAATCTCTCCTAAGTTTATGATAATCCATAGTTGTTATCCAAGATCCATTTGGCTCTTTCACAGACTGAACAGGATAATGAATGAAGATGCATCATTGTTGTTTTTTTAAGCTTTGATGGTGGCACTAATCTCTGCAGTTTCCTTAGTAATGAGTACTGATTTTGAAAAGTGTGCTCTTTTGGTGGGTTGGGAGAAGTTCCAGGGGATTCCAGTTAGTCTCTGCTATCATAATAACTTTCATAATACTCTTCCTTAGCAGAAGCTAAGGTAGGGATTCAGCTAGTTTATAAGTATACCCGTTCCAACTTTGTATTACATCAATGGGAAAATAATGGCGGGATGCACCCGCTGGATTTACTATGGGAAAGACTTGGGTGAAATCTTCATTTGTAACTGAAATTCTGTAAGTCCCACTTTGACTAGTGGATCATGTGACATTTGACATTCTCAAGGATTAATGAACCTAGAAGGTCTGTGTATTTCCCTTTAATTTGTGCACCATCATCCAGTTAAATGGCCACCATAGATGCTTTTAGGTTCTCCACCTGTACCTTGATTTGGGAGTTCAAGGTCCCAAGCTTTTTTATTTTGTAAATACTTAAGTGGAGCAGGTTGCCCACTTAAGGAGTCTTTGTAATTACTGTTGTCATCAAACAATCAAGTGCAATAGCCATTTATCTCTCAAAGCCAAGTCTTCAGCTGGTCCTTTATCTCACACTATACCAATAATATTTTGAACAATTATGATTCCATTGCATGCCATGTATTTCTATTGTTTTTCTCCCCGCCCCTCAGGGAAATCATCTGTGCATTCATCAGCTATGTGAGCAAACCAGTCCCCAAATTCCTACATACTATATCAGTTAAGATCCCAGCAGGAAACAGCGTTCATAGCAGATGATTCAAACAAAGAGACTTAAAGAAGTGGGATTACTTGTAGAGGGGTGGGAAGAGTTAAGAAAAGAAATTGTCTCTGTAGTTAGCAGAAAAAATGTAAACTATATAATTTAATTGTATTTTGGGGTATATTTGTTATGACAGCTTGACCTTTTCTGTAACTAATACAAGAATTTACATTATTATAGCTGTGTAGACACTACTGACAGCTGAGGCATGATTATATTTCTTCTCTTTGTTTTCTCTGAAGTTAAAAATAATTTAAAGGACATTTTTATACCCTTTAACCAGATTTCTCCATTGCTAATATTTTTCTCATTTGTTTTATCATTTTCTTTCTTTCTTTCTTTCTTTCTTTCTTTCTTTCTTTCTTTCTTTCTTTCTTTCTTTCTCTTTCCCTTTCTTTCTTTCTCTTGTGCTCAGTCTCTCATGCATACACAGTTTTTTTTTGTTTTTGTTTTTGTTTTTGTTTTCTGAACCATATGAGATTACATACATCATGGCCCTTTATCCCTAAACTCTTTAGTGTATATTTCTTAAGAATAGGAATATTCTTACATAACCGTAGTACAGTTATTAATTTCATAAAATTACATTGATACAATACTTTTATCTATTCTAATACCCCAATTTTAATTTTGTCCATTGTTCTAATAAGGTAAAAAGGACTTTATAGCATCCCCTCGTACTGTTACAAGATCTAGTCCAGTCTGTATTCATGTGCATGCATTTTTGGCCTCTTTTAAGCTGGGAAATTTCCACAGTCTTTCCTTGTCTTTTATGACATTGACATTTTTGAAGAGTCTCTCTCACCACTTAAAAAAGAAAACATTTCTTATTTTATGAGTTGTTTCCTTGTGACATTAAGATTTATACATTCTTGGCCAGACTAGTATACTACTGCCAAGAATAGGTAATATTGTATTTTCCGTACAGTATCATGTAGAGTCACCTTCATTGATGATTAATTTTGGTCTGCTGGTCAAGGTGTTGCCTGATTTCTCCACTGTATAATTACTTTTTTCCCCATTGCTACTAGTAAGCAGTATACATATCCTGCTTTTCGTCAAAATTTCCCCTTAAATTTATCATTCATTGATGATTCTTGCCTGATAAAATCTTTACAGTGATGGTTGCAAGATGATTTTTCTAACTCAGCACTTCCTTTTTATTTGCCATTTGGCCCTCAGTGTTCTATAAGTAGTAGATTTCCCTTCTCCCTCATTTATTCATTTGTTTATTCATTATTAACATGGACTCATGAATTTCTGTATTTCTCAGTAGTTTATAAGTCAGTATTGAACTTAATAATTTTGGTGCTTAAATTGTCCCAGATTTGTCCAGTGGGAGCCTCTTCAAGCTATAGAATAAGCTATTTCTCTGGGGAGTTCTGGTTCCTGTTAGTGGGAAATGGTATTAGAGACTGAGATCTGAGTGCTAGGTGTGCTCATGTTACATGGTATCTTTGCTTTTAGGCCCTTTTAGGGGACAAAGCTACAAATATGTACATGTACATACATTTACACATACATTCATGCATAAGCACATATATGGAAACATGTACAGAAATATGTATATATGCACATGAATGTGCATCAACTTAGACATATACATTATTTAGATATCATGAGTTCACACCAGTATCTCCAATTTCAGTCTGTCCCTACATGTTTTTTTCCTTTCCCATTACATATTTATATCCCTTCTTCCAAAGTGGATCCCTGGCTCCCAACAACATTTACACATGTATTCATTCACTCATTCTTATAACACATGTAAAGTAGTTTCAGAATGTTTTCTGACCATATCACTACAATAAACAAACCTCTTTTCCTTCACTTTCTAGCTAACTCACTCCCAAAATCAAGTGCTTCTCTAAGACTGTACCTTGGAATTCTGAATACTTTCAAGTTCCTTCCCTGTAGCCAGAACTCCTATGTCACTACCCATATTCAGTGTTTTTGCATTATTGTTTCACTTTTTTCTTTGATTTTTATCTGTGCTTTCCCTAAGATCTCTGCTTCCCTCTGTTACTTTTCAAAGAATCTTATCAACCTCTCCTTCTCTACTTTCTATACTCTTAGGTTTCTGGTAGTAACATTGGGCTGATGGTAGAATTGCTGTTGGAATTCCCCTGTACACATATGGTGGAGGTTGCAGCATTCTCTGTATCACAGTAACGCAGAAGGTACAGAGTCAATGTAGTTTTATGTTCTATCCCCCGCCTCAGGGGAGTAAAAGAGGAAGGGCTTTGGAATTAAGTGACCACCATTTTTCTGTGAATCTAGAAACTCTGTTTTCTAAAAGACTTTCAGATCTCAGACATATTAAAGTGAATATAAAGGGGCATTATGAACAACTTCATGCCAATCATTTAATAACTTAGATGAAATAAACAAATGATTTCAAGACCGTAATTTACTAAAAACCAACATGAGAAGAAATGGAAAGTTTTAATAGCCCTATATCTGTTCAGATTTTTGAATTCATAATAAAAAAACATTTCACAAAGAATATTTCTCGCTTAGATAGTGTCATAGGTGAAATATATTACATGTTTAAGGAAGAGATAATATCAGTTATCAGTGTTATATATCAGTGTTATATAAACTCCTTCCAAAAATAGATGAGGAAGGAATACTTCCTAACCCATTTGTGAGGCCTATATAGTGTTGATACTAAAACTGACAAAGATATTATAATAAGAAAAAATTACAATCAGTATCCCTCATTGACACAGATGTAAAAATAATATTAGCAAATGGAATCTAGCAGTATACAAAATGGATAGCCTGTCATGACCAATTGGAAATTTATTGCAGGAATGTAAGATTGGTTCCACAATTGAAAATAAATCCATATAAAAGCAAGAAGAAAAACTACAAGATTTAGCATAAAATGGGTTATAGACCTAAGTTTAAAAGCTAAAACTATTAAACTTGTCAAAGAAAAAAATATTTATTTTTATAAAGAAAATTTTTATTACCTTGGAGTAGGCAAAGATTTCTCAGGCATACAAAGCACTAATCATAAAAGAAAGAAAATATAAATGAATTATACTTCACCAAAATTAAAATCTAGTCTTCAAAAGATAACTTCAAAAGAAAACTTTTTTTTTTAAATCAAGATTTCATTTATTTGGGAGAGAGAGTGAGTGCACGAGCAGGAGGGTGGGGGAGAGGGAGAAGCAGACTCCCTGCTCAGCAGGGAGCCTGATGTAGGACTTGATCCCAGGACCCTGGGATCATGACCTGATCCGAAGGCAGACACTTAACTGACTGAGCCCCCTAGGTGCCCTGAGAAGAAAACATTTTTATAAGAAAATGAAAAGGCAAGCCTCAGACTGAAAGAAAATATTCACAATGCATATAGCTGACAAATGAGTTGTATCCAGAACATATAATGGATTCTTACTACTCAATAAGAAAATAACCCAATTTTAAAAAATGGACAAATATTTGAAGAGACACATCACAAAAGAAGATATACCGTTGGCCCGATAAGGACACGAAAAGATGTTCAGCATCGTTAGGCCCCAGGGAAATTCAAATTAAAACCACAGTGAAATACCTCTACATATCCAGCAGAAAAAGCTAAAATAAAATAAGACTGAAAATAACAAGTTCAGTTACTGGCTGATCACCTTGAACTTGTGACAGCTTGATTTTATGTTCTTAAATTCAGGGTATTAGGGCAGATCTGTGGGAAGTTCATGGTATTTCCTAAACTTCTTTGACTTGAATATCTTAACTCGAGAACTCTCTTCCCTGTGGATCTTGTTAAGGCTTGGTTTTAGGCTTTGTTAAGTGGGTCTAGAGCAGGGCTTACTCTGGGGCAAAGTTCTTACTCTTAAGGGAGCAGCAGGATTTCTCAGGGTGTTTACAAGGTGTTAATGAAGTCTCCCCATATCAGCTGGGCCAGGCCTTTAATACCCCCCAGAACTGCTTGACTGTTGGTATATGTCCCGTTCCTTCCCCTGTAGCCATCATCCTCTGGTCAGTCTTGCATAGTCTCTCCGTGTGCATGCTCAGGTCAGTGTTCAACCAGGGGCTCTCAGGGATCTGTCTCAGCCTTTTACTTCTCCCAGAGTCGCTGCACCAGTTTGCATTCCCACCAACAGTGTAAAGGGGGTTCCCCTTTCTCTGCATCCTTGCCAGCATCTGTTGTTTCCCGAGTTGTTAATTTCTTGGTAGTTCTTATTAAAAATAGTCATATGTTGTGTGACAGAAAAGAGCATATGTAAGATTATTTGCAGGTCCTAATTTTTTAACACTAAAGGTGCTTTTTTTGACATTTAGTATTTCTGCTTACATGAGCCATTATTGTATCTGTGCAGTATTTTGAGCTTTAAGAAACTTTGAAAATGGAGGTAATGATTAAAATTCAAAAATTTTAGTTCCCCAAATACTACCTGCTGGTTACTTAAATTTTGTGTTGACTCTGTACAATATTTATAATGCAAATATATTCCAATTATATTTTGATACAGGATAGCATTTATAATCCTCAGAATATACATATATTCCAACCATGCCAAGATAACACTGGTGTTCAAACAACAGTAGCTGGTCTGATATTTAAAAGAAACACTTGGTTGCTGAAGGACATTCCTCTTGAGGCATGGACTGGAAACCATGTTGAGTATGCTAAGTGATTCCATCTGACCTGCAGAAAATCACTATTGGTTACACTTTCACTTTGCACATATGTCACTGACAAAGCCAACTGGCTGAAGTAAGCTTTTTGAAATGGACATTTCTGGCTGAGCTTTCGGAAGACTGCATTTTTAAATATGAAACATAAAAAAACATACTGTTCACTGGTTGCACATTAAAAGCAAATGGCCAGAGGAAACAAGATGAACTATAAAAACTCATAAGATGAAAACATTAAATTTTGTGTACAATTTTATTATTTGTAGTAGGCTTAAAAATAATTACACTTAATATAATAAGCCAACCTCCCTAAAAGAGCAAAAAGACACACCATCAACCTCAGACGTTACAGCAAAGGATACACTGATATACCTTAATAAAGAAAAGATTTTGACATTGTTCCTTTTATAAATGTTTAATCACAACTGTATAGAGGTTTTAAATGTACTGAGTGAAGACTTGGAAAATTGATGTGAATCAATGTTTCAATGTATTTTTCACCTTTGAAGAAATGCAATCTGGGCTGGAAAAAACTATCAGCTTGAGGCAAAATATTCTGAGTTTGAGTCTTTGCTTTGCCATTGACTGACTTTGTCAGTATAAAACACACCCTCTTTTTAGCCTTGGGTTTTCCTTTAAAATGTGGTTGGGTTCTGTATTTGCCTTATCCTGTCATTGTCAGTAATGAACTGTTATTTAGAAGTGGCTTAAGCTCTTGGTAAGAAAGCCATTATTGTAAATTCAGGGTATTATTTTTATAGCGTGCAGTGAAGCCAGAGCTTATGAACCACATGTGACATTGAAAGATTGCTGAATATTCAGAAGCAGTTATACAAGGCTTCTTATTTAGTTAGGATTTACACAGGCTTCTTCTGGGAAACTCTTTGTTAGATACTGTAAGGTAAATACATGCTAGTGTCCCAGCCCTAAGAAAGGAAAGAAACCAGTATCAGAAACTGACATGAGTTACATGCTGACTTGTGGCAAGTACTTTACTGGTGATATACTGACCTCATGTAATCACCTACATCATTCGAAGGTCTCATAATAGCATTTTATTGAGTACTTACTATATGCCGGTTATTTTGCTGAGAGTTGTATAACTGTAGTCTATTTTACAGATGAGGAAACTAAGGTTTAAAGAATTTCTTTAAGGGCACGTAGCTGACAAATGGCAGAGTACACATTTTACAACTATAATGCTTGTTGGGGTCAACATATCTTCAAATGAGAAGAGTGTGGGTTGGTATCATGACATATTTCTATGTTGAGAGATTCAGAGCGGATGCCACTGCTACTTTTTTACTGAACCTATATTGCTGAATGTGAAAAGCATTCCTGGGTTGGAATATTGGACTGTTCCCAGTTGATCTGCATTTAGGATTTGCTTTGATGTTTGCCAGTCTTTTTTTTTTTTTTTTTAAGATTTTATTCATTTATTTGAGAGAGTGAGAGAGAAAGAGAGGGAGAACCAGTACCAGCATGGGGGACGGGCAGAGGGAGAGTGTGAAGCAGTCTCCCCACTGAGCAGGGAGTCTGACACAGGGTTCGATCCCAGGACCCTGGTATCATGATCTGAGCCCAAGGCAGATGCTTAACCGACTGAGTCATGCAGGTGCCCCTGATGTTTATGTTTGTCTTCTTATGGTTAGACTGAGTCTTCACCGTTGAGGTGATTTCTGTTATATATAAAACTATGTTGTACACAATTATGTCCATAAACATAAAGGCAAGATTTAAGTGGTTTTGAGTACAATCATGTTTATGAAATGTGAAGGTAGTTGATTCTCAGGCAGACATACTGTGTTTTGTTAGTAAAGAAATGAGATCTATGTGTTACCTTCTTTTATACATATATTATTTGCCTATTATAAGTTACCCGATTCATGTATTTACCAATTTACATTTAATCTTATACCAACTAGGGCAAAACAAATGCCAATGTCCCTCTTAATTCTGAAATTAGGATGAAGTAAAAACAATAAAATGAAACATTCCAAGCCCACCTTTTAAATGTAAGTTATAAAATTTCACTTGGCTAAGTAAGGGTAGGGGGAAAGAAGTAATGTTTTATGGTTTTGATTTAGACTAAGAAATTTATTTTACAACTACAAAATTAAAGCCATGTACCTTTTCTAAAGTGTAAGAGAAAAATCTAAAGCCCCTCTTATTAAAGTTTAGCAGTGCTTTATGCACATGTTGTTTCTCCTGTCGCAGTTGCATTTACCAACTGATGGCTCATCAACAGCGTGCAGAGACTTCTTGGAAGCCCAGCTCTGCTGGTACCTGTTGCTCTGTAAAGCCCTCCTGGTCTAGCTTTTGGTTTGGTTATTTCTGCTTATTTATTTATACAGAATTTGTTTACACCTTACCTTTAACAACTGCATGTATTAATTTAGGGTGTAATGATTTGTTTCAGTATTTCTTGACCCCAGTATTTCTTTCTCGAGATCAAGGACTATATTTTATTCATATTTTTAATCTGTAGTACATAGCCCAGTTCCAGATAGATAGCAAGTAATTAATGTCTGAAATGAATGACTGTGGTAATTATATTTTGGTTTTAAAAAATATGTATGAGATTGAAATCACCAAATGCATGAACTCCATGTAAAAAATATTTATTTTAAAATAATTTAGTTTGGAATTAAAATGTCTTCTTTCAGTTATTTCATTTTAATAATAAGAAAAAAATAGGGGAAACTGCTTTCTGCTGTTGGAAATTATGTCCTTGATTAAATAATTCCTTTGCTTTTAAGTGACCAACTTTGCGGGGGTGCCTGGGTGGCGCAGTTGGTTAAGTGTCTGACCCTTGCTCAGGTTGTGATCTCAGGGTCTTGGGATTGAGCCCTGTGTCGGGCTCCACGTTCAGTGTGAAGATTGCTTAAGACGCTCTCTCTCTCCCTCTTCCTCTGCCCCTCCTAGCTGCACGTTCTCTGTCTCTCAAATAAAATAAATAAATTAAAAAAAATAATCAACTTTGTTGTTAGGCAGAAATTATAGAGTATTTTAATTTTGGGATAAATCTAGAGTGCTTCAGGCAGTTCATGTAACTGAAGATAAAGCTTTTGTATTGTTCATATAGTAGAGTGAATTTTAGTTGCTTATAATCTCTTTAAAAATTTCTAACAACCTTACAAATCTTGCCAAATTGTTCTTCTTCACTGAAGTATATGGCAAGTTTGAATTTGAAAATGCATTTGTGTTTGAATTTTAAATAAGGAGAGTATTTTGAAAAGGCAATCATGTTTACATTTGAGGAAAAAACAACCATCTGTATCTCTATTTCTGTTTCTCTTTTTATTCCTATATTTATATAAATATTTAATATAATATAATATAAATATATTATACGTTTTATATAAATATATATATCACATACATAATAATGTAAATGTAATGTAAATATATGTGTTTAAAAGAAGTATTCTTGGTTAAAGACCAATTATAGTACAAGACTTAATCCTAAGAGGAAAACATTGCAATGTATACACAGAAATGAGGGGCTCTTTGTGAATGAAAAGAAACCAATGTATAATTAGCAGTAGCAGACACTATGGTGCATTTGAATATAACTTTAGCCTCTTATCTATGTAGCATGAACTCTATTGAAAACGGGAACATTTTTCTTATTTCCAATTGTGTGTGTGTGTGTGTGTGTGTTTGTGGGTCTTTGTCTAAGAAGTCAAAGAATCATGCACATACTTTTGATAGGAATGATGGAGATTATATGGAACTGTGACTTTAAAATTATTTTCTTTCTCTTATAACCAAGTCATCAAATTGGTTTATGGTTGAGTTTCAGAAAAAATCTGGGGAATAGTTTCTAGGCTAGCATAATGGATGGAGTTGGGTGATATCTTTATTATCACATGAATTGAAGGGTAAGGGTCATTGGCCTCGATTTCTGTTGGTTCTGCAGGTTCCCCAACAGTAGAGATTACTAAAAAAAAAACTTAAAAAAAAAAGAAAATTGAGGAATAATTTGCTTCATCACCATTTCTACCATCATTGCCTTAATTTGGGTTTTCTCTATTTCTCATCTGCTTTACTGGAAGAGCCTACTGGTCTATATGCCTCTTATCTTGCTTGAAAGAGACTGCCTATTGGTCTGTATGCCTCTTATCTTGATCTCTAGGCTCCCTGTTTCTTCCCTCCTTCCAGTTCTCTATTCTGCTTTAAGGTAATCTTTATTTATTTATTTATTTATTTATTTATTTATTTATTTATCTATCTATTTATTTATTTATCTATCTATTTATTTATTTTTAAAGATTTTTTTAATTTATTTATTTGACAGAGAGAGAGATCACAAGTAGGCAGAGAGGCAGGCAGAGAGAGAGGAGGAAGCAGGCTCCCTGCCGAGCAGAGAGCCCGATGTGGGGCTCGATCCCAGGACCCTGAGTCATGACCTGAGCTGAAGGCAGAGGCTTTAACCCGCTGAGCCACCCAGGCACCCCTAAGGTAATCTTTTAAAGCACAAATCTGATCATGTCTTTGCCCTGCTTAAAATTCCTCATGGCTCCCATACTTGTTACAAGAAGAGTAACAGGGCTTATGTGAGTGGCTGGCCCTACTAAACCCTCTGGTCTGATCTTACTTCAGACTCCAACTTGAACCAGTACTTTCTCATACTTCTGCCTATACAATGAAATACATTGCCCCTCCGTTTTTCATTTGACCAAGTCCCAATCCTTTAAAATTTAATTCAGGCTTCACTTTTTTTGGTGGGAGGACTTTGAAATCAGTTATATCTACCTTTGCATTCTTTCCCCAGTCTTAGGTATGCCTTTTTTGTGGAACTCTAAGACCATTTATGTGTTTCTATATAACATGTATCATCCCCGTCTTATAATTTTTTCTGCTTCTTTTACTAGACTGTCAGTTCCTTGAGATCAAGGACTTCTTTTCTCTCTTCATCTATGATGTCTGACATAACTTCTGTTTAGAATTCTAAAAACCCAAGGGGTTATTTAATATTTATTTGAGTCTATTTTGAGGTAGCTGCTGGTCCAAAGGCTTGTGCTACTTTGTTGTGAACCAAGTAGTATTAATTGTCAGTTTGATTTTCTAACCCCTGTAGTTAGTAAATGTTTGCCTCTCTCCATTAACATAGATTTAAAGTTGACTGAGGTATATTTAATTTTTTCCCTCTTTTGATGTTTTCTTAAGTGGGTCTTAGTGTGTGAATGTGGCGATCATGGTATTTACTTTTGGATAGAGTTTTGTGATTATTTAGATTTGTACTTTTAAACTTTTAACATGAGACATTCTTATTTATAATACTAATAGCTACATTATTAGGCATATTTTATGAATTACTCTGTGTTAAGTTCTTTGTATACAGTATTTAATTGCCAAAACAATCTTGTCAGGTCAGTGTGATTAACTTCATTTTATAGATGAGGAAACTGATGTTTATAAATTAAAATTTCTTGCTTGAGTTTACATAGCTACCAAGTGCAGAGCTGAAGTTTGGACCTGGGTGGATCTGATTCTATAGACTTAGTTCTTAACTGTTTTTTTAAATATATTTTTTAAATATATTTTTAAATTTTACATTCTATTAACATGTAATATATTATTTGTATAAATGTATTATAAATGTATAATACATTTGTAATGTATTATTTATAATGCATTATTTGTATTTGTAGAGGTCAGTGATTCGTCAGTCTTATATAATACCCAGGGAGTTCTTAACTATTATATGTCTCCCTGTTGCATTTATGATAGTGAATGCAAATAATAATTTGAAAGCAGTGAGTTTATTTCATGTTTTAAAAAACATTCTTACAGCAAGTATTTCAGTTAGGCTTAACTCGAGAACATAGTGGCAAAGTAATATGTTAAAACACCAAGTTTTACTGGCTTTGTATTCTTTTAAAATATCTTAAGAGGTTAATATTAGGTTCTTTTTCTCTCTTATCTCTCTCTTCTCTGTAAATTAGTTGTTGAGTAGATTAAATTACTTTTCCTATTAATTGGCACAGTTGGAATTTTTTCTCATTGTATCCCATAGTGTCTTATAGATATGTTCCCCTGTCCTTCACGTTTGTACATTTGTAGTTTGATCTGGAAGCTATATCAGATTTGGATCTGATTTTTTGGCAAGACAGTTTGACAGTTGGTGTGTGCACTTCTGTAAGGAGGCACATGATGCCTAGTTTTCTCTCTTTTTGTCTTATCAATAGCCATTGATGACCATCGCCTAGACCATTATTTTATAGAGATTTGAAATGGTTATATTCTGATTTTACTTTTCCTTTATTATTTATTAGCCAAAATACATCTAAAAAATAAATCTTTAATAATCGACTATTTGGTTACCCACAGGTACATTTCATATAGGAACACCAGGATAAATGCTTGGTTCTCTATTTTCAAAATACAGAGTTGGTTCCCTAGCATCCTCCAAAGATGACAAATTAGTTGTTTTTGTTGTTTGCATATTATTATAAACTCACAGATTTAAATATTTGATGCATTTCCATTTATTGAAGTTATTACTTTTATTAATGCTAAAAATCATCCCATCTTTGGCCAACAGAGCTTCTTCAAGTTGGTCCCTGAGCCCTTTTACATAGCTCCACTAATCTTTGTCAGCTTTCTTGCTTCCTGTTATGAAATGTTCCAGCCTCATGTTGCATAACTGGAATCAGGAATTTTTTTAAAGGAACCTGGTTATTTTTTCAAGTATCATTTGAAGATCACAGTCTGGGTACTAGTGGTGCTCATTGCATCTGGTTGGTTATTACTTCTGGGTTGTTTTGGTGTATAGAGCTAGGAAATATAAATAAATAAATTTTGAAGTTAAAATATATCATGGGTTCATATTGATACTTCCAATTCATATTCAGAACTACAGGAATTTTACTTATCCTCAGCGATCTTATATACACACATATGTGCATGTGTTCTGGACCCATTGGGAAACACTGCCCTACTCATTGGTTCTCAGACTTTTTTTTTCTTTTCTAAGATATCTAGAGCTATAGCACTCTCCCTTTAGTCATAATGGATTGGTGACAATAATTATTGTTCTCAATGGAAAAAAAAGAGATGGTGGGAAAGACTACAGATTCTCAATGGTGGGTGAATGTCAGTGCAGTTTCAAAAACTATTTTTACTCTTACCTTCTTGAGAATTCATATCTCAAAGTGGAAAATTTGTCCTATACTCTCCAAAACAGAGATTTTTTTAGGAGAATTTTGTATGTTAGTATAGAAGATAATTTTTAAGAAAGATTTATTCATTTATTAGAGAGAGAGAGAGAGAGCATGAATGGAAGGAACAGAGGAAGAGAGAGAGAATCTCAAATAGCACAGAGCCCAATGGAGGTCTCGATCTCGTGACCCTGAAACCACGACCTGAGCTGAAACTAAGAGCTGGATGTTTAACAGACTGTGCCTCTGAGAGATAATTTTTTTTGGATTTTAAATGGTTAGATGATGTTAGCTTTAGAATTTAAACAAATACCTGGGTCTACTTTGTTAGACATTCTTATGTTGTTATGGGTATATCTTGTAGATTTTATATTGGTAGGTGTTAGGTAAGTACTGCGAGATTATAGAAATCCCTTCTCTCACTTCCAATTTTATGTGGAACAAAGAAGAGGATGTAAGAGCCATATGAAATATGTGTTTGTGTTATCAAAAGTGATACCCAAAAAGTTAAAAAAAATTAAACATAGAATGAATCAGCAGTTCCACTTCTTGGTATATACTCATCAGAAATGAAAACAGGAACTCAAGCAAATATTTGTTATTGTTGTTGTTCTTGTTTTAATTAACTTATAATATATTATTTGCTTCAGGGGTACAGGTCTGTGAATCATCAATCTTACACAATTCACAGCACTCACCATAACATATACCCCCTCCAATGTCCATAACCCAGCCACCCCATCCCTACCCGCTCCACCCCCCAGCAACCCTCAGTTTGTTTCCTGAGATTAAGAGTCTCTTATGGTTGGTCTCCCTCCCGATCCCATCTTGTTTCATTTTTTTCCCTCCCTGCCCTCCATGACTCCCCGCCCTGCCTCTCAAATTCCTCATATCAGAGAGATCATATGATAATTGTCTTTCTCTGATTGACTTATTTTGCTAAACATAATACCCTCTAGTTCCATCATGTCATTGCAAATGGCAATATTTTGGGTTTTTTGATGGCTGCATAGTATTCCATTACACACACACACACACACACACGCACGCACACACACACACATATATATGTATATATATATATATATATATATACCACATCTTCTTTATCCATTCATCTGCTGATGGACATCTAGGTTCTTTCCATAGTTTGGCTGTTGTGGACATTGGTGTCAAGCAAATATTTGTATACCCATGTTCATAGCAACATTGTTTACAATAGTCAGAATGTAGAAGCAACCCAAATGTCTTGTGACAGTTAAATAGATAAATAAAAGGTATTATATACGTACAATGGAATGTTATTCAGTCATAAAAAAGAATGAAGTACTGATATATGCTATTGTATGGATGAATCTTGGAGACACGCCAAGTGAAATAAGCCAGTCACAAAAGGATAAATATTGTATGATTCCTTTTATTTGAGGTACCTTGAATAGTGAGATTCATAGAGACAGAAAGTGGTATAGTGAGATTCATAGAGACAGAAAGCTACCCTCCCCATTGATATTCCCCATATGAAATTTGCCATATGTTTTTCATAGATGGCTTTGATGATATTGAGGTATGTACCCTCTATCCCTACTCTGTGAAGAGTTTTGATCAAGAAAGGATGCTGTACTTTGTCAGTTGCTTTTTCAGCATGTATTGAGAGTATCATATGGTTCTTGTTCTTTCTTTTATTAATGTATTGTATCGCATTGATTGATTTGTGGATGTTGAATCAGTCTTGCAGCCCAGGAATAAATCCCACTTGGTCGTGGTGAATAATCATTTTAATATACTGTTGGATCCTTTTGGACAGTATTTTGGTGAGAATTTTTGCATCCGTGTTCATCAAGGATATTGGTCTGTAATTTTCCCTTTTGGTGGAGTCTGTCTGGTTTTGGGATAAAGATAATGCTGGCCTCATAAAATGAGTTTGGAAGTTTTCCTTCCATTTCTATTTTTTGGAACAGTTTCAGGAGACTAGGTATTAATTCTTCTTTAAATGTTTGGTAGAATTCCCCTGGGAAGCCGTCTGGCCCTGGGCTTTTGTGTGGTGGGAGATTTTTGATGACTGCTTCAGTCTCCTTACTGGTTATGGGTCTGTTCAGGTTTTCTATTTCTTCCTGGTTCAGTTTTGGTAGTTTATATGTCTCTAGGAATGCACCCGTTTCTTCCAGATTGTCAAATTTGCTGGTGTATAGTTGCTCAAAATATGTTCTTATAATTGTATTTCTTTGGCATTGGTTGTGATCTCTCCTCTTTCATTCATGATTTTATTAATTTGGTCCTTTCTCTTTTTTTTTTTTTTCAAATTTATTTATTTATTTGACAGAGAGAGACAGAGAGATCACAAGTAGGCAGAGGCAGGCAGAGAGAGAGGGGGAAGCAGGCTCCCTGCTGAGCAGAGAGCCCGATGCTGAGCTCGATCCCAGGACCCTGAGATCATGACCTGAGCCGAAGAGAGAGGCTCAACCCACTGAGCCACCCAGGCGCCCCTCTCTTTTCTTTTTGATAAGTCTGGCCAAGGGTTTATCAATCTTATTAATACTTTCACAGAACCAGCTCCTAGTTTCGTTGATTTGTTCTACTGTTCTTTTGGTTTCTATTTCATTGATTTCTGCTCTGATCTTTATTATTTCTCTTCTCCTGCTGGGTTTAGGCTTTCTTTGCTGTTCTTTATCCAGCTGCTTTAGGTGTAGGGTTACATTGTGTACTTGAGACCTTTCTTGTTTCTTGAGAAAGGCTTGTATTGCTCTATACTTTTCTCTCAGGACCGCCTTTGCTATGTCCCAAAGATTTTGAACAGTTGTGTTTTCATTTTCATTTGTTTCCATGATTTTTTAAAAATTCTTCTTTAATTTCCTGGTTGGCCAATTCATTCTTTAGTAGGATGCTCTTTAGCCTTCATGTATTTGAGTTCTTTCCAACTTTCCTCTTATGTGTTTCAAAGCATTGTGGTCTGCAAATATGCAGGGAATGATCCCAATCTTTTGGTACTGGTTGAGACCTGATTTGTGACCCAGGATGTGATCTATTCTGGAGAATTATCCATGTGCACTAGAGAAGAATGTGTATTTTGTTGTTTTGGGATGGAATGTTCTAAATATATCTGTGATATCCATCTGGTCCAGTGTGTCATTTAAATCATTTATTTCCTTGTTGATCTTTTGCTTAGATGATCTGTCCATTTCAGTGAGGGGGGGTTAAAGTCCCCTACTATTATTGTATTATTGTTGATGTGTTTCTTTGATTTAGTTATTAATTGGTTTGTATAATTGGCTGCTCCCATGTTAGGGGCATAGGTATTTAAAATTGTTAGATCTTCTTGTTGGACAGACCCTTTAAGTATGATATAGTGTCCTTCCTCATCTCTTATTATAGTCTTTGGCTTGCAATCTAATTTATCTGATATAAGGATTGCCACCCCAGGTTTCTTTTGATGTCCATTAGCATGGTAAATGGTTTTGAACTCCCTCACTTTAGATCTGAAGGTGTCTTTGGGTCTAAAATGAGTTTCTCGCACACAGCATATTGATGGGTCTTGTTTTTTAATCCATTCTGATACCCTGTGTCTTTTGATTGGGGCATTTAGCCCATTTATATTCAGGGTAACTATAGAAAGATATGAATTTAGTGCCGTTGTATTACCTGTAAGGTGACTGTTACTGTATATTGTCTCTGTTCCTTTCTGATCTGTTACTTTTAGGCTCTCTCTTTGCTTAGAGGACCCTTTTTAATATTTCCTGTAGGACTGGTCTGGTGTTTGCAAATTCTTTTAGTTTTTGTTTGTCTTGGAAGCTTTTTATCTCTCCTTCTGTTTTCAATGACAGCCTAGCTGGATATAGTATTCTTGGCTGTGTATTTTTCTCATTTAGCACTCTGAATATATCATGCCAGTCCTTTCTGGCCTGCCCGGTCTCTGTGGATAGGTCTGCTACCAATCTAATATTTCTACTGTTGTATGTTACAGACCTCTTGTCCCGAGCTGCTATGAGGATTTTCTCTTTGTCACAGAGACTTGTAAGTTTTACTATTAGATGATGGGTCATTGACCTATTTTTATTGATTTTGAAGGGGGTTCTCTGTGCCTCCTGGATTTTGATGCTTGTTCCCTTTGCCAAATTAGGGAAATTCTCTGCTATAATTTGCTCCAATATACCTTCTGCCCCTCTCTCTCTTTCTTCTTCTTCTTCTGGGATCCCAATTATTCTAATATTGTTTTGTCTTATCGTATCACTTATCCATTGAATTCTCCCCTCATGGTCCAGTAGTTGTTTGTCTCTCTTTTTCTCAGCTTCTCTATTCTCCATCATTTGGTCTTCTTTATCAGTAATTCTCTCTTCTGCTTCATTTATCCTAGCAGTAAGAACCTCCGTTTTTGATTGCACCTCAATAATAGCTTTTTTGATTTCAACTTGGTTAGATTTTAGTTGTTTTATTTCTCCAGAAAGGCATTTTATTTCTCCAGAAAGGAATTCTCTTGTATCTTCTATGCTTTTTTCGACCCAAGCTAGCATCTTGATAATTGTCATTCTGAACTCTGGTTCTGACATCTTTCTGATGTCTGTATTGCTTAGGTCCCTAGCTGTCGGTACTCCCTCTTGTTCTTTTTTTTGAAGTGAATTTTTCCACTTTGTCATTTTATCCAGATAATAATAGATGAATGAGAGAACAAAATATTAAAAGGATAGGAATGACCCCAGGAAAATATACACTAACCAAATCAGAGGAGACCTTAAACTGGGGGGAGAAGAAAGGAGGGAAAAAAAATATATGTATAAATAAATAAATAAATAAACAAACCTTAAACTGGGGGGAGAAGAAAGGAAGGGAAAAAATATATGTATGTATGTATGTATGTATGTATGTATAAATAAATAAATAAATAAATAAATAAATGTATGTATGTATGTATGTATATATGAATGATTAGACTGGTGAATAGAACAGAGCCACACACTTGATTTTGGGTGTATTTTGGTCTGTTAGAAGAAACTGCCTCCCAAAATTTTAAAGAAAGAGAAACATATATATACACAAAAATAAGGGTAAACACAATGAAGGCATGGGGTATGACTGTAAAGATGAACATTAAAAAAGAGTCTAAAAGAGGAACTGATAAGATAAGAAGTTGGTTGAAAAAAGAAAGAAAAAAAAAGAGAACGTGATCTGGCTGGAGACTAGAACAAAGCCATAAGCTAGATTTAGGATGTATTTTGATTTCTTAGAAGAAACTGTATCCTAAAATTTTAAAGACAGAAGAATTTATATGTGTATAAAAAATAAGGTTAAATACAATGAAGGGGTAGAATATAACAGTGGAAATTAAAAAAGATTTTTAAAAAAGGATTGATAAAACAGTTATTGTAGGTTAAATAGGAAAGAGGAAAAATTAAGAAAACTAGGGTAAGAAAAAAATAAAATTAAAAAAATTTACTTTGAAAGACTAAAGAATCATGGGAAAAAAGGCATGAATTCTATGTGCTGCATTCCCCTAGCTCTGGAGTTCCACAGTTCTCATTGATCAGTGAACTTGGTCTTGTCTGGATGTTCTTGCTGATCTTCTGGGGGAGGGGCCTATTGCAGTGATTCTCAAATGTCTTTGCCCGAGCTGGAATTGTACCACCCTTGCTAGGGGCCAGGCTAAGTAATCTGCTCGGTTTTTGTTCTCGGTAGCTTTTGTTCCCTGAATGCTTTCTGTACAGCTTTGGAGGAGGAGAATGAAGATGGTGGCTTCCCAGTCTCCCACCTGGAGGAGCTGAGAGGTCTAGGCCCCACTCCTCAGTGTGCCCTCAGATAAAAGCAGTCAATTTCTCCTGTCTCCCTGGTCTCTGGCCGTGCTCCGTGCTTACCTGGCCTGTGACCACACTTTCTATCCCTGGCATAGGACCCTGTTTAGAGTCTCCAGACCCAGCAGATTCCTGCAGCGTGCTCCTGCACTGCTCCTCCCAGTGGAGGAAGGGGGGGGATCTCCGGGGATCTGCCACTTGTGGGATTCCTGCTCCAAGAGCAGTGGCTCCACTGTGCTTCGGATCACGTTTTAAGGTAATCATGACCTGAGAGCCCACTCCTCGGCTTTGTCTCTGGGCTTCCCCTGCTCTGATACCTGGGAGCTTGCCACACTCAGGCACCCCTGGTTTTTCTGGGACCCTGTGGGTCCTGAGACCACACTGTCCCAGCGAGGGCTTCACCCCCTGCTTAGCCTCTGGAGTAACCTCCCTCAGTGGAGCAGACTTCTAATAGTTCCGATTTTGTGCTCCGCTGCTCTCCTGCTTGCTAGGAGCCAGCTCCTCTCCCCACAGTCTGTCTTCCCGTATATCACCTCAGGTTCACTTCTCCACACGTCCTACCTTCTAGAAAGAAGTTGCTTTTCTATTCCTAGAATTGATTCTCTACTTTGCTTAGATCTCCTGTTGAGTTTGTAAGTGTTCAGAATGGTTTGATAACTAACGGAAGTCCTAGGACCCAACGAAATTTAGGTCTCCTACTCCTCTGCCATCTTGCTCATCTTGCTGAAGCTTTTTATTTTGATTAGTCCAAATAGTTTATTTTTCCTTTTGTTTCTCTTGCCTCTAGGAGACATATCTAGAAAAATGTTGTTACGGCCAATGTCAGAGAAGTTACTGCCTGTGTTCTTTTCTAGGACTTCTGTGTTTCAGGTCTCACTTTTAGGTCCTTAATCCATTTGAGTTTGTTTCGTTCTTTTGCATGTAACTGTCCATTTTTCCTAACACCATTTGTTGAAGAGACTGTTTTTCCGCATTGTGTATTCTTGCCTCCTTTGTCAAAGACTAATTGATCATATAATAATCATGGGTTTATTTCTGGACTCTCTATTCTGTTTTTTAATCTATGTGTCTGTTTTGTGCCAGTGCCATCCTGTTTTGATTACTACAACTTTGTGGTATAACTTGAAATCTGAGATTGGATATCTCCAGTTTTGTTCTTTTTTTTTTTTTTTTCAAGATTGCTTTAGCTATTTGGGGTCTTTTTTGGTTCCATACAGATTTTAGTATTATTTATTCTAGTTCTATGAAAAATACTGTTGGCATTTTGATAGGGATTACATTAAATCTGTAGATCACTTTGGCTAGTATTGCCATTTTAATAATATTTGTTCTTCTAATCCAGGAGCAGCAGATACCTTTTCATTTGTTTATATTGTCTTTAATTTCTTCCCTTAATGTGTTATAGTTTTTAGAGTACAGGTTTTTACTTCCTTGACTAAGTTTATCCCTAGATACTTATTATTTTTGGTGTAATTGTAGATGGGACTGTTTTCTTAATTTCTCTTTTTTCTGCTTTATTATTAGTGCATAGAAATGTAATGCATTTCTGTCTATTGATTTTGTATTGTGTGACCTTACTGAATTCATTTAATAGTTCTAGTAGTTTTTTGGTGGAATCTTTAGTGTTTCTGTATGTAGTGTCACTTCCTCTGTAAATAGTGAAAATTTTCCTTCTCCTTTACCAATTTGGATGTCTTTTATTCCTTTTTCTTTTTTGATTGCTGTGGCTAGGACTTCCAGTAGTGTGTTGAATAAAAGTGGTGAGAGTAGACATCCTTGTCTTGTTCCTGCTGAGAGTTTTTCCCCATTGAGTATAATGTTAGCTGTGGGTTTTTCATATATGACCTTTATTATATTGAGGTATGTTCCCTACTTTATTGAGGGTTTTTATCATGAATGGATGTTGTACTTTGTAAAATGCTTTTTCTACATGAAGTGAAATGGTCATATGGTTTTCAATCCTTTCTCTTGTTGATTATATCCCTCTTTTCTTCTATTACAAGTGTTAGATCTGAATTAGAATTTTATGTATTTTTTTTTGACAAACCGTGAGAAGTCATAAATTCATAGGTTACCCCTTTGGTACTATACTTTTTTTTTTTAGGGCGTGACCAATACCAAGCTTTCTGATTAATGTTCCATATTCTAAATGTTTTCATTATTGCTTTAAAATTACTTCTTTTTTAAATTACAGACATCATTTTTAAAGAATTTAGGGGGGCACCTGGGTGGATCAGTTAGTTAAACATCCGCCTTTAGCTTAGGTCATGATCCCAGGGTCCTGAGATCAAGCCCTACTTCAGGCTCCCTGCTAAGCAGGGAGTCTGCTTCTCCCTTTCCCTTGGCCCCTCCCTCTGCTCATGTGCTTTCTCTCTCTCTGCAATAAATAAGATCTAAAGAAAAATTTAAAAAAATTTAGAAAAATACAGAAAGTTACTAAGAATAAAATGTAAAGCACCTTTAGTCCTAAATTTTAGATAAAAATAAAAGTACATGTAGTTGTAAATCAGGTATTGATAAAAATGCAGAGTGGTTTTGGTGAACTTTTAGAGATACTCTAGATCAAAATAGAATCCTCCCTTTCTGGGTTAAAGATGGCAAAAAATGACTGTAAATAGTTCTTGATTTTTCAAGATAATAAAGGTGCTGCATCTCATCAATATTTTCATTTAACTTAATTTTGACTAAATTGTGTAAATAATTTTGGTAGCATGTAATGAGGATATCTGTGAGATTAAAAAAGACTTATTTATGAATGACTTATTCGTTTGAGAGATTAACATTAATTTCCTCCTATGTGTGTAATGTACCTTCTTATATAATACATTAAACCTTTCAACTGTTCATATATATAGCCTAGGTGTATATGTTTACCTATGTGTGTGTATGTATTTCTATATATATCTGTATCTGTTTCTAATTTTATAAACAATATAATCTAGGTTTGAACAGAAGCCATAGTCTTTGCTGTATAATTGAAAAATGTGTTTCTATGTAGGGAGACCTAAAGAAAGTAGTAACTCTCAAACAATTCATCTGTTTAGAAAATGCTATGGGACTTTACATGTTAAATCCATAATTCTATCACAGTTGATACATTTTATTAGAAGAAGCATTTGTTCATTGGCTTAAACTTTTAACAGAATTTAACAATGAGAAATTTCCCAGAATGATGCATGCTATGTCTACTGGAGAAATAGAGGAGATTAAGAAGTGAGACATTGTCTGAAAAACTGAAATAATCTTTTAGGTTAAATCTGAATCTTGATGTTGATAGTTTAGGTAGTTAATGGTGATGCTGAACTTTTAATTTATTTTTGCTTTCGTTATTTTCTCTTGGAATGTACCACAACAATTTTGACTAATTTCAAGTAGTTGGTAAAATGTTACCAGGTTGTAAATACATTTTTATTAATTCCAAATAACCTGTTCGAGATTGTATTTTATTTTATCCAGGAGAGGGAAGTTTGCATTATTAACTTTTTGTTATCTTTTTTTAGAGTCATTAGAGGTTTATTGACTAATGGCTTATTTTATATGATATTAAAGAATGTGGACTTTCTATAAGAGGAACAGCATTGTGTTTCATACATTTATGTTTTTATTAGACAAACCATCTTTTTTTTTTTTTTTCTCATGAAGGCTTCTGGTATTGTATAACTGGCATCTCAAAATGTGAAGTCAGTAAAGAACCATTAATATATCTTGGATGGAGAGTATGTTTTATTTAAGAAGGAAAAAGCAAGACAACTACAGATTTTTTTCTTATGTTAAAGATATCTTTTTTTTTTTTTGAGATTTTATTTATTTATTTGACAGAGAGAGAGATCACAAGTAGGCAGAGAGGCAGGCAGAGAGAGAGGGGGAAGCAGGCTCCCCGCTGAGCAGAGAGCCCGATGAGGGGCTCGATCCCAAGACCCTGAGATCATGACCTGAGCCGAAGGCAGAGGCTTTAACCCACTGAGCCACCCAGGTGCCCCAAAGATATCTTTTAATAAAGATATTAACTTTGAAATTCCTTTTGTCTTTCCACAAGTAAAAAAAACAAACATTTTTTTGACTGCAGGCTGTAGTTATATGTCTGGTACTATGCCAGGTGCCTCCATATGTTTCCATTTAGTTTTTCTAACAAACTGTGAAGTAGATATTATTCCCATCCTACAGATGAGGAAATTGGCAGTCAGAATTCTATGCATTTATGATATTTGTGTGTATATGTGTGTGTATGTATATATACACATATGCAAAAATATATGTGTGTATATATAAATAAATGCACACACATATATTAAAAGATTTGAAAATTTCAGGGTTTAAATGTCATAATGGAGTGTGCCTGGGTGGCTCAGTGGGTTAAAGCCTCTGCCTTCGGCTCAGGTCATGATCTCAGGGTCCTGGAATTGAGCCCCACATCGGGCTCTCTGCTCAGCAGGGAGTCTATTTCCCTGTCTCTCTGCCTGCCTCGGCCTACTTGTGATCTCTCTGTCAAATAAATAAATAAAATTTAAAAAAAATGTCATAATGGCAATTTCAAAGGAATAGAGAAAAAGTAAGATTCTTGGGAAATACTGATTTTTTTCCATCTTCATTATATCAGAAGAATATGTTTAAATAGATGATAAAAGAAGTTGTTCTGTAATGTAATTTCTTTTTTCTCCTTGATTTTGCCATTGCTGGTATATTTTGGTTTTAAATATGACATGTGACAAGTATATTTTAATATTTTGTTATATGAATGCCATCAAGTATTTTACTATGCCAAGGGATTTTTTTTTTTTTTTTTTTAAAGTAGGCTCCACGTCTAGCATGGAGCCCAATCTAGGGCTTGAACTCACAACCCTCAGATCAAGACCTGAGCTGAGATCAAGAGTTGGACTCTTAACCGACTGAGCCACCAGGCACCCCACTGTGTGGAGGGATTTTACTAGTTATTTCAGAACATGGACCCAAAGAAGAGTATGTTTTACTTTTTTGAGGAATGAGAATTTTGCATCTGGTAGCATTAAGTAGGTTAAGAGACTTCACTTACCTTTCCACATAAGAATATATATTTTTCTTTTCTTGAAACTTTCTTCTTTCTTTAAGACAGGATTCAGATCAGAGATATTTTGAAAATCTACTTGAGGTAGATCATGAAGGACTTGACTTTCTCTTCAGCAGGAGGTGGCAATCTTAGCACATTTACTTTTAGTTAAAATGAGAACCTAGTGTTTCACTAGGGAATTTATTGTTACATTTAAGCAATGAGAATTTAAAGTTGGGAGTGGAGTGTTCTCTTATAAACCTTACAGTGCATTTGAGCCTCAGGATTTAAAAAAGCTTTTGACTGCCCATTGTGCATTAAAAAGTTTAAAAGTCATCATTTTAATAGTTTTGTGGCATTTTATTTCATTATAATGCTTGTCTTACGTGTTTTATAAAGGTTCATTAGAATAGTGCAGCTTCTCTTGGAAGGACATTAAATTAAATTCTTGGTTTGACTGGTGACTTTTTTTGGGGGGAGTACGGGCAGTGGGCAAGGGGGAGAGAGAGAGAATCTCAAACAGACTCCATGCCCAGCGCGGAGCCCACCATGGGTGGGACTCGATCTCATGATCCTGAGATCATGACCTGTGTGGAAATCAATAGTCCAACCCTTAACCCACTGAGCCACCCCGGTGCTCCTACTGATGACTGTTTTATCCTTGACAAAATTGATTGGTCTTTTAATGTTATACACACAACTGAAGATGGTAACAGTCGTGCACTGATACATAAAAAGTAACTGAGATTTTATGTACACACTAGGGAAGTGAAGTAGAAAGCAGAGTTGCTCATCTGCACAATTCTGACTCTTAATGACCTTTATCTGAAATATTTGTATGTGTATATATACATATATACAATTTACATATATATGTATTATATATGTATTTTTGTATATACATATATATGTATTATATATGTATTTTTGTGTATACATATATAATAAATGTAAATGTGCATATACATTTATATGTATAAAATTATATAAATTGTAAATTACATATATATGTAAATTGTGTGTGTACATACACATACATATATACAATTTTATTTTTCACTTTGATTATAAACTATTAACATTTATTCATGAACTTTAGATCTATAGTTCTTTTAGTGTAGTAAGACTGCTTTAAAGAGTATTTTTCCTTATACTGCTATGTTAATTGTTTATAAATCAGAAAATACAGTTAAATGAATAAAAAACAATTACGAGTAGTTTACTATTAAGTTTTGTGACTAATTGTGATTATTGACTTTTAGAGATTAATTTATACACACATGCACACTTTAAACAGAATGAGCTATACTGTCGAATCCTGGCTTTTTTGCCTTATATATTGTGACTGTCTTTCCATGTCAATAAATATAAATCTACTTCTTCATTTTTAATGGCATAGGGTTTGTGTTTTATGCATACATAAACATAATTAATTTCTGTACATATATATCCTGTTGTTAATATTTTTCTTTTTATAATCTTTATAAACTTATTTTTAATTCTTTATATATTTATTAAAAACATAAAACTAATATGTTCTTATTTAGCAAATAATAAAAACTGAAAGCTCCTTTTTATTTCCTTCCTGCCTATGAAATTTCACTCTTCTCCCAGGGTAAATAGTTTGCTGAGCAACCTTGCATGGCCTACATTGTTCAGTGCACTTTTGTATTTGGTTTTGTTTTATGTCAGTGGGATCACTGTATATAAGTTTGTAACTTGCTTATTTTATTTACATGGACATCTTTCCATGTTCGAACACATAGACTTTCTTGTTCTTATATGGGCTTCATAGATATGGATATTTCATAATTTATTTAGCCATCAAGATTGCTTCCAAAATTTACTGTTGTAGACAGTCTCTTTCTGTATTCACTCCCTCTACTTGGATGTATGGACTCAGAGTAAAGGCCACAGGTGATTATACCATTGGACCGACTGTGACATGTATTTTAGCATTTACATTTTTTTCTTTTAGGAGTTCAGTTGTATTTGTTGAACTTATGGTGGAAAATAGAAATAATTGGCTAAGCTAGAATGAAAGTTTACAGAGAATTTATCAAATAAGCTGAGTGCAGGAGGTCCCTCACTTCCGATTTACCACATTCATATAGTATCTATATATATATTTTTAAGATTTATTTGTTTATTTTAGAGAGAGAGAGAGAGAGTGAGTGCAGGAGGGAGAGGCAGAAGAAGAGAGAGAGAGGGAGAATCTCAAGCAGACTCCTTGCTGAGCATGGAGCCTGATGTGGGGCTTGATCTCAGGACCCTGCGATCATGACCTGAGCCGAAATCAAGAGTCAGACACTTAACTGGCCGAGCCACCCAGGCACCCTTATATAGTATATTCTTTAACAATCATTTTAATTATTCTTTTCACTGAAAGCCATTTGATTAATTGAAGAGTTCTGGAAAGCTACTGAAGAACAATCATAGCAAATTGGCAGGAAGAAAAAAACTAACAAGATTCAGTCAGACAGATATCTTTGGAATGATTATTATTCCTTACCCAAGGATCTTTTCACATGGCAAGAAACGAGAGTAATATACATAAAGCTGATATGATACTGAACACCGGAAGGCATTGTGTAATATTTTCTGCTGATTAATTTTGAATTCAGGCTTCTTTTGAGGTGCTGGAGAGTTTGAAGCACAGTTATTCTACCTTTGATGGCCCTCAATATATTTATTATCTTTTAGAGAAATAGTATCGTTGTAACTTATTTTCTGATAACAAAATGCAATTGTAGGTAAATTTCTCATTACTGATGTAAAATAAGGCTGGGAATGGAGGCAATCTCTGTCTAAAATTAAAAAGATGCAGTAATGGAAACCAGTTTTTTACTCTTTCATTGACTTTTTACTCTGTGAAAAGAAATGTATCACTTCTTTCTAGGTAGGCTACTCAGTAATTAATATTTATTCACATCTTTTTATTCAATGCTTTTATCCTGGTAAAGAAGAAGATCAGTAGGAATCTGGCATTTTCACGGCTCAGATGACATTGTACAGTGAGTAGAATCAGGGCTTCTCTAGAAGTTGTATCAAGTACTTTTTGATTAGCTGAATGCATGATATCTCTGTTCTCTCTTCACTTTTCTCCCCTCCTTTCTCATCCATAAAAATAGAGATATGATATATCCAGAAGGCATTATTTTATTTCATGTATTTAGAATAGCCTTTTTAGGGCCAAATGCTTATTATCTACTTAATTCTGGAAAGAGTACAAATCAGCTATTTTAAAATTTAGGTCATCATTTTTGCCAAGTCTTCTAACTAATTTGCCTTCTTGCCAGGGTTCAACTTATGTTTGGATATGTGATTTTTTTAATGTTTGCCTGAACTTTATTTATTTCTTTCTTTTCCCTCTTCTTTTAAAAACATTTTTATTTTAAATTCCAGTACAGTTAATGTATGTTTGCCTGAATTTTAATCTTTATTCCCTATGGCAGAGCCAGCCATTTGTGGGGACTTCAGCTTTAGGTTTTGTGGGGCACTTGATGAATTCCTATCCCTTCCAATGCTTTTTTTTTTTTTTTTATTTAAGTAACATATTCTAGAAGATTTTAGATGAGACTTATTTCAGGAGGGAAATAAAATCTCTATTCTTGCCACTGAGAGCTCTCTAATCAATATGACTATTTTAGTGTATTTACTTAATCTTTTTACTCTTGAGTTTTTATGCCATAAAACTCTATTCATATTATATTTATGCTTTTAAGTTCTTTTTCTCAGTTAACAATATCATGAATATTTATAAAATTAATAAATGTTCTACTGTATATCATTCTGAATGATTGTAGAGTATTTTATAATATAGCCCTGTTGGCGGAATTGTTTTGAATATTTTGCCTTTAAAAATACTATAGTCATCTTTTTTTTTTTAAATATTTTATTTATTTATTTAACAGTGAGTGAGGGAACACAAGCAGGGGGAGTGGGAGAGGAAGAAGCAGGCTTCCCGCTGAGCAGGGAACCCGATGCAGGGCTCGATCCCGGTACCCTGGGATCATGACCTGAGCTGAAGGCAGATGCTTAATGACTGAGCCACCCAGGTGCCCCCAAAATACTATGATCATCTTAAAATTTGTACGGAACCACAAAAGACCTCAAGCAGGCAGCAGTCTTGAGAAAGAAAAACAAAGCTGGACGTATCATACTTTTTGATTTCAAATTACATTAAAAACCTATAGTAACCAAAACAATATGTTATTGACAGAAAAATAGGTACATAGATCAGTGGAACAAAATAAGGACATAGAAATTAGTTTATGGCAAAGGAGCCATGAATATACATCTGAAGAAAGGATAGTCTCTTCAATAAATGATGTTGGAAAAACTGGATTGTCACATGCAGAAAATAAACTGGACCCCTCCATACACAAAAATCAACTCCAAATGGATTAAAAACTTGAATGTAAGAAACCATAAAACTCCTAGAAGAAAACACAGGAGGTAAGCTCTTTGAAGAAGTCTTGGCAATGATTTTTTTGGATTTGACACCAGAAGTAAAGGCAACTAAGTAAAATATAAACAAGAGGCATACACCACTGTATAAATTTAAGATGTACAGCATAAATGATTTGACTTACATATATTGTGAAATGATTACCACAATAAGTTTAGTTAACATCCATCATCTCATATAGATGGAAAAAATGAAAACAAAAACATTTTTTCCTTGTGATGAGAACTCTTTTTTTTTTTCTTGTGATGAGAACTCTTATGATCTATTCTCCTACAAATTTTCAAATATTATTTCTTAATAAAACTAGAAAGGGAAAAAGAGGACGTTTTAGCAGCACAAAAATCAGAGGGGAAATAGAAATACTAGAAATTTTACACTTCTAAAATTTGTTTTTAAATAAAGTTGTTTGATGATCAAAAGTGAGCATCAGAAGTGGGGGAAGTTTTATTCGTATCATTATAATTATTAAAACAAAAATGTATTCATGAGATTTCATTCAAATTTAAAGATAAACACTACGTAAATACAACCCCTTCCCCTAACCAGCCCACCCAAACATCAAACTCAGCTGCACAGCAAAAGAACCATCAACAAAATGAAAAGGCAATCTACAGAATCAGAGAAAACATGTGCAATTATGTATCTGATAAGGAATTCATATCCAAAATATATAAAGAACTCATACAAATCAATAGAAGAAAATCCCCAAATAATCTGATTAAAAATGGGCAGAGGAACTGACTAGATATTTTCCCAAAGAAGACATACAGATGTCCAACAGATACATGAAAAGTTGCTCAACATCCCTAATTATCAGGAAAATGTAAATCAAAATCATAATGAGATATTACCTCACACTTGTTAGAATGGCTGTCATCAAAAAGAGAAGAGATAACAGGTGTTGGCTAGGATGGAGAGAAAAGGGAACCCTTGTGCACTATTGGTAGGAATGCAAATTGGTGTGACCACTATAGAAAACAGTATGGAGGTTCCTCAGAAAACTAAAAATAGAACTATATGATTCAGCAATCCTACTTCTGGGTATATATCCAAAGGAAATGAAAACAGGAGTTTGTAGAGATATCTGGACTTAGATGTACATTGCAGCATTCTTCACGGTAGCCAAGATACAGAACAACTTATGTGTTCATCAATGGATGAATAGAGAAAATAGAGAAAATGTGTAGACGCATGTAATGGAATATTATTCAGCCAGGAGAAAGAAAGAAATTCTGTCATTTGAAGCAACATGTAAGGACCTTGAGGGCATTATGCTTGATGAAATGAACCAGACATAGACTAATATTACATGGTATCACTTGTGTGAAATCTAAAAAAAAAAAAAAAAGTAAAACTCCTAGAAACAGAGTGGAGAAATAGTTGCCGGGGGTGAGGATAGGGGAAATCAAGAGAGATTGGTAAAAGGGTACAAACTTTCATCCATGAAATGAATAAGGTCTGATGAGTTAATATAAAACATGGTGACTATAGTTGATAACACCACTGTATAATTGAAATTTGCTGAGTGTAGAACTTAAATGTTCTTACCAAAAAAAGACAAGTATGTGAGATGATGGATGTTAGTTAACTAATGGGCAGAATACTTCTGTTTAAGGATTGTGTACCTATATCAAATTACCATGATGTACACTTTAAATATCCTAAATTTTATATGTCAATTATGCCTCAATAAAGCTGAAGTTAAAATGAAAAAAAAAAAAAAAAAAAACCACTGGGGTCATAAATTACCAGTTTTGAATCTCTGTGTTTGTCTCTGATATTTCTTTTGGCTAAAATCCTAGTACTGGATAATTGGGATAAAAAGTTTATGATTCACAGTATAAATTGTTTTATGCAAAGAGATGAGCCCAGCTTACCCTTTTCACAGCTATGTATAGTATCTATGCCCACACTAGGTGTTATGATTTTTTAAAAAGTTCAAAATCTTCCTTTAATGGACATGTTGTTAGATTTTTGTTATTTGGAATAGTAGTAAATATTTATTGGACACCTACTAGGTGCTACCACGTAAGTAGTACACCTAATGCTAAGGATTTAACCTAAACTTTCTCATTTAATTATCAAGGCAACCTTGTAGAGTAGGTCAATATTCTCATGTTAGGTATGAGAAAATTTAGGATTGGCAAGATGAAACAGTTTGCCAAAGACACACAACCTGCGAATGATGTGTCTTTAACTTTTAAACTTAACTTTTAACTTTGTTCATTTACTTAGTTGTGCAGATGTTTTAATTTTTTTATGATGTTAAATGTTTTGATGTTTTTCATTATGACTCTGATCTTTGTATCATTCTTATGAAGATCTTTTCTAGACTTTAATTCTAAAATATTTTCATATATTTTCTTAAATTTTCTAGAATTTGTTTTTAGATATGGTATATAATAAGGCTCTAATTTTATGTTTTCTCCAATTATATCCTATTGACCAAGCATCATTTATGAATATTCTTTTTATAGTTTGGAATGCCCACTTTTCTCATATGCTGAATTCCTATATAGTCATTGATTTGTTCTTGGGCTCTATTCCTTTCTCTTTATTTATTTGTCTATAAATATTGCATCTATAAGGAGTATCAGTAGCATATTTGAAAAAGATATACAGTATGTTTTGATATGTGGGAGGGCTAACCATTCTTTATTGCTCTTGTTTTTCAAAAAATATAGGTTAGTTTTGCTCTTTTTCACTTCTCCCTCAAGTTTAAAAAATAGTTTATTGAGTTCCATGAAAAAAATCAAGCTAGAATTTTGTTTGGCATTGTATTAAATCTATAGATTATTTTAGCGTATAACTGACATGTTTATGACATTGGTTCTTCTCATCCAGGAATACAATATGTCGTACTATTTATTTAGCTATCCTTCCATGCCTTTTAGTAAAGATTATACTTTTTATCTGTATTATTAATTTATTAGATCTTCTCCTTTTTTACCACCTTTCTTCCTCCCCTCCCCATTCCCTCTCCCCTTCCCCTTCCTTTCTTCCTTCCTTCCTTCCTTCCTTCCTTCCTTCCTTCCTTCCTTCCTTCCTTCCTTCCTTCCTTAATTCCTTCCTTCCTTCCTTCCTTCCATTTATTTGTTAGGTACCCTGGTACATACTATGGATACAGTAGTAAGCCAAATATAGAAATCCGTGGTCTTGTTACATTTGGAGAGTGAGATAAAAATAGGTGTAAAATCACAAGTGCTATTAAGGAAAAGATGCCATGTTAATGAAGGTATATTTTAGGGGTTTATTGCTTAATTTGACTTTAATCTGGCCTTCCTAAGGAAGTCAAGATCTGAAAGTTGGGTTAGAGTCAACTCTAGTTGACTCACTGTGTTAGGAGCTTAATTGCTTTGATAACTATTGTGAATGGAATCTTTGTTTTATTACATTAAAATTTTGGAGGGTACTTGATGAGAAGGCTGGGTATACAATGCTTTATTGACAGTTATTTTTCCTGCTACACAAGGGATATTCTTCTGTATTCTGTCTTCCATTGGTGTTGAGAAGTTAGTTTTCAGTCTAGCTGTTACTCTTTTGCTAGTTAATCATTTTCTTTCTGTTGCTTTTAAGAGATTCTCTTTGGTGTTCCACATTTTCTCTGTTAATTATCCAAGAGAGGATTTATTTTTACTTCTACTTGGAATTTATGTGGCTTGAAACTGGACTTTCAGATTGATGCCAGCAGTTCTGGAAAGTCCTCTGCCATTATTTCTTTGAGTATTGCCTCTCCTGTATTCTTTCCATTATCTCCTAGTGGAAATCCAACCAGATATATGTTAGACCATCTTACCATATTGTTCATGTCTCTCAAGTCCACTTGCGTTTTCTGTGTCTCTGTGTTTTATTTAGTGCATTCTAGATTATTTCTATTTTCCTGCTTCCTGAATCACTGCTATTTAGAGACTAATTTCTGTTGAAACTACTCTTGGAGTTTTGTTAACTTTGTTAAGTCTAATTATTATATATTTTTATTTCTCAAAGTTTATTTTGTCCTTTAAACAATCTCAGCTGTTGACACTCTTGATCACATTTTTTTGTTTGTTTCAGGTTTTTATTTAAGTTCTAATTAGTTAACATACAGTGTAATATTGGTTTCATTGATTCATCACTTACATGTAACATCTGTTGCTTATCACAAGTGCCTTTCTTAATCCCCATCACCCATTTAGCCCATCCTCTAGCCCACCTCCTTCCAACAACCCTCAGTTTGTTGTCTATAGTTAAGAGTCTGTTTTTTGGTTTGCCTCTCTTTTTCTCTCTGTCTCTTGATTTTTTCTTCCTTCCCCTATGTTCATCTGTTTTGTTTCTTAAATTCCACATATGAGTGAAATCATATGGTATTTATCTTTCTCTGATTGACTTAGCACAATACTCTTTAGCTCCATCCATGTCATTACAACTGCAAGATTTCATTCTTTTTTTGCGGCTGAGTAATATTCCATTATATATACAGATATATCACATCTTTATCCATTCATCAGTCAATGGACATCTGGATTCTTTCCATAATTTGGGTATTGTGGACATTGCTTTTTTTTTTTTTAAAGATTTTATTTATTTATTTAGTTGACAGAGTGATCACAAGTAGGCAGAGAGGCAAGCAGAGAGAGAGGGGGAAGCAGGCTCCCCGCTGAGCAGAGAGCCCGATGCGGGGCTCGATCCCAGGACCCTGAGATCATGACCTGAGCTGAAGGCAGAGGCTTAACCCACTGAGCCACTCAGGCGCCCCTGTGGACATTGTTTCTATAAACATTGGCATATGCCCCTTTGAATCAGTGTTCTTGTGATCACATTTTTTTTTTTTCAAAACAAGTTAGCCTTTATTCTCTGAAGTGGCCTCTTTTTTTTTAAATTTTTTTAATTTTTTATTAACACATAATATATTATTTGCCCCAGGGTACATGTCTGTGAATCATGGAACTAGAGGGTATCATGCTTGTGATCACATTTTTAATACCTGTTTTTATTTCTTTAAATATAAACAGTAATATTTTTATATTCTCTGTTTTATAATTTTAGTATAGTTTGTAGTTCTGATTCTGCTGTCTATTATTTTTGCTGTCTTTTGCTTTTATTGCCTTCAATTCCTTGTATATTGTGATTTTGTCTGTGAGGTCATATTCTTTGGAACTGTATCCATGGGGATGATTGGTGTGTTCCTTCAGAGAGTTGAGTTTTCTTTTGTCAGGTGCTTGGTGGTTCTGTTAACCCAGGATCCCTTTATACTAAATTCACGGATTAAGGCTTCTTGGGCAAGCCAGTAGAATGAATTTGTTCTGAAAACCCACATTGAAATCAGCTTGGGGTTTATGAATTCTTAGGAGATATATTTTTTTTCCTTCATCTGGTTCCAGGTTTTGTGATGTGCATTTTATTTTGCTTTCTCTTGGGCTTAAGGGGGAAATGCTATTTCTGAGTTCTCCTTAAGCTTAAGGTAGAACCCTTTGTGGTTTAGGCTTTCTACTGGGGGGGAGGGGAGATAATGTACAGGATCAATTAGATTCCCCAAATAGGGTGGGCCCCAAGGTTTTTCTCCTTCACCATATGTCATCTGAGACCATGGAAACTGAAGCAGAAAGTTATCTGGTTTAGGAAAATGCCCCAGGGGCTCTGTTTACCTTTTTACTTTCATTTACTGTTTGACTTCTGAAATCTATTTACCTTTTTTTTTTTTTCCGGCAGCGAATTGATGTGCTTGAAAATGCTGCTTTTAATAAACATTTTATTCAGTAATTTAGTGGGAGAATCAGGATTTTATCTGCTATTCTCATCTACTCATTTAATAATTTAATTTTACTTATCTTTGTAAGCAGTTCTTTTGGAAATAAGACAAGAATAAAGAAAAATTATATCGAAGAATCAGCAAGCAGTTATGTCAGGCTTTGTCTGCCAAAGTGAAATAATTAATATTTTATATTTAAATGTGATGTTACTTAGAAGCATACAAAGTGCAGTTGTGATGATAGGCCATGTTGAATTTGTCATCAGAAAGAGATTTAGAGATTATGTCATTAGAGTACCTACTTTATGCTTAGTTTTCAGTTAGATGAAAAAGACTAGAGATGAGAAGATTTATAGGGTTGAGTTCTGGCCCTGCTACTTAACAAATCATCGAACTTTCCTGAGCCTTCAGTTTCTCCACAGTCACATGAGAACAATCCTCCTGACCTTCCCAAGTTATAGAATAGTTTATAGAGTTGTATATGCTAGTAATCTATGTGCCAGCACTTATAAACAGCTATTATTGTTAATTTTAAAGTTTTTAATTTGCTCTAGCTATTAATCTTATGAGACTTCTCTGAGAGGCCATCAGTGCATTAATAGAGTGCTATCTTTGTTCCATATAACTCTTAAAACCCATCTTAATTCTTTACCTTTCTTTGTTTAGTTTACTCTTTGTATGACCTTGTAGCTCAGTTCACCTTTAGAGTATAAAGAGAGTATAAAGAGAGTATAAAGGAGAAACCAAGAAATTTGAAAGCTGATTTAGACAGATTTATTGAAATATTGAGTGTTACCCAGTTTTACATGTCTTTCATGTCCATATTATTTTGAGCTGTATTCCAGTGTTTTAGGGTGTAGAGTAAAATTAGTCTTTGATAGGGAATAGTAAGAGCATGGAATATCCAGTCAGTATTGGGAAGATTTTTAAAAAGTCCATTGCCTTTTGATAGGATTAGGTTCTTTTCTACTTGTCAGCAGAGGGAGCCTTTGCCTCACTTTTGGATTCCAGAAGCCTGTGGTGCTGAGATTATAAAGAGCCAACTTGTCTATGGAAAATGTTTGTTTCGTCACCTAGGACTGAATAAGTTTTGGAACAAGTTTTTCCTTTGTTCTTATAAAGGAAAAACTTTCTGTACTTGTTTTCTGAGTTTTTTACAATGGTGGCTCTGTGCTGCTGTGAGAGTTCTTTAAAGGTGGTTAATGCTGGGGGGGCGCCTGGGTGGCTCAGATGGTTAAGTGCCTGCCTTTGGCTCAGGTCATGATCTTGGAGCCCCACATTGAGCCCCACATTGAGCCCAGCATTGAGCCCTTCATCAAGCCTAGCAGGGGGCTCCCTGCTCAGCGAGGAGTTGCTTCTTCCTCTCCCTCTGCTTCTACCCCTGCTCCTGCTCAATCTCTCTCGAAGAAATAAATAAAATCTTAAAAAAATAAAAGTGGTTAATGCTGGGATAAAATAGTGGTTCTCAAATGCTATCCCATGTTAAAGTTTTGAGTCATTTTAAGGCAACAAAAAAAAAATTAGATAATGCACTGAATTTTTTATAAAGCTAAAAAATTTTGCTCAGTTAAAGGGCTGTACTTAGTGCTATAACATTTTCTACTTCCTACTTATTTGCATTATATTATCTTTATAGAAGATGTTGGTGATATTAGTCTGTGTTTTTTAAAAAAAATCTTTTGATTGAGCAGTTCACAAGGTTGACAACCTATGATGATCAGTGAAATTGAAAAACCTGCAATCACTGCTTTAGCAAGTACTTTGGCAAATAAAGATTGGAATTTCTGAACTGAACCATTTCCAATTTCCTGGTCACCTTTTGTCCTAACTTTCCCCTGAGATGTTTTCTATCCTTTATACCTATAAGTAAGACTTAATAACTAAACTGTTGTATCCAAAGTATTTAGATAAGTGTAGGTACTAGGGGAAGTTAGTTTGGTTGTTCTTTTTTTAGCATGCAGCTTTTGAGATTAAGATTGGCATGCATTCCTACCAAGTTCCAGATACTAACCTGGGTATTTTGTGTATGTTCCCTTCTTTAGTCTTCACAGCAACCCAGTGGGGTATAGAGATGTGAAAAGTTTTATTTTGCATTTGAAGAAACAGGTTGAATTAAATTAAACAAAACAGCCAAAGTCACATCTCTGTGTCAGAGCCAGGATTCAAAACCTTACCATCTTGTCTTTCTGATTCAAAATCATTGCTCTTACCACTACATGTTAACATTTTAATCTGCCTTTGATACTTTCTCCACTTTGTTCTTTTATGCTATACCATCCTGCTCTGGGTAAAAGTTAACAGCCAGAGAGTATCTTATTCAGTACCTTTTTTTGAGTATTTTTCCTCAGGCAATAATCCCTTGTTTCTTATTGGCCAGAAAGACTGCCTACAGAGTTCTAATAAGTCCTAAAGCTTTAAGGTTTAATCTGTTTACGTTTTTGAAGTTAGAGTTTTATGAAATACTGATGGATCTGAAGATCATTCTATTCCTTTGGCAGCCTCTTTGAGCTTCCATAATTTATTCTCTATGGTTGAGTGATTTTTTTTTTAAAGATTTTATTTATTTATTTGACAGAGAGAGATCGCAAGTAGGCAGAGAGGCAGGCAGAGAGAGAGGGGGAAGCAGGCTCCCCGCTGAGCAGAGAGCCCAATGAGGGGCTTGATCCCAGGACCCCGAGATCACGACCTGAGCCGAAGGTAGAGGCTTTAACCCACTGAGGCACCCAGGCGCCCCAGAGTGATTTTATATATTCATTCATATATTTTCCTTTGCGGTCCTCCTCCACCCCACCTTTATTTCCTGTGCCTTTCCACTAGAGTTTATCTTAAGAGCTGAGTTATCCTTAACCTTTTCCCTTTATTGTTACTATTTCTTAGTGTATCTAATGTTGGGCATACAATGAGTACTTTGTTTTTTGACAGTACTAAGCCCTAAAATAATTAAGAATTCTAATTGCAAAGTGTCACATATTAAAACTAATTATTTCAGGGCCTTTACAATGCCATTTTTACTTTAATGCTGTTCATTCATTCATTCAACAAATATTTATTGAGCTGTTAAGCCCTGCTCTATACTAGGGACTATTCGGGGTTGGGAGGTGTGGTGAATAAAGTATAATGCCAGATCTTAAGGTGTTTTCATGTGAATATGGCAATATTGTTAAATATCTTGGCCCACTTGAGGATCGTTGGCATCCTGCTACCTAGTACTACAGTCTGACATAGTTTTTTCCTTTCATGATGGTTTAGTTTACTTGAACAGATGTATTGGGCCCCAATATATAAGGGATGGCACTCAGTGCTGTGAGCTAAGTCATGAAAACAAAATAGGCTCATCTTCAAGGGTTTTATGCTTTGTTTATGGAAGTTGGAGGTGGGAAAGAGACATGCCAAATTTAGCCGTCACCAGGAAAAATATTGTTAATACTAATAGGGGGAGTGATGCACAATGTACTAAGACAGACTAGAGGGAGAGTGTGATATTTATGCCTCAAGGGGATTGGAGAAGGCTTCGAAGTGATGGGATTGTAGCCTGGGGATTGAGGATGTGTAGAAGGATTTTGTGAGGTTAAGGTGGGGGAATGGCACCTGAGATGAATTGAACTAGACTGACAAATGCGTAGGGGCATTTAGGTCAGGCTTATGTTACCTGAAACGTTTGGTGGTTGGGACTGGATGAGAGGGAGTAGTCAAAGTTCATTTAGCAGACACATTGAAGAGTTCTTTGGATTTCCTGCTTATTAATTTATACTTATTTCTGGAGACACTGGAATACCTTTGAAGTTTTTGAGTGGGTCGATAACATGATTGCATCTGTATATTAAGATGATTGCTTTGGTATGTTTGTTTTTATGAATTTTATTAAAGATACGGATTTTAATGGCTACTTTTATTTTATTTTATTTTTTTAAAGATTTCATTCATTTATTTGACACAGAGAGAGAGATCACAAGTAGGCAGAGAGGCAGGCAGAGAGAGAGGGGAAAGCAGGCTCCCCGCTGAGCAGAGAGCCGGATGCGGGGCTCGATCCCAGGACTCTGAGCCAAAGGCAGAGGCCCAACCCACTGAGCCACCCAGGCTCCCAGTTAATGGCTACTTTTAGAAGAATCCAAGGAAATTTATTAGTGGTTAAATGGCACATCGAACTTATAAGAATTTTACAGTTCAGGAAATTTAAAGTCATTGTCATTGTCCGTAACTCATTTTGATTTACTTTTAAAAAATTGTACGAGTTTAGATGAAGTTGAACGTCAGCTAAGAATTTCTTGGCTTTAGATATTTTTTCACAACCTAATTTAATTGGTTATAGTGAGTCTAGTGTAGACTATAGACTGTTGCTCCTTCGTTTGATATACTCATGATTTTAGGATTAAGAGAACTAACAATATATAAAAAGCAAATATTTAGCTTTTGGAGTTATTGCTTTATGGGATAGTTAATATTGCAAATGGAGAATATTTGTACAAAATGAAGAGGTATTTAAAATGTTTTCTGTTTGTTAATTTTTTTGGTTCTCTGGTTTCCTATCATGACTTGTTATTACCTTGAGAACTCTACCTTGCTTTGAAACTAATTACTTAAAAAACTATACCCCAACTTACTCTTTAAGAATTTTTCTTTTGGATGAGAGAAAAGAAAGGAATGATAAGAAGTAATGGACTCTTTTGTATGACATCATCTGTCTTGTCTTTCTTACGTCATTCAGGGTAATCCTGCATAAAACATTAATAATATAGGTGCGGAAGATCATAGATATTGTGTGTGTTGGGTGAAGGTTGTGGAGGCAGGGACAGTGCATTCCCAGACAGAGCATTCCCAGACAGAGCTTTCTCACACTCACAATACGTTTCTTTAGCGATTTCAGTAGCTGCCATGTTAGCGAAATTGCTGTTCTGAGCAAAGTAAACTTAAAATGGCAGAATATCAACTTGAATAGCCAGCAGTTCCCACAGACCTAAGTTTTGAAAGATTTTCCATAGTTCTTAAAGTCTTAAAAACCCGTTGCTTTGACAAAAAGAATAAATTTCTGATTGTGTAGTCCTTACATTAAATTTACCCTTTTTGTTCTGAAGGACTTTTCCCCCTCAGCTTAACGTTGTTTTTTTTTTTCACATAATTTGATCTGTGAAAAAGAGGGCAACCCAATAATATCACTTACTTACCTACCATTTATTGAATGCTTACCAGGATCAGGCAGTATGTATTTTTCCTGTATTTTATCCTTAAGCAGCATCATGTTATCTTTTCATACCACTGCTTTATAGGTGAGGAAACTGGCGGAACTTTCAGGGCTAAAATAAGGATGCAGCAAATCTGGTCTCAGGTTCTGCCTTTGCCATCAGTTCTGATGAGCATGCCTGCCATATTCATCAGCAGTCTCTTTCCACCTAACATCCTTCCCCAGAGTTCACTGCTCTCATTCATCTCCAGACATAATTCTCTTACAATCCATGTGTCTGTGCACAGCGTGCTCTCTGCTTTTGTTTCTCTGATTGTCTGGCAAACTCTTTCTCAACTTGCAAGACCCAAGTGTTATCTCTGTTTTGAAGCTTTTCTTGATTCTTCCAGGCACTGTTAATCAGTGCCTGGATTCTCCCAGGCACTGCATTGCCTTTTAAATTATTCTAATATGCCCCTGTTCTTACATTATTAGAATATTTAACTGGTTAACTCCCATATTCACTGAGCTGTCTTAGGGTAGCTGGTATGTCTCTCTTGTAGCACATACTAGGTATACAATGAATGTTTCTGGAATTCATTGAATGAATGTGAGTTCTGCAAAATGTTATCAAATCTTTCATGATCATTACATTGGACAAAGTAATTTACTCAATATCTTATGGATGCAAGTGATAACATAACGTTTAGGCCCTTCTTTTAAACACTAACATTGCATTCATATTGAATCCATCACATGTAATGCTAATTTAACGAATGGTTGTAATTCCTTTATAATATGTTATTAAACTTGTTCACAGTTTAAGGGGAAAATTGTGATAAATAGCTTGGTGGAACACACACTAGTGGTCTTTGTAAGGCCATTAAAGTGCCTATTAAAATGAGAAACATTAAAATGTCAAAAGGCAAGTTCATAGGAAGAGTTAGTATGTAGACCGAATTTTTATTTTCTTGAGTCTTAAAGTAATTAGTCTCATGAAGTTATTTATTGGGGGAAACTCTTGAATAATTGTTGAGAATTTGTATAATTTTTCCCTGGTACATATTTAAAAGTATTACCTATTTAGCTCAACACATGTGTTCTATTTGTTGATTTCCTCTGTTTGCTTAGGGGTTTAAATTTTATTTATTTATATATATAACTAAGGTTTTAAACTTAGAATCTACTTGAATATTGCATTATTATCAGACACTAATTGCTTTTAGGATGCCCAAATAAAAAAATAGAGAGAGTAATAAGAAAGAAGCTAGCTATTCTTTCATTCAATTAATTGCCAGTTATTAATTATTAAGCATGACCAAATAGTATCATGTATCTCAAAACTATGATAGTTTTGTTGATAAGATGAAATGAATGAAAAAGTACAAAAATGCTATTTAATGGTGAATTTAAAATCCTTCGAGCTCTAGAAATCCATCTGTCATTTGTTTTTAAGTCAGTATCTGTTGAAATTCTATTCTGAGCATTTTTATGTATTTGCTTATAGCAAACACGTTGTATCATTTTTGAGTTAGGTTTGCAATAAAGATTAATGAGTTAGTGTTTCAGTTTTTCTGTAACAACAACAACAAAATTTTTTTTCCGTGCATGTGTGTAAAACTAGCTAGCGGAAGTTCCACAGACTTTTGGACTCTTCTGTTCTTATGTATCAGTCTCTTGATGTTTCCTGTCTGCCTTTTTGACTACCTATACAGCTGTTTTTCATGTGTTTTTCAGGCTTGGAGAAAGACCAAGTATTTTTGACAGCTGCATGCTGAACTGCAATATATGCTTGGCCGCAGGTCACGTTTGCATTTCTTCACTTGTATTTTTACTCAGTGTGTAAAAGAAATATGAGCAAAGAGATTCAGAAAACATGTAGCATGCTGAGTAATGGTAGTCTTCTTTCATGTATGCCGTTCCACTTACTCTGCTGCGTAGATTTCACAGGAAGAAAAAGGCAGCAAATGGAGGCAATGGTATTCAGGATTGCCCTCCATGGGACCCTTGTTGCTGTAATTGTGTATGATGGAAAATGCTCTGGGTCATACCTGATAGAAAGAACTTCTGGGCATGGGGACACACATGCACATACATATGCATGCATGCACGCACATTGTAATGAATAGACTGTAATTTAGTAGAGAAGACTGTTAATCTAGCAGTCAGTTCAACATGTTTATCCATTATGTTAAAGCTTTGACTGTATGATATTTTAACACCAGGAAATGAGACACAGTATTTAATAAATGTTCATTTCATGAGGCTGCCATAATAGAACTTTCCTGACTTCACCTCCCCATCCCCACAGACATAAATTTTTTTTCTTTGCCATTGAAAATGAAAAATTAATGACTTAAAAAATCCTTTCAAAATGTTTTTTGTGAGTCTCAGTTTGTTCTTAGATATTACAAATAATATTTCAAATCACAATGGTTAGTTTTCTCTCATCATGGTTAAAGATCATTGGGATAAATATCCAGATTTTAAATTCTGATGAAATCTCCAACCTTCCTAATTATTTCAACTTTAAAAGATATTTTTTCTCTATACAGTTAAAGCATAGTTTTTGAGGAAGCATCATTAAGAAATTGTCATCTTTTGGGGCGTCTGGGTGGCTCAGTCTCTTGGCCGCTTGCCTTCAGCTCAGGTCATGATTCCAGGGTCCCAGGGTCTTGGGATCGAGTCCTGCATCGGGCTCCCTACTCAGTGGGGAGCCTGCTTTTCACTTTCTCCCCCCACCTGTGCTCTCCCTCGCTCTCTCTCTCTCTCTCAAATAATAAAATCTTAAAAACGAAAAAAAGATATTGTCATCTTTTCAATCTACTGTTGGCTTTTATGTTTCAAGCCCTATTAGTAAGACTCGATACATTGCACAAGATGCCTCTGCATCCTCTTTCTTGTATGTTCTTCCCCCCAGGCTTTCTCTACTCTTACCTTTGACCCCTATTCATTATACCTATCCTTCTCAGTCTATCATGAAATCTTTTCCAGGATGTTCACTGTAATGAAGTTCTTTGATTTCCTGTAGTACTTGGTCTGTTTCACATCATTTAGATGTTATATGTTAACTTACATTAATTTTTAAAATGGATCCAGTGTGGTATAATGGAGCCTCCCCGGGAACATGTGTGGTATAATAGAGTGAGATAGATTTCATTTGAGAACTAGCTCTGTCATTTTCTAACTCTCTGGCATTAGGCAAATTATTATTATTATTTTTAAAAGATTTTGTTTATTTATTTACTTATTAGAGAGAGAAAAAGAGTGCGTGAGCAGCAGAAGGGGCAGAAGGGGAGGGAAAAGGAGAAGGAGAGAATTCTAGGCAGACTGCACCGATAATGGAGCTGGATGCGGGGCTTGATCTCATGACCCTGAGATTATGACCTGAGCCAAAACCAAGAGTTGGACGCTTAACCAACTCAGCCACCCAGGTGCCCGTAGGCAAATTATTTAAACTCTGTGGGTTTCAGTTTTCTCATGTGTCAAATGGGACTACTGTCCACTTTTAGAGTCATTAAAGATTATAGCTAATATACTGCACAAATGTTTAGCACAAATGCAGGAATATACTGAGCAGGTGCTCAGTAAATGTCAATAGTAGTTTTTATTCCTGTTGTTCTATATTTCTTACAGCTCCTAATGTAATACTGAGCATGTGGTAAGGACTCTTAAGTATGGTTCAGGGCTAAGTCATTTAAATAGCTCCTGAAATCCTATCACTTTTATGAAGGCTTCCTGTTGGCTCTGTTTGGTCAGAACTACAAAACTTTCATGGCTTCTCTAGACTGTTCTTCCTGTTCCCATTATCTGTAAGGGGAGCCTTTGGTATGTATTCTGAAGTGGCTTCCAAAGTAGTGATTTGAAGGATTTATTTATTTATTTTTGAGTCATGTTTTGGATTGATCCCTACATTTTTCTAAACGTCAGCAGCCGGGATTGTAATAAATAAAGCATTTTTCACATATTTCAAATGCAGTATGTGAAACACATAGAATAAAATCTCAGCCAGTCTGAGCTTCAGATGAATAAATTATTTTGCCTAGCTAAATTCAGTTCAACAGACATTTATTAGCGTATCTCCTATGGGCCAGGCATTTTATAGTTGTTGGATTTACAAAGATGAGTAAGACATGGTTCCTGCCTTCGAGTTACTCCAGGGTGAACAAGAGACACAAAAACAGATCATTTCAATTGATGATTAGTTGTAAGATGGAGGTGAGGGTGGAGCTCTATGGGATCACACAGGGAGGGTGGTTGAGGGGGAAAGAGATGAGCCTAAGTTTGTGATGTCTCTCAGAGGACAAATGGGTTGATCCACTTGATTCAGGACAGAGATCTAACTCAAAGTGGCTTCAATATTTATGGGAATTTATTGTGTGCAAAGTTCCCAGTAGGTTTGGCTCCAAGTGATGCTTGATGCCTTGGCTCAAACCGTGTCTTCCATGGCCCTCTTTTAATTGTGCCTTTGTAAAAGCCAAATGGCCCCTGTGATTCCTGACTTTAACTTCCTCACATATTATTCCCCAGGGGGAAGAGTAAATTTTTCTCTAGTTCTAGCTAAACTTAGAGATCTAATTTGGCACATTGATTATAAAATTATACCTATCCCCGAACCAACCACTGTAATCAATGACATACAAATTGGTTTGGATAAGTCAGGGCCTACCTTCAAGCTTAGAATGAAGTCGGTCTCCTTCAAACCTCATGGCCAAAGATAAGAGGAGAGGAGAATGGACGACCAAGAGATTGCCAGCAAATGTGCACTAGACTGGGGAAAATGAGTAAGATTTTTTTGGGAAAGGTAATAATATAAGCAAAATCAAAGAAGCATACAATATCATGATGTATGTGAGAAACAGCAAGTAGTTGAATATTAATACAATGTATAGTAGAGACTTATAAAATAACTTATAAAATAACAATGTGATGGAGTATTTGCTGCCTGCTGGATTAGTTTCTATACATTACTTCATTTAATTCTCACAACAGCTAACTAAAGTAGATATTCCGTCTTGCAGATAGGGAAACTTGAGCCAAAGCTCATAGCCAATAATTGGTGCAGCTGGACTCAAACCCAGATTATATGACTGTAGAGGCAGCCCACATAGACATTACAGTATAAATATGTTCCTCTATTTTGCTAGAGTCTCAGGAAGTAAGACTTCACATAGTACCATGCTATGGAGCCGAGTTTTCTCTGGGGCTCAAGTTTTCTTCAAGCTCTAGTTCTTTGTCATACCATGCTAAGGCAGTGGTTGTCAAACTTTAGCATGCATCAGATAGCTTCTAGGGCTTGGTAAAACCTAGAATTGCTGAACCCTAATAACAGAGTTTCTGATTTATTAGAGTTAGAGTGGAATTGTGCAATTTGCAATTCCAAGAAGTTTCTAGATGATGTTGATGCTGGTGATCTGGGAGCCATGCTTTGAGGACCACTTCTTACAGGTTGTTGGGAGTCTGAAAATTTGTGGTTCAGTGATATTCAATATATTGAAATGAACTCAAATTTCATTGGTACTTCTGCTTGGAAATACACATGTTCTGACCTCACATTCTTTAATGATACAAACATCAAGAGTACATTTTGGTTGCAGTAATATTCTCCCCCATAGGTCAGGGTCATTGCATACATTTTTCATTAATTTGATTTCTTTGTCTCTTTGATTCTTGCTTATTAAGATTAAATTTATTGTTCTCCTCCATGGTCCCATTCAATTCACTAATGCTCAGTTCCCTCCCAATTGTTAAGAATGTGAATTTGTATACAAAAGGTATATATTTAAACACTGCATTTCATTTGTCTATACTTTTATTGTGAAAAATTTTAAAAACCAGAAAAAGTAACATGAACACCCATATTTCTATCATTTAGAGTCAACAGTTGTAAATATATATGTATATATATATTTGTTTATATATATACACACACACACAGATTTAGTTTGATGAACCACTTGAAAGTAAGGTACAGATCTTGTGCTACTTCACCGATAAATATTATAACACACATCTCCCAATAAGAACATTCTCTTACATAATCATAATATCATGAGCACACTTAAAAAATTAATAATTCCTAATTTTTTCTAACATGCAGTCATATTCCAGTTTCCCCAGTTGTTCCAGTTGTCTTCTATACCTTGTTGCTTATTGGTACCTGGATCCAATCAAATGAAACTAAAATTTAAGATTTAGCAATGCTAATGGATCTTTAGGTTCAGATAAGTTCTGTGTTATTTAAGATACAGATGTTTGATTGCATTAACAAAGACACAAAGTTTAAATAAGGAGGATGTTTATGTCTGTCATATTTAACCACCTGGAGATAAAGTGGTCCTGGGCTTTAGTGGGCCAGGGTGGGCCCTATTGTCCTCCATATGTGGCTTCTATCTCTGAGGCCTGTCAAGATAGCTGTGCTATCTCCACCATCATGCTGGGAAGAGTGGAGGAGAGTGTATACTCATTCCTTTTATGGGCATATGTGGGTGTTGCACATATCACTTCTGCTCCTATCTCATTGACAAGAACATAATCATGTAATTGTATCTGTAATAGAGGCCTGGAAAAGCAGACTTTTATGCTGAATGGCCATGTGTCTAGTATTAACTCAAGTATCAGAAGAAAGAATGGCTATTGGGGGAACAGTTAACTTCTCTGCCACAAGTTCTTTTTTGCAAATGACTGAGTTATACCAAATTATATTAATTTAATAACTTCTAATACCTTTATAATATGACATTTCTCTTCTTGAGATGTATAGGGCTAGTAATTGCTACTACTCAATACTGAGCCCATATTGAATCAAGACTGTTATTCTTTTTATTTTTTATTAACATATAATGTATTTTCCCCCCTAAAATACTTCAATTTTTTTCAGTGTTATAAGATTCATTGTTCATGTACCACACACCCAGTTCTCCATGCAATACGTGCCCTCCTCAATACTTAGCTCGCCCAACCCCCGCACCCCACCCCTCCAAAACCCTCAGTCTGTTTCTCAGAGTTCACAGTCTCTCATGTTTCATCTCCCCCTGCAATTTCTCCCAATTCACCCTTCCTTTCCTTCTCACAATGTCCTCCATATTTTTCCTTATGCTCCACATGTAAGTGAAACCATATGATAACTGACTCTCTCTGCTTGACTTATTTCACTCAGCATAATCTCTTCCAGTCCCGTCCATATTGATACAAAAGTTGCATATTCATCCTTTCTGATG
>CM052887.1:54964297-54987210 GCA_028534135.1 Potos flavus
GATGAAGTCCCAAAACTTCATTTTCGCTTTTGTTTCCTTTGCCTTTGGAGACATGTCCTGAAAGAAGTTACTGTGGCTGATGTCGAGGAGGTTACTGCCTACGTTCTCCTCTAGGATTTTGATAGATTCCTGCCTCACGTTGAGGTCTTTTATCCATTTCATGTTTATCTTTGTGTATGGTGTAAGAGAATGGTCAAGTTTCATTCTTCTCCATATAGCTGTCCAATTTTCCCAGCACCATTTATTGAAGAGACTGTCTTTTTTCCACTGGATATTTTTTCCTGCTTTAACATATAATGTATTATTTGCTTCAGGGGTCCAGATCTGTAAATCATCAGTCTTACACAATTCACAGCACTCACCATAGCACATACCCTCCCCAATGTCCATAACCCAGCCACCCTATGCCTCCTCCACCTTCCACCCCCCAGCAATGCTCAGTTTGTTTCCTGAGATTAAGAGTCTCTTATGTTTATCTCCCTCCCTGGTCCCATCTTATTTCATTTTCCCTCCCTACTCCCCACGCCTACCCCCAGCCCTGCCTCTCAAATTCCTCATATCAGAGAGATCATATGATTCCAGACTATTATTCTTTTTTGAATGCTTTGATACATAGTTTATAGATGTTCTGTCTGTTTCTAGGGCAAAAGACACTTCAAAATCAATCTGTAGTTTAGGGCAATCTGTGATTAGTATTTTTCAATATTAGTATTTTTCACTCCTAGTAGTGCTTAACACTATGGTTTGTGTAAAACTGGTGCCTAATACATGTTTGTGGATTTGGTCTCTTGTGTTTGACTCATGTCTAAGTCATGTGAAAGTATGAGACTGACATACTACGAGGAAGAGAAGTAGCCTCTACTGAATAGTTTTTGTTATATTTCTGATTTTGGAAAAAATGATATCTTACCAGGGTCATGATTGTTCTGAGAGATATCTATCTTGAGCTAGAGATTTTAGCATATGGTAAATGAAAATAAGTGTACTTAAAATTATAGACATCTTCTGAATAATTTAAAAATTGGGGAATGTATGTATACTGATATACAATAATCTGATAGCTTCATCATCAGTTTATAATTTAAAATTTAAACTGCTTATCTTGCCCCTTGGGGAAAAGATTAACTATGACATTTTTGTGATGGATAGTGGTAAATGGAAACATTATATTTATAAAGAAAAAGTCACCTAATTTCCTCTAATTTTTCTTTAGGTCGAGATTTAATTTGTATCCAGTCTATGGATGGGATGCTAATGGTGTTTGAGCAGGAAAGCTATGCTTTTGGGAGATTTCTCCCTGGTTCTCTTTTACCTGGGCCGCTTGCTTACAGTTCCCGTACAGATTCCTTCATTACTGTCTCTTCCTGCCGACAAGTGGAAAGTTACAAGTAAGTTTGGATGTTGAGTCTTTGGAATCATGACTCTTGGTATGTTGCTGATTAATTCTTTTTCACAAAAAGCTTGAATATTACAAATGAAAAAGAGACTGGTTTCTTTGATGAAATGTAATTGTGGTGACTTAGAGGATATCATTTACATATTGTAAAATATCTGCTAGTGCAGAGATTGACAGAAAGGATTTGGAAAGAGGCAGACCTGGATTGGAATCCTAATTTTGCTACTTGCAGCTGTTTGATGGTCAGTGTCCTTATCCTGGTTGTAATGGAGATAATAATGGCTATTTTTTTTTTTTTTTTTTGGCTTTTAACGTTTTTAATTCCAATTAGTTAACATACAGTGTTATATAAGTTTCAGGTGTACAGTGTAGTGATTCAACAGTTCATGCATCACCAGATGCTCATCACAAGTGCACTCCTTAATTCCCATCACCTATTTCACCCATCCCCCTACTTCCCTCCCCTCTGGTAACCATCAGTTTGTTCTCTGTAATTAAGAGTCTGTTTCTTGATTTGTCTCTCTCCTTTTTTCCCTTTGCTCATTTGTTTTATTTCTTCAATTCATATGAGGGACGTTATATGGTATTTTGTCTTTCTCTGACTGATTTATTTCACTTAGCATTATACTTTCTAGCTCCATTTTTTAGGGCTGAATAACTTTCCATTGCACGTATGTGTGTATGTGTGTGTATCATGTCTTTTTTTATGCTTTCAACAATAGAGGGACACTTGGGCTGCTTCCATATCTTGGCTATTGTAAAGAATGCTGTAAACATAGGAGTGCATGTATCCCTTTGAGTTACTATTTTTGTATTCTTTAGGTAAATATCCAGTAGTGCAATTGTTGGATTGTAGGGTATTTCTACTTTTGTTTTTGTTCTTGTTTTGAGAGAGAGAGAGAGAGAGCAAGTGGGGAGGGGCAGAGGGAGAAGGAGAGGATAGAATCTAAAGCAGGCTCCATACCCAGCATGGATCCTGACAAGGAGCTCGATCTCATGACCCTGAGATCATGACTTGAGCTGAAATCAAGGGTCAGATGCTTAACAGACTGAGCCACCTAGGCACCCCAGGGTAGTTCTGGGTAGTTTCACATTTTTTTTTTTTTAACTTTTTGAGGTACCTCCATAGTGTTTTCCAGAGTGGCTGCATCAGTTTGGATTCCCACCAACTGTGCAAGAGGGTTCCTTTTTCTCCACATCCTTGCCAATACCTGTTGTTTCTTGTGTTGTTGATTTTAGCCATTCTGATAGGTACGAGGTGATATCTCATTGTAGTTTTGATTTGCATTGCCCTGATGGTAAGTGATGATGAACATTTTTTCATGTGTCTGTTGGCCATCTATATGTCTTCTTTGGAGAAATGTCTGTTCATGTTTTCTGCCCATTTTGTAATTGGATTATTTGTTTTTGGAGTGTTAAGTTTTATAAGTTCTTTATATATTTTGGATACTCACCCTTTATTGGATATGTCATTTTTCAAATATCTTCTTCCGTTCTGTAGGTTGCTTTTTCGTTTTGTTTCCTTTGCTGTGTGGAAGCTTTTTATTTTGATATAGTCCCAGTACTTTATTTTTGCCTTTGTTTCCTTTGCCTCAGGAGAAATATCTAGAAAAGAAGTTGCTACAGCTGATGTCAAAGAGGTTACTTCCTATGTTCTCTTGTGGGGTTTTTATGGTTTCAGGCCTCACATTTAGGTCTTTAATCCATTTTGAATTTATTTTTGTGTATGTTGTAAGAAAGTGGTCTAGTTTCTTTTGCATGTTGCTGTCCAATTTTCCCAACACCATTTTTTAAAAAGATTTATTTGAGAGAAAGAGAGAGAGAGAGAGAGAAAGTAAGAGTGAGCACAAGCAGTGGGAGGGGCAGAGGGAGAAACAGACTCCCACTGAGCAGGGAGCCTGACTTGGGGCTCGATTTCAGGACCCTGGGATTGTGATCTGAGCTTAAGGCAGATGCTTAACCAACTGAGCCACCTGGGTGCCCCAGTTGAAGAGACTTTTTACCATTGAATATTCTTTCCTGCTTTGTCAAAGATTAATTGACCGTATAGTTGTGGGAATAATGGCTATTTTGAGAAGCTTATTAAAGGGATTGAATGTATGTCAAGTTGCCACCCATAGAAAATGCTGATTAATTATTGTGACTGTTCCTGGAATTATTAATAATAAAGTACGAGTGAAAACCAAATGAAAAGACGCATATATGAAATTATTTTATAAAAACATATGTGACATAGGAAGAATACTAGCAAAAAATACAAGTGTTATTATGAATGTTTTAAAAAGAATAATACATAGTAGAAATGAAGTATGAAAATAACCCTATGAAAACAATTCATACTTTTTGATGGAAATTTTTACTGATTTTGAGGAATTGTGTATGAGAGAGACCTTTTTCTTCTACCAGCTAAATTTCAATAAAAATTAGGGTTTTGAGTTTTTGGAGGGTGTGTTTTTTGTTGGAGGGGGTAATGGGGAAAAGAAAGTACAAATTCGTTCTGGGAAAAGAAATAGACTTGGAGGATTACAATATCTTCAGTAACTTTATTGTTCTTATCTTACCGATGGCAACACTTAGAACTTTAAATATCTAAGAACACTTCATTATAGCTTTTCAGTTTTTGGTTGTTTGATTTTTCCCAAGGCAGGAAGAAAATATAAATTCATCAGGCAACACCTGTAAATTTTTGTCTTCAAGTTTCAACATTGTGCATATAGCAAGTTAATGCAGTATTCCCTTCACCTTCATAAGTGGCAGTCTACCTTTTGTGAATTGTTGTCAAAGTATCTTTGATTCAAAACCCTAGACATGAACAAATGTTTGTGACTAAGTAGAAGTTAACTGACGGAGGTACCGTGTCATTATATCATATTCCTTCTTTAATTCCTATGGCTCTTGTCCAAAGGAGACGAATGAATTGTGGCATTGCTACTGGTAAGAAATAAAATATGCTTATTTTGAGAGGTTGAGAAAAATATCTGTATAATTCATTCTAGCCTGCCAAAGATTAAGCAATATTGAGGAGATCTGCTTTTCAGCTTTCCACCCAGTTCCATGCCTCAACTCCTGCCAAGTAGGGATACTGGCAGTGCTACACTGGGGTCACAATAGAAAGATTTGAATGCTCCATGACTTACTCTTTGAAATATGTGCATAGGAATTAATTTGGTAATAACTCCAGGAGTGACTGGATGAGGAAGCAATGTGTAGGTTTCCTTAATGTGTAAGTTTAATCTCAAAGAAGCTCACTCTCTTTGAACTGTGGTAATTTACCAACATACCAATCTATTAAATCCATCTCCATCTAGGACTAAAAATGCACACCTTATCCATTATGTGGATCTAATATAATGGTAAAAATGCATGGGATATGTGACTATTACAAAATGATGACAATTAAGAAGGATTATAACATTAAATAGTATATTACATTTATATATGCTTTCAAGTTTAATAGATTAAATTAAATGATAATCACTGGGGCAATTTAGGGTTGGAGGAAACATGAAAACTGTAGTTTTGTTCTTTTGAGGCTTCATCTATTTATAATCAGTTAATAGAATGTAATCAGTTAATAGAAAAGGCTTTTAAGACAATTTATTTTCATTTTTGATATTGATATTTAATTACTTTTAAACAAGCTCAATTATATTCAGATAGGAACTAGCGAAGGCTGTGGATCTCAAACTTCAGTATGCACAAGGATCACTTGGGCAGCCTGTTATGAAATGCACATTTGCAGATTCCCAATTACCAGTACACTAGATTTTGATTTAGTAAGTTTGGGGACCCAGAATCATCATTGCAAACACATACTCAGGGCGATTCTAATTTAGAAACACACTTTGAGTGTTGTTTTTCTTTTGAAGTGAGAAAATTGCCCTTTTTTGGTGGGGGTTGCAGGGGCTTAGATAACACCATTCTTTTAGCAATGTTTGTCCAAATTTTGGATTAGCTTTTATTCTCTTTTTCTTTCCTTTACTTGTCAGAATTATTTGGTCAGTAAACCCTGACCTTTTTACTTTTTTCCCTTGTATTCAGCATTTGCTTTCCATTTCCACCGGCATTCAGGGCTTTATTTCCTCACTTGGATTTCTGGTTTTCTTACTTCTTATCTAGACTTTGAAGGATCCTTCTCACATCTATCCTTTTAAAATAACCTGTTTAAGCGAGAATAATTTTTGTTGCCCATTAAAAAATTGAAACCTTCATATATTGACATTCAGTGCTCCTTATAATCCAGTCCCATTCTGTCTTTATTAATGTGGATGTTTTGGAAGGGACTTTTTTGGGAGGGACTTTTTGGATTTGGAAGGGACTTCTAAAGTTAACTGGTTCAATTATCCTCCTTTACTTCATCCCCTAGATACACTATTGCCTAAAACACTGATTTACAAATATCATATTGCCTTCTTGTATTCTGCTGAAATATTCCAGAGTATGTCTTGTGTTATCAGATTCCTGAGAGCAGAGTCTGTCTTAAACATCTTTTTGCTGACTGAATAAGTTAGTTCATTTATTCAACTATTCATTCAGGAAACATTTTTCAAGAGGCTTCTCTGTGTCACACTTGTGCCAGGTACTGGAAGTGCAGAGTCAAGTAAGAGCTGTTTCTTGTCCTCAAGCAGTATGCAAGCAAGGGTGGGAGGTAGCAAGTCTGTCAACTGTTTCAGTTCATCGTGATAGAGGCTCTAGAGAGCTGTGCACGGGATACTGAGGTGGCCTACAGGTGGGACCTCTCAATAAGAGTTCGGTGGAGGGAGGTTCCCTGAAGAAGTATACCTGCCATGAGCTTTATTTTCTCTCCTTTTCTTTGCTACACACCTCCCCCTGTACCTCTACATGTACCTAGTACATTGCTAAGTAGATAAGCCACTTTAAAGAAGTATTTTTAAATGAATTTGTAGAGTTTAATTGACAATATTTTAAAAAGAATATTGTGTTCTTCACCAACTTAGGCTCTGGCCAAATTGAAATATCTGTTTTCCATATATGTTTAGGCTTTTTCTCTCTCTCCTCTTTTGCTCATGCTGTACTCTATTTGAAGTTTTTCCTTTCTTCTCTGTATATGAAAATTATGTCTGGAAGCCTCCCTGCTCCCCTGCTCCTCTTCCTGACCTAGCTGTAAGTAACACCTCCTCCTCCTTAATTTCACGGAGTTTTTTTGCTCTTTCCACAAGTACTAGTCACACTTTAACTGATACTACATATTTGCTTGTTTTTCTCCTTCACAGGGCTAACTGCTCCTTGATGGCAGGGATTTTGTATCTCCTGAAATGCCTAGCATTGTACCTTGCCAAAGGGAGATGTTTAACAAGAACTTGATGAAAGAGTGAAAAGTTTGTAAGGAAAGCTATTTTGTTACTGGCATTTTCAATGAAAAGGATTCTTCCTGGCAAAACTAAGAATGTTTTAGCTTTACTTGTAATGAACATAGTAATGCTTTGTATCCGGAGAGCTTCCATTTCTAGTAGAGTTCTCTGGGTTAAATTTCAAGTTTCTAAGATCTCCTGGTACCTTTGAGGTGACAACTATGTTTCATTTGAAAATAAATGATTCTGGAAGGTTTAGTTTTGTGCTCTGTGACACCTCAATCCATTTTTAGTTACTTCGTGCTGTTTTTACGATGTGATATGGAAGACCACTAAATTATATGGCTGAGTTTGTCATTGGTGTTCCACCAGGACCTGTTAAGCATTTGTGGCTATTGGGTCAAAAAGCACTACCATTCACCTGGACTTGTATTTATGCTTAGTGCCTTTCTGTTGAGAAACACACATGACACGCTCTTTCGTGAAATCTTACTACACTGGGGCCTGGTTATTCTTTCAGCAGTCTCAACGAGGGAATTTTATTCTTTAGCTTATATCACTGAACATTTGAGTGTTAAGAAAAAAAAACCCAAGTGTTTTCTTTATTTCAGAATTTCCAAGTCTGCCTGGAATTGTTTGGTTTTGGAAATAGGTTTCCATGTACATTATTGCTCACAGTAAAGAGGACTTAAGGAAGAACTATAAAATAGATGCTATTGTAAGTTTGTCATCATCTAAATTTACTGTCAGTTATATTTAGTAATAAAATACTCTGAGTTGTCTTCCAGGAAGAGCAATGGTCTGGATTTGAAAATCAGGAGTCAGTTTTGGCTGTGTCTCTGCCTGCTGTTTTGATGTTAATGAGGCCACTTTAGGGGCTCACTTATTCCTGGATGATATAATAATGCTTTGTAGTTCTATAAGAAGCTTCAAACAGCTCAAAAGCTTTGGATTTTTACAACAGTCTCATTAATATCCATATCATCCTCTAGTAGGTTGGTGTGTGCAGGAAATGAACCGCCTATGTAATTAATTGCCTGAGGTTGGATCCATAGCAGGCCCAGCTCTGGGGCTGATGTTTTAGTCACCAGTGCATACTATTTCTGTTACTGTGTCCTGGGAAGAGTGAAATAATCCTATCTGAAGGTTGGAATGTGAGGTCTAATTATTTGGCACTGGTGGAGACAGAGGGATTTTGTAGGTCAATCTCAAATGGTATGGAGACATTTGCTATAGCTGCCCATGGAATTTCTTAACATGGTTTTACAAGGCTGAGATATTCACCCTCCTACCTTTTTTGTCTCATTTCCCGTGACTCATTCCTCTTTGCCATGCATCTCTCCTAAACTCCTGTCATGGCCTTTCATGTCTTTTTTTACTACTTGCCTTTTCATGTGCTTTTGGCCTTGCCATAATGCCTTTACCTCTTTACCAGCATGATCAGTGTTCACTCATTCTTTAAAACCTGGCTTTCTCCTCCTGAACCTATACTAAAACATGTATGTTTCCTCCATCTCAATTACTTGTTTCTGTCACCATGTTCCCTAGGAACTATGTGCCCATCTCCTATTATTAGCACAGAGCGTTCTTAGATATATTAGATGTATTAGATCACTACTGTATGTTTATTGGATTGATGAAATTCATGTACATTCAGCTTTCATATTAACCATAAGACTGATTTTCATGAATACCGTGCAAAGTCTATCTTAATTCATAGCCATTTTGCATCCAACTGCAATTAAAGGGTTTTTTTTTTTTTAACCAAGTATTCCTGATTGAGATAGTTTAAGAGTTGGTATATGACATTTGAATACTAGTGTACATTTTAGTGCTTATTTAGGTATTCCACATAGCTTTTATTCATTCAGGTCACTGATTTTTATACTTTCAGATATCTTTCTCTTAGACAATATGAGATGTCCAAATATATCTACTGATTTTCCTTTTAGCTATAGAAGAACAATGCAAGAGTTTTGATTCAATAGGAAAGAAAGGAATTTGTGAGTCTGAATTTTCTTCAGAGTAGGATTATTACGCCAACAATATACTACTAATTAATGGGAAATAAGGGAATTTAAATTTTATTGGCCAAGTTAATCATTTCTAGATTGATATTTGTAAATTGTTTTAAAGAATGATTTAAGCTAAAGGTTACTAATGAAATAAAAGCTATCACTTACAGAAAGTCATAATGTCCATAATGCCCCTTATTGAGAACTGATTACATACCAGATAAACTACTAGGTGATTGATCTCTATTTATATGTAAATCTGTGTCTGTCTGTTTATTGACCTATTGGGCACCTAATATGTGGCACTATGTAGGCACTAAATTATTTTTAAATTCTTTTAACCGTGTTTGAGTTAGAGATTATTATTCCCATGTTTTAGATGGGGAAGATAAGACACAGTGATTAATATCTGTTAACAATTTCTACTACATCTGGCTGCTTTGCATTATTTACTTTTTTTCTATGTGGTGTTTTGGTGCTGGAACTTTCTTGAATATTGTCGTTTGTCATATAAAATTCTAATGGAAATGCTTTGATAGTTGGCAGAGCTATTTTCCCACTATTGAATTTAAGGATATGGTTATAATTTCTTTATCATTACAGTTTTACATAGTTTCATGTCACAGTGTCATTTGATAAGAATTCAGTCTTAAATTTTACAGTTTTTAAAACCAAGAAAAAAGTAATTCGTAAGTTTATAGATTATGTGCTTTTAAAGTTTAAAATAATTTATACTTTTTAACTATAAAATCACTTACAATTATTCATATCTTTCAAACAGGTACCAAGTACTCGCTTTTGCAACAGATGCAGATAAAAGACAGGAGACTGAACAACAAAAACTTGGTTCTGGAAAAAGACTTGTCGTAAGGCCTTTTCTAATATACAAAAATTTCAGTAATGTCATATTTAACCACCAATTTTTTTTTTCAGAATAAAACTTCCTGGGAAGAAAGTTTTAAAAAATATTTATTTTAGCTATTTTTCTTTTCTATGTTATGATTCTATCAGTGGACAAAAATTTAGTTGGCTATTATTGAGCAGTAGAGACACATGCCTGATCCTGTTATAATTTATTAGATTATAGAGTTGCACCACTAGAATTATAAATGTCCAGATGAGGTCCCTTTTAACTGAGTGATTATAAACCAACATAGCAAAAAGACAAAAATTAAAAATAGAACACCTTTGTCCATTCATCTACCATCAGAAAGGATGAATACCCAACATTTGCATCAACATGGATGGAACTGGAGGAGATTATGCTAAGTGAAATAAGTCAAGCAGAGAAAAGACAATTATCATATGGTTTCACTTATTTGAGGAACATAAGGAGTGGCATGGAGGACATTAAGAGAAGGAAGGGAAAAATGGAAGGGGGAGAAATCAGAGGGGAGATGAACCATGAGAGACTAGACTCCGGGAAACAAATCGAATGTTTTGGGGTGGGGGTGGGGGGCTGTGTTAGCCTGGTGATGATTAAGGAGGGCACGGATTGCATGGAGCACTGGGTGCTATATGCAAACAATGAATCATGGAACACTACATCAAAAACTAATGATGTACTGTATGGTGACTAATATAAAAAAAACAAAAAAACAACCTTTAATAGACAAAAATATTGCTATGAGTAGGTATGTGATTAAATATATAAGTAAAAGATAAAAATAGCCTACAAAGATAAAATTGACTCAAAGACAAAGGTGGAAGTTTGGTAACTTGAAAAATAGTTTGAAGAAAAATTATAAATGATAAATTCTCAGTTTAATGAAAATTAGGGAATAGATGATAGTTGTAAACTCTTTATCTTGAGAATCTCCATGGACAGGAAGGAAAAACAGAAGGAATTGAAAATTATAATGGAAATAGTAAAGTGTATTTGAGATGGACACATATGAAAGAAACCACATGAAGAAATAATGTGGAATTTAGAGTACCAAGGAAGGAAGAATATTAGAGAAAACCAATTTTTTGTATTGAGATATAGAAATTAAGGTAGGAAGGAAGGCTAACTTGAAAAGAGCCAAGAATGAGATGAAAAAGTATTTCTTAATAATAATAAAAAGTGGAAGAGCACAGCAAATACAAATATGATACTTTTTCATGGAATTTGGAGGCACCATACTGATAATAGTTAAAGCATAGACTTTGGAGTCAGGTTTTTTTTTTTTTTTAAAGATTTATTTATTTTAGAGAGAAGAGAGAGAGTACACGTGTGAGTAGAGGGCAGGGCAGATGGAGAGAATCCTCAAGCAGACACCCTGCCAAGCACAGAGCCAATGTGTGGCTGGGGCTCCGTCTAACGACCCATGAGATCACGACCTGAGCTGAAACCAAGAGTCTGATGCTTAATGGACTAAGCCACTCTGGCATTCCTTGCGTTAGATCTTGAGAGCTGTACTTACTACTAATTTTGAGCAACTTTGAGCAAGTTTGTTCACCTTGCTAAATCTCAGTTTTCTCAGTTGCAAAATGGTGATAATACTTATTTTACGGTGTTGCCATTTTATATATATATATATTATATATATATATATATAATATGTAATATATATATAAAATATATAATATATATTTATATATAAAACACTTAGCAAAATGTCTAGATGATGAAGATGACATTGATAATGGTAGTCAAATTGTCCTTGACCTTCTCCTCAACTGTGGTTTTCTTCCATTTGTCCCTTATATTCTGCACTCCAACCACATGGGCTTTTCATTGTTCCAGATATTCCTTGGCTGTTCTTGATTCAAGGCTTCTGCACATATTTTTTATTTAGTCTGGAATACCCTTTACTTATTACTTGTACACGTTTATTGATATTACTCTGTGCCTTACACTGAGGGTATATTCTGAAGGCAATTACAGTTGAGTGATTTTCCCATTCTCCTTTAATTAATGAGTAAGAAATAGCAGTAAAACTTCCTTTTGTTACACCGCAGTCACTTGGCAGGACTGTGATACCATGGAACATTAAGTCTATTGCAGAGAAACAAAATTTATCCAGTGGAATGCTTTTTTTCCCCCCCCAAATATTTTAATTTTATTTTTTCAGTGTTACAAGATTCATTGTTCGTGTACCACACCCAGTGCTCCAGGCAATATGTGCCCTCCTCAATACCACCACCAGGCTCACCTAACCCCCCACCCTCACCCCTCCAAAACCCTCAGTCTGTTGCTCAGAGTTCACAGTCTCTCATGGTTCATGCTTTTAATAAAGTAGTTGTGGGAAGGCAGTTAAAAGCTGCCTATGGGACTCAGAGCTACCTCTTAAGTATTTGTTGATTTCTAATTTAATTCTTTTGTGGTCAGGGAAATACTTTGTATGACTTTGAATTCTTTGAGATGTATGGAGATTTGTTTTATGGCCTAGAATATGGTCTATCTTGGTAAATCTTCATTGAGCACCTGAAAAGAATGTCCATTTTTTAGCTGTTCTTGGGTACCCTATAGATGTCAGTCAAATTGGATAATAGCATTGTTCAGATCTTCTATATCCTTATTAATTGTGTGGTTTTTTTTAACGAATTTCTGTCATTTATTCAGGGAAGGGTATTGAAATCTGACTATGGATTATTTGTTTCTCCTTGAAATTTTGTCAGTCTTTTGCTTTATGTATTTTGAAATTCTTTTATTAGGTATATAAACATTTAAGATTGTTGTCTCATGATGAACATATACCCTTTTCATTATCATATAACCCTCTTTATCCTTTTGCTCTGGTAACATTCTTCTTTTGATGTGTTGTTCTGATATATCTCTTTCCATCTTTTTACTTTTATCCAATTTGTGTCTTTGTAGTGAAAATGCATTTCTTGTAAGCAGCACATAGTTGGGTCTTGCTTTTTTGTTTAGTATGATATGTTCTGCCTTCTGATTTGTTTTGTAGACAATTTATATTTCATGTGATTATTAATATAGATAGGTTTAAGTTTGTCATGTGGCCATTTGATTTCTATTTGTCCCATCTGTTCTTTGCTTCTGTTTTCCTGTTTTTCTGCTTCCAAATTTTAGAGTTATTCAGTATTTTGTATGATTCCATTTTATCTTTGTTGGTTTATTTGCCATAACTCCTTGTTTTGTTATTTTAGGAGTTGTTTTAGAGTTTATAGTATTTAACTTATCATGATCTACTCTCAGTGATACTACACAATTTCACATATAAGAACATACTTCTGTTTCTCAGCCTTTGTGCTATTGTCATATGCTATATTTTTATATACACTGTAAACTCCGTATTACATTGTTACTATTTTTGTTTAAATGACCAGTATCTTTTAATGTGATTTAAGTGATAAGAAAAAATATATTTACCCATGTAGTTACCATTTCTGGTACTCTTCATTAATTTGTATAGGCCATATTTCTGGTGTCATTTTTCTTTCTCCTAAAGGACTTGCTGTTACATTTCTTTCAGTGTGAGTCCACGCTGGTGAATTCTTTCAGTTTTTCTATGTCTCAAAAAGTACTTTTTGCTTTTGTGTTTGAAAATAGATTCTTTGAGTATAAGATTTTAGTTTGATAGATTTTTCCCTCCCTGGCATTTTAAGAGGTTGCTCTTTCTTGCTCCCATTGTTTCTCATGAGAAATCTGCCTACATTCTTATCTTTTGTTCCTCTCTTCATAATATCTTTCTTCTCTGACTGCTATTCTGACCACTTTTTTTTACACAATAGACTATGATGTGCTTTGTGTGGTTTTCTTTATTTTGTGCTTAGGATTTGTGGAGCTTCTTGTATCTACGAATTTACAGTTTTCATGAAAATTAAAAAATTTTTAACTCTTAATTCTTCAAGCTTTCTTTCTTTCTTTCTTTCTTTCTTTCTTTCTTTCTTTCTTTCTTTCTTTCTTTCTTTCTTTCTTTCTTTCTTTCTTTCTTTCTTTCTTTTTTAAATGTTCCATCTTTCTTCTCTCCTCTGGGGACTCTAGTTACACATACATTAGGCTACTTGAAGTTATCCCATAGCTCACAGATTTTATTTTCATTAAAACCTTTTTTCTATTTTGTTTTGGATAACTTTTGGTATGTTTTCAAGATTACTAATCTTTTTTCTATAATGTCTAATCTGGTGTGAACTCTCATGGTTTTCATCTTTATAAATCAATTTGGTTTCTTTTTTTGTTATATCTTCTATGTCTCTACTTTTTGAAGATATAGAATACAATTATAATAATTATTTTAATGTCCTTGTCTTCTAATTCTAACACCTGCATCAGTTTTGAGTCAGTTTCAGTTGATTTATTTATCTCTTCTTTGTGAATCATATTTTCTTATTTTTTAATATGTCTGCGGATATTTTATTAGATGCCAGATACAGTCTTTTACTTTTGGGTGCCAGATATTTTTGTATTCCTATAACTGTTTTCGAGCTTAGGCCTGGGATGCAGTTATGGTACTTGGACAGTTTGATCCTTTTGGGTTATTAGCTAGGACCAGAGCAGCACTCATCCTGAGGCTGCTTATTCCGCACTCCTGAGACAACACCCTCTGAGTGCTCTACTTAGCTTCCTTTGAATTATGAGGTGTTCCAATCTGGCTGGCAGGGACAGGCAGTATTCCAGGTGGTATGAATGCTGGGCAGTGTTACCTCTAATCCTTTTGGGTGGTTCTTTCCCTGGCTTTGGGTAGTTTCCTTACATGAATGTGCTGATAAGTACTCAGATGAATATTTGAGAGGATTCTTTATAGCTGTCAAAGTTCTGTCCCTGTACTGCTCTCTCCCTTTTGGCATGCTGTCTTGTGAAGTCAGCTGCTTTGGTTTCTCTGAACTCCCAGTGTTCATTTCCTCAATTCAGGGAGTTTGCTGGGCCTTGCCTGGGTTCTTCCTCCTGGTGCCATGGCCTGAAAACTCACAAATAGAGTAGTCATATCACTCACTCATTTGTTTTGTTTTCAAGGGATTGCTGTCCTTTGTTGTCTGATATTCAGTGCCTTGCAAACTGTTGTTTCATATGTTTTGTATTGTATTGTTTCAGGTGGGATGGTAAAGTCTTTTTCCTATTACTCTGTCTTGGCTGGAAGTGGAAGAATTTTTAAATAATTATTCTCAGTAAACTCCTGTGTTTTTTGAGATTCATTAATTTAGAATGTGATGTACTTCCCTAAGGGGAGGTTACAGAGAATGGCACTCAGTACCTAGTGAATTAAAAGTGTTTACTGACTGGATCTCAGCCTGTAGCCTCAGAAACCTGGTTTGTCTACCCATTCTGAATGAAGTGTCATAATCAGGGACATATCAGCCCAAGTTATAGACAGTGATATTTTTTTCTTTTCTTTTTTTTTTTTAGAGAGGGAGAGAAGGGGGGGAGGGGCAGAAGGAGGGGGGAGAGAATCTTAAGCAGGCTTCAGTCCCAGCATGGAGCCTGATGTGGGGCTTGATCTCACGACCCTAGGATCATGACCTGGGCCGAAATCAAGAGTTAGAAACTTAACCAACTGAGCCACCCAGGTACCCTAACAGTGATATTTAATGCTAGAATGCTGGCCTATTAAGATGTAAGGAGAAATGTGACTCATGGGACTGACATTTATGTTTTGTGTACAGTGTAATCTTTTCATGTAGGTAAGCTACACTTGAACTTAATGGTAACTGAATAGTTTCTTAGTGTTGAATCCTGATTCAGATTAAGATAATCTGGTGCATCCACCTATATTCACTATGCTGTCTTCCTCCTTCAGGTTGTTTTTATATACACACCAATAATATTTGTTCTTCTGTCTAGCCCCATTTGGATTTCATGCCTTTTTCAGATATTTTAATACGTGAAGTAGATAAATATCTAAGTCATATCTTGATGGCCAGAAATTTGTATCTTTAATGTGACTTTTCATATCTCTTCGATTCATTATTTGTTGATTATAGCCTAACTTTGAAGGCAGTCTTATTTCCTCTTTGTCCAGATGCTTTTGTGTAGCCATCTCACTGTGATTGCCGTATACAGTATATGTCAGCCAATGTCTTTCCTCTTTTCTGTTTTTTTTAAATTTAAAAATATTAATTGATTGGGGGCTGAATTCTGAAAAGCATGTTCATTACATTCATTCCTTCATTAGTTTAAGAAGCATTTTTTATTTTATTATTTTATTATTTTTATTTTTTTTTTAAGATTTTATTTATTTATTTGACACAGATCACAAGTAGGTAGAGAGGCAGGCAGAGAGAGAGGGGGAAGCAGGCTCCCTGCTGAGCAGAGAGCACAATGCAGGGCTCGATCGTAGGATCCCGAGATCATGACCTGAGCCGAAGGCAGAGGCTTTAACCCACTGAGCCACCCAGGCGCCCCTTAAGAAGCATTTTTTAAACACTGACTGTGTTCCAGAGATACAGAGTTACCCTGGAGTAGCTCTTGTGGTATATAGGATCCTGTCTGTATTACTGGGGCAGCTTACTAACTGCTCTGTGTGTACATATTGATGTATTTTTAAATTATCTTTATATTAAAATGTTATAGTTACAACTATATTGGTTAGGTTTTACTGATTATTGAATTTTATTTGCAAAGTAAACACAATATGGAAATTTTTCTTGGGAATTTTTTTCAGTGAAGCAGATAACTTCTTTATGTGTATATATATATTTTTTGAACAAGTCATGGTCCTTCCTTTTCTGTCATAGGATCTTTGTATAGGTGGTTCACTTTGCATAGGGCATTCTCTCACCCAATTCTCTGCCTGCCTTTTTCCCCCCTCCAGGTTTTTTGAGGTATAATTGATAAATAAAAATTGTATAAATTTATGGTAAACTACATCTTTTGATATATATATACATATATATATATATATATACACATTGTGAAATGATTACCATAATTAAGCTGATTAACACATGTCATCTCTCATAGTTACCTTTTTTATGTTAACATTTAAGATTTATCTTAAATTTCAAGCATATCTACAATACAGTACAGTATTATAACTATAGTCACCAGACTGTACATTAAGTCTCCAGAATTTATTCATTCTGTGTAACTGAAATTTTGTACCCATTAGCCAGCATCTTCTCATTTCCCTCTTTGCCCAGACCCCGGCAACCACCATTCTACTCTCTGCTTATATAAGTTTACCTTTTTTAGATTCCACATATAAGTGAGATCATGCAGTGTTTGTTTTTCTGCGCCTGGCTTATTTCACCTAGCATAATGCCCTCCATGTTCATTCATGTTGTCACAAATGGCAGGATTTGCTTCTTTTTAAAGGCCGAATAATATTCTATTATATTATACACATTATATAGTATATATATTATATATAATATCTCATTTTTCTTTATTCATTTATCCATCAGTGGACATTTTGGTTGATTCTTTATCTTGGCTATTGCAAATAATGCTGCAGTGAACATGGGAATGTAGATATCTCTTTAATATCCTGTTTTCATTTCCATCGAATATATGCCCAGAAGTACAATTGCTGGATCATATGGTCATTCTATTTTTAATTTTTTGAGAACCCTCCCTACCATATTCCATAGTAGCTGTACCAATTTGCATTCCCACCAACAGTGCACAAGGATTCTTTTTTCTACATCCTTGCCAATACTTGTTATCTCTTGTCTTTTTAATAATAACATTCTAACAGGTGTGAGGTGATATCTCATTGTGGTTTTGATTTACATTTCCCTGATGATTTAGTGATGTTGAGCATTTTTTCATATACGTGTTGGCCATTAGTATATCTTTGGAGAAGTAACTGCTCAATTTTTTTGTTTATTTTTAAATCAGGTTATTTTCTTGCTATTCAGTCTAGTTCCTTATGTATTTTTGAGTATTAATCCCTTATTGGATAGGTGGTTTGCAAGTATTTTCTCCCATTCCATAGATTGTTTCTTTATTCTGTTAATTGTTTCCTTTGCTGTGCAGGAACTTCCTAGTTTGATGCAACCCCTTTTGTGTGTTTTTCTGTTTTTGCCTGTGCTTTTGAGGTCATATCCAAAAAATCATTGCCCAAACCAAAAACAAAAAGCTTTTCCTTATTTTTTTTCTAATAGTTTTACAGATTCAGGTCTTATGTTTAAGTCTTTAACCCATTTTGAGTTGATTTTTGATATGGTATGAGATAGGGTCCAATTTCACTCCTCTGCATGTGGATATCAAGTTTTCCCATCACCATTTATTAAAGAGACTGTCTTTATTTTGTGTTCTTGATACCTTTGTTGAAGATTAATTGACTGTAGATGCGTTTATTTCTCAGCTCTTTTCTGTTCCTTTGGTCTAGGTTTTTTGTTTTTTGTTTTTAGTTTTTTTAAATGCCAGCAGTGTGCTTACTAAGTATAGCTTTGTAGTGTACTTTAAAATCATGTAATTTGATGCTTCCAGCTTTGTTCTTTGTGCTTGAGATTCCTTTGGCTATTTGGAGTCTTTCGTGGTTCTGTATGAATTTTAGGATTTTTGGTATATCTCTGCGAAAAATGCCATTGGAATTTTGATAGGGATTTGAAACTATAGATCACTTTGGGTACTATGGTCATTTTAATAATAGTAATCATTCTAATTGATGTACATGGCATATCTTTCCATTTATTAGTGTTTTTCAGTTTATTGAAGTTTTATAGTTTTATTGTACAGGTCTTATACCTCTTTGGTTAAATTTATATGAGTATTCTTTTTTCCTGCCCTATTCCCCAAATTTATGAGTAATTTTGAACCATTAAAAAGCTTATATCTTCTGGTAAAAGATGGAACAAAACCTACTAGAGTGTATAAAATATCAGAAATCTGGTCATCACAAAAAAAAAAAAAAAAGTGAATGAAGACTACCCAATTTTTACGTTTGCTTTGTGGTAAAAGTTTCTTAATTGTATAGATATGAAAGTGACTGAAATGATTTGTTTTTAGCAACTAAATTGATTTTAGGTTTTCATTTATAGGTGGATTGGACTCTAAATATTGGAGAGCAAGCACTTGATATATGTATTGTCTCTTTCAATCAGTCGGCATCTTCTGTTTTTGTTCTTGGTGAAAGAAACTTTTTTTGCCTTAAGGATAATGGACAGATTCGATTCATGAAGAAACTTGATTGTAGCCCAAGTTGTTTTCTCCCATATTGCTCAGGTGTGTAGAAGGATTTTTTTCTTTTATCTTTTCCATATGTCAAGGCTATGTTATATATATCAGGAAAAGCCATATATTCATACACATATATTTTAAACATCTAGGAAAATAGTTTTATATAGAACATGTCATAGAAATTTTAACTTTTAAAGTTTTAATACAAGTTTGATATAAAGCACACATTTGGTTTTGTCAGTCATTTTACTTTGCACAGAATGTCTTGGAGAATTGGACTCAGGTATGCATTTATGCTTTCCAAAATGTGGTAGTTCAAGATGTTTGCAAAAGAACACCAGACTCTTTTATAAGCAGAAAGGAGCACAGTAATGCCTAATGGAATGACTTATCTGTAGCCAGTGCCCAGTAAAAACCATTAGCTAATTGTGTTAAATATTAATGAAATTTATGCTTTCTTGATAAAATGCAAAAATGTTGGCTACTATCTACTTATCGTTCCCAAGTCTATAAAATTATTTTTTAATTTTTGATATTGGTGCTTGAAGTTGAAAAATACTATTTTATTACTTAAAATAAATACCTTATTACTTTATGCTTTTATATCAAGATGTTAGAATTAGTTTGTATCATAAATCCCTTAAATGTGATATACTATTGCAAATAACTGTTTTCTTATTATCCTCTTTTCTATATTGAACATACAGTTTTGGAAGGAACAATAAATACTTTGATTGGAAACCATAATAATATGTTGCATATTTATCAGGATGTGACACTGAAGTGGGCCACTCAGCTTCCCCACATTCCTGTAGCAGTAAGAGTGGGCTGCGTATGGTAAGTGATTTAAATTTTTTTTAGGATATTAGTCTAGGAGTTCTGTAGAAGTTTTATGAAACAATAGCAAGTGATTTTACTAGGAATAACGAGTGACATTGTAGTGTGAATGTCAACAATGGAAATAATTTAAAATATAACTTTTATTGGAAAAGGATATAAAAAGGTCTTATGTAGCCTTCATCAATCATTTTTATTTTATTTTAATTTCCAGATAGTTAACATACAGTGTTATATTAGTTTCAGGTGTACAGTATATTGATTCAATAATTCTATACATCACTCAGTGCTCATCATGACAAGTGCACTCCTTAATCCCCTCAGTCATTTTTATTTAGTATTTCTAGTGAGATGTCCTTTGTAAATTAAAGATTTAAAGAAAATGGCTTACCTGGTAGATTATTTTCTTTAAAATAGGAAAGGATTTCTTCAAGCATTTGATGGGTTCCATTTAGAGATCACTTATTGTTAGACTTGAGACTATTACACATCAAAACTTGTTTCAGACCTTATTATGTCAAGTGGTGCAGAATTGCTAATGATTATGTATTTAAGACAGTTCAGATTTTAAAGAGGGCCAATTTTCCTTTAAAATTAAAGATAAAATCCATACTTTAAATTTACAAAATTTATCAAAAATAAGAGAAATGAGACATAACTGTAATTTTTCTAGGTTGTTGGTATAGAAGGCAAGATCCTGACAAACCTTTAGCATCTCAGATTATGTTTAGGAATCGAAAATCCCAGTAAATATGTAGAAACACAACTTTCTTTCTTTCTTTCTTTTTAAAGAATTTATTTTTAAATAATCGCTACACTCAATGTGGAGCTTGAACTCACAACCCTGAAACCAGTTGTCAGCACACTCCACTGACTGAGTTAGCCAGATCCCCCTAGAAACACAACTTTGCAAAGCTTTATACAATCCCTGGATCTAGTCAGTTCTGCTTATTTGGATAATTTTATTGAAATTTAAAAATCATGTGTAGAATTCTTCAGGGGCACCTATAGTATCTGATCAGTATGACTAATTCCCCCAAATTAAGAGATTGGATGTGTATATTGTTGAAGCTCAATGAAGGGTGTTCATATTTGCATTAATGGTTAATCTGAAGCCTGAATATTGGGAAAATGGAAACACTGTTTTGAAAACATTGAATATTTTAAAAAGAAGTTGCTTTCTCATGTTTTATGAGAAAACACCATCATGTGATTGCTATGCACTTACCACAAATTATAGTTACTTTGTATCTGAAGAAAAATACAAAATTTTGAGATTGGCTTTTACATTTACCAGATAGTCTTTTAAGTTCAACCAAACACTTAGATTCACCAGACATTTTATTTTATTTTATTTTTTTTTTTTTATTTTTATTTTTTTAAAGATTTTATTTATTTATTTGACACAGAGAGAGAGAGATCACAAGTAGGCAGAGGCAGGCAGAGAGAGAGGGGGAAGCAGGCTCCCCGCTGAGCAGAGAGCCCGGCGCGGGGCTCGATCCCAGGACCCTGAGATCATGACCTGAGCCGAAGGCAGAGGCTTCAACCCACTGAGCCACCCAGGCGCCCTCACCAGACATTTTAAATCAGAATTACTTAGAAGGATTTACAACAGAAAAAAATATCTTGCCAGTAGGGCAGTGTCAAGTATTTCTCTTCTGGGAGAGTAATTCTTGCAGCAGTCCATATATCCATCCAAGAGCTGTTCTCTTTGGCCTCCCAAGTGACAGCTCAGGTGCAAGAAGACAGATCCACATGGGGGCGGTATGCGGCCCATCTTGGCTTATAGTCCCCATGTCCCTCAGGTTTAAATACTAAAAGGTCATTGTGGTTTCTGTGTGTATGCAGGACAGAGGAGAGTGATGGATAGAAAGATCTTATTGAGGCCATTTAGTTGAAATACTTATTTTACACATATATTATTTACATGGGGCATACCTATTTTAAGAGTCACTGTACTCAGAGAAGCTCAAAGATGTAGTTTCTGAGCAAATATTTATGGTTAATTTATGGTTTCAGTTCAGATGCGTGTTATGAGTTAAGGGTCCAGAAATAACTGAAATTGTTAGGAGTAAAAAACCAAATTTCCATGTAGGGTGCATCAAGATGCTTGTATTCAGAAATAGTTTGTCACCTCTGAACTTAGTTAGGCATTTGTAAGTGAAACTTCCTATTTCTTCTCATAGCTTCTTCAATATCATAATTATAAACAATTAAATGTAAATACTGCCATTAATGATTTCCACAGTTAATTAATATATAGCAACTTTTAATTATTCATTGGAAAAATTTTCTTATTTTTATGTACTTTAGCATATAAAAGTATAGAGTTAGACTGAAATAATTTAATTGTAATTTATATTAATTTTAAAAGTGATTATTATTGACTTACCTATAGTGTATTTATGTTTAGAAGTTATCATTTGAAATTAGAAAAAGTGAAATAATTTTATTTCTGCTTTTTATTACCTTTAGAGTTAAACTTTTTTGGTTGAACTTCCTTGGCTGAATGTTTATTTGTAGAGGAAATTGCTGCTATTTTAATATATTTCTTTTCAATGAGTAAGAAATACTGGATTTGGATCAAGTTGATGCAATTATACTTAATAACAGCATTTTGCTCAGAAACTAAGATGCTTTATTTCCTCCCACTCCCATTTATTTGGCAGTCCAAGTCTTCTACCTTGTTTATTATAAACCAATTCTAAATCTGTCTCTGTTTCTTTCTTTTCAGGGTAAACGGGATTCTTGATTAGAGACATTTTTTTTTAGTTTAATTATTTTAATTTTTTTGTGTTAAACTATGGGAATGTGAAATAAGTGTATAGTTTGTAGTTTACAGAATAAGAGCATGAATGTGATAATGTTCTTTAAATTCTCAGCTCTTATTTTCTTCTTTTTTTTAAAAAAATTTTTTATTATTTTTTTTATTTTTTAATTAACACATAATGTATTATTTGCCCCAGGGTACATGTCTGTGGATCCTCAGGCTTACACATTTCACAGCACTTACCATAGCACATACCCTTCTCAATGTCCATAACCCAGCCACCCTATCCCTACCCGCCCCAACCCCCCAGCCACCCTCGGTTTGTTTCATGAGTTTAGGAGTCTCTTATTGTTTGTCTCCTTCCTGATCCCCTCGTTTCATTTCCCTCTCCCACCTCCCACAACCCCCCACCCTGCCTCTCGAATTCTTCATATCAGAGAGATCATATGATAATTGTCTTTCTCTGATTGACTTACTTCGCTTAGCATAATACCCTCCAGTTCCATCCACGTCGTTGCAAATGGCAAGATTTCATTTCTCTTGATGGCTGCATAGTATTCCATTGTGTATATATACC
>CM052887.1:54987710-55093169 GCA_028534135.1 Potos flavus
TTTCTGCACGTCCTACCTTCCGGAAAGTGGTTGATTTTCTGTTCCTAGAGGTGCTGTTAATCTTCTCTTCTATTTCCTGCTAAGTTTGTAGTTGTTTAGAGTGGTTTGATAACTATCTAGCTGAACTTCTGGGATCAAACACTATCTCTGCCTCTTACTCCTCCGCCATCTTGCTCCTCTTCCCTTATTGTTTTCTTCTAATTGCATGAAGTAGCTGTGGAAGCCTGCCCTGTGTCTTATCTCTGCTGTGGTCAGTTTCCCATATGGCGAATAAAGATAATCATTTATCGGTAATGTTATTCTCTCTAGAGATATGAAATATACCTCAAAGTGGAAGTCTATTTGAATGCATGTTCAAAGTACTAAGAATCTTTCCAAACTTCAGCTGGCAATCACAGCCGTTGTGCTTTAAAATCTTATTGCAGCTCGTTTTTTTAGGATAAACAATTGGTCTGGTACTTCAGTGTTTTTCCTAGGCTCTATCTACTATAGTAACTTACTATAATGTCAGTATTTAACTGTTTCATTCTTTAACCTTAATGGATGTAGCCAGAATATTTTCCCCATTCTTCTCTGGATTTTCCAATTTCTTTTATCTTCCCGTGCTAACTCAAGTCACGTAAATAAGCCTTCCCTCTCTCCTCTGGTCTCCTCTTTCTCTGAATTTTTCTATTTATCTTATGTTGGTGATTGCTGTTTGATTTTCTTAACTCCTCAACTCAATCATATGCTCCTTTAATATTAGGGACCCTTTCTATTTTTGCATATTACACTGAATAATCAGCCAGAAAGCTGAATATACGGTATATGCTTGGTAAATATACAAAAATCATTGTGATCTGTGCATGTCATGGGGAGGAATGGCTAAGATCTTCTAGGAGCTTTAAGTTGAAATACCTTTTTTAAAAATGTGGTACAATTGAGAGTCATAGATGGAAGGCTATTATTTATCTGAAGATAAATTTATTAGGACAGTTTCCAAATTTCAGAGTGATTTTTTTTAAGTTTCACTTTTGCTGTTAATTTGTCATTTCTTTTTTGTGTGCTTTTAGAAAGGGAACGTGGACCTAAATATACACTTTTTCCCATATTGTATTTTTAAGGATTCCCTTTGTAGCTTAATGGGACCTATAAAACTTGTAACTTTTGGAATTAAGGTAGAGCATAGATTATGCTCTAATTTGCATTCTTTTTGGTATTTTCTGCATTCTTTTTGGTATTTTCTGCGTTCTTTTTGGTTCTGCATTCTTTTTGGTATTTTCCCCTATTAATCTGTTGTAGCTCAGGAGTGGAATGTTAGTCTTTCATTACTATATATTTTTTTGTCATTTTTTTGTTGATTAGCTAAGCATGTTGGTTTATATAGTCTAGTTTTATATACTCAGCTTATGTCTATGATAGTTTACTCTTTTGGTGGGTTTAAAAATTTATCAATATAAAATTTCCCTTTTTGTGTTCTCACTTAATATTCGTTTGCTTTTTTTTGTTTTATTTGGTTTGAATACAGTTTGCTGTTGTCTGTGCTTTCTTTAATCTGTAATTTTATTTTGGATGCATCTCTTGTAAACAGAAAATTTAGTTGAATTTTTAAACTCATTTTGAAGATCATTTCCCTTTAATCAACCCATTTACAGTTGTTATAATCTATATATTTGGTTATTTTTCATCTGTTTGATACTCTGTACTTTCAATAATATTTCCTTTGCTTTCCAACTCTGTGTTATACTTGAAGGTTTTCTTAGCTTCCTTCACAATTTTGGACATTCCATTTGGTGTTGACAGTTGCTGTGGAAAGGTCTGAGGCTGACTTGAATTTATTGGTAAAACTTCTTATTAAGTGAATTACTTTTTTTGCCTGTCTCGTATCTAACTTATCTTTTAAATCCTTAAAGGACTGTAAAATTAACTAGCATTATTGACAGTTGATTAACTCTGCATCAGTTTGTTCTGGGACAAGGTGAGATTTCATAGATTCAAGTTTTTATTCATTTCAGGAAAATATTCTTTCATTATAGCTTTGAATATTGGTTCTGCTCTAATTTAGTTTTCCTTTTTTTTAATTTAAATTCAATTAGCCATCATTAGTTTCAGATGTAGAATTCAATAATTCATCAATTGTATATAACACTCAGTTTAGTTTTCTTAATATCATTTTTTAAAAAGATTTTATTTATTTATTTGAGAGAGAGAGAGCACAAGGACGAGCAGGGGGAAAGGCAGAGGGAGAAGCAGGCTCCCTGCTGAGCAGGTTGCCCGTCCTGGGGATTGATCCCAAGACCCTGGGACTGTGACCTGAGCCGAAGGCAGGCTCCTGACCAACTGAGCCACCCAGGAGCCCCTTGCTTGAGCTTTTTAAATAAAAAGATTATGTTGATAATTCATTGATACAGTGGTAACTATTTGATTTCTCCTTTTGTTTCCTTAGGAAGTTCTTGCTATGGATATTTTCTGCCTTTTGCTTAGGTTCCTGTTTCCTTTATGTCTTTCTTTCTTTACCTCTTTTACTTTATTTGCAATTTCTACACATAGGTCCCCTCTTAAGTACTCTGCAGTTATTAATCATTTTAAAAGTGGTGATAGAAATTTGTTGAAGAATCCTGTGGGAAGTGAAGGGAGAAGACTAATGAGCTCAGACCACCTAAGTCTTTTCCCCTTCTCACTGTGTTTATTTTTCCCTTTGCCCTGGGAACCTATTTCCCTCAGTTTTCAGGGTTTAAGAGGTTGGTCAGTGTAATAGGTGTCCTCCTTGATCCCTAGTCACAGGACCCTGGTGCTAAGAATTAGTGGCTGCTGCTTGTTTTCTTGTCTTCATTGGTTAGGAAGCTAACTGATTGAGAAATGCATCTTTTATTTCCACTGTGGTTTTCTGATGTTGCATGTCCTGCATCCCACCTGTGCCTTTAGATCCTTTTATGCTAGCCTGGACCTGACTCTTTATTCTGCTGGAGGTCTGAGGAGCATGTGCCAGCTCTTGGCACCCTATTTTATTGTGGGCCACAATTTAATATATTTGGCAGAACAGATGTGTCTCAAAGTTTGTTAATTGTGATTGTAGTTATTTCCTAGTTCAACTTTCCCTTTTTTTGGGGGGGGGTGGTTGTTATTGTCATACTTTCTGCTTTTTTTGGTGAGTTTTGAGTTTTGCTGTGCCATTTTTGATTAGAAGTCATTTCTTTATCAGTTAATGTTTATTGTTGCTAGGGAGAGAATTATGGCCAACTCGATTTTTGTTCTGTTATGAGTAACTAGTTCTTTATGTCTGATTGCTTATAGAATGTTTTTCATTTTTTCTGTAAATGTCACATTTGCCGCCATATATTTGTCTCATATTGTTTCCCTTAATTTAGTTGGGAATATAGTGCATGTAATCTGTTTAAACCATTTGTTTGGCAGCTAAAGAAAGCTTCCTTAGGTTTCATCTTTGATTGTTCTTTCAGATCTGTTCGATGTTTTCGTTCTTCAGCGAAACTAATATCTTTTGGTTGGCTGTTTATTTTCTGTTCCTTATATATACCATCTTCTTCATAATTGTCACTCTGTCATTTTTTCCCCCTGTTTTTTGGGAGAGTGTCTGAGTTTTGTGTTTTTAATCATTGGTTTGAGCTTTTACAGCATTGGTTTTGCTCTTTTTAGTGTGTACTGTTGGAGATTTTTTTTAGTCTACTGAGGCAATACTTTCTCCTTCTTATGCCTCCCACCTCTTGCACCTTTCATATGAGTACCCAGTGTAGTTATGGCAGGCTACAGTTCCCATAATGCACTTATACCAAGTATGTCTTATTCTGAAACATGTTTACAGTGTTTATTTTGGGACTTCATCTCTGAGCATATAATATGCTACTACTGATATCTGTCCCTTACATGACCAGTTGTTTTATAGAATTCGTTACCCCTGTATGGATGCAGATAGGTAGTATAGAGGGGGCAAGGGCAGTGGTCTAGTTGGGAAAGGTTCAGGTGAGTAGGGTTAAATTATATTGCTTCCATCATAGGTCAGAATTGAATAGTAAAAGATATCTGCATAGTTTTATTGTTTCTGTAGAACCTGGGTTTCTGAATCAGATTGAGTCAGGGATTGGGATTAGGGAAAAAGAGTGAAACCTCTTCCTATCTTTGTTCAGGTGGTCTCTATGAAGTAAAGCTGGGGTGTGGCATGAGCTAAAACTCTATTTTTGGCTTCATCTACCTGGTAACTAGTCTAAATTTCTTTTAGATTCTGGATTTACAATTTATGGGGTTGTTTTCCTTTCTCTCTTCCTCTCTCCCCTTTTCTAATGATTTTTGTGTCTGTGTCTTTGTCTCTTTTCAGTTCCTGCATTGTGATTTTAGTCAGGTATTAGAGAGATTGTATTGAAGGCCGTTGCAATATTGAATATTTCACAAGAGCCTTAGGATCATATTTTTAAGTTGCAGAGAAAAATCTGTTCGGTAATTGGATTGGGATAGTACTGAATTTAGGGACTCTTGGAGAAATTGGCTTTTTTCCAGTTCTAAATACCTTTTAATTTCTAAAAATAATTCTGTTCAAGTGAGAGATTGAGCAGTGTAGTGTTTCGGTTTTTTCTGAAAAAATTTTAAAAATAAAATGTCAACCTTTTTAGAAAGATATAATCCTTGAATGGTGGCTGAGCTCTTGATTTTATACAAAAAATATTACTGTCTTTAGTAATTAGATACCCCACTATCCTCCTTCCCAGTTAATACTTGGTCTTACTTCATGCAGTGCTCGTTATAGCTGAATTCTAGTTCAGTGAAAGAATTTGCATACTTTCATGAAATTTGACAGAGTGGGTTTTGACATTAATATGATTATTTTCCTAACTTTCCTATCTCCCTATCGTTATGTAGTATTTACATTCTTTTGGTGGTTTTTAGAAACTGTGTTTTGGGTTGTAACTGAAGCTTTTGGCATTGTAATTAAATTATTTAGCTCATTTTACTGTGTTTAAACTTTTGAATTTCAGTGTTTTCACCATTATCTTTTCCTAAGAAGTCCATCTTCCCATATTTTTTGTTTGTTTTTGTTTTTTTCTGTTTTGTATTTCCATTCTATTTGGAAAGTAAAAAAAATTTCTTTTCTGTACTAATAGTGATAAATCAGTTTTAAAGAAACCCATTGTAACTTAAGTGGCAGAAGGTTATAATTGGGTTTTTAACTACAAATGTTATATAGGGTCAGAGAGCCACTACCAGAAAATGGGGGCTTCAGTTGGGGCCTGGTGGGCCTGCTAATGAAACATAATAGTTTATAACTTAACATGAGTTGTGGGGAAGAGAAGAACAAAATTGAATATATTTGCTATTTTTTTTGAATATATTTTTGAATATATTTGCTATTTTTTTCTTCCCCTTATTGTTAATACCTTAGTAACCATGAATTGGACAACTTGTTTATGTCACTTGTATTGAAGCATTTTTGGAGTAAAATGAATTGCATTATTTTTGATGGTCATCATTACTTGCATGCATATATTTCCATTGTGTGAGGTCAAGATCTTTTTTTTTTAATTTATTTTTTATTAACATATAGTGTATTATTTGCCCCAGGGGTACATGTCTGTGAATCATTAGGATTACACATTTCACAGCACTTACCATAGCACATACCCTCCCCAATGTCCATAACCCAGCCACCCTGAGGTCAAGATCTTTAATGAGGTGATCTCTAGATTTTATATTGATTGGATTTCATATTGATTGAACAAAAATTGTGCTTGTAATGTCCTTATCACCATGGGGCTACCCCATAGCTGACATACTTCCTGTGATTTGGTACTACTTTTATGAATTGCAGTATTGCTACTTTAAGTATTTTATTCATATGGAAAAGATTTACAGTCTTCTTACCAATAAATTAAAGCCGTGTCTTTGTTGTTATTTGTCCATTGGGTTATAACCCTCAGAAAAAATCTCCTTATGAAAGTTAGAAATCCTTTGCTTGGTCTCATGTTTCATTCTCATTTTATTTTATTTTATTTTATTTTTATTTTTTTCTCATTTTATTTTTAATGTAATAATGTAGAACACAGCATCCTCCATTCTCATGAAAAGTTTAATAGTAATTACAGTTCCAGATTATTTGACTTTGTTACATTCCATAATAAATCTGTTTAATTTTCTTGCCAGAGGTTTTAGAAACCCTGTATAGCCAAGGATAAGACGTTATGCTCAGAATGCTAGTTGGGTTTGTATTTTTGTTTTATAGATTAAATGCTTTAATGGTAGAATTCTTTTTATTACCATGTATTTCCACTGAAAAATTTCTCTAGGCATACTGTCATTGAGTCTGTGAACTTCTCTTAAAAATGAAGTTCTCAATCTCAAAGAAAATAATCTCTATGGCAAAATGCCTTTGTGTTTTGGGTCTGATTCTCTATCCCATAATGGATATGGGAGTTAATTTAATAGTGGATATGGGGGTGGGGGAGTTAGTTATTCACTAGAGTTGTAGCCGGCAGGAAAGTATTTTGCTTTTCACTATTAGAGTAGGTTTTGCTTTTTAATAAGCACATCTTGACTCTTTGGTTCTGAGAGATCATTTGTATCAGGTTGGTGACTTGCTTTCATCTCTCTCGGAAACCCATGCAATTTTATGTAATCTCTCCTTACTTCAAGAATTCTGGTTTCAAAGATAGAGTGAGGGTTTTTTGGTTTGTCTGTGTGTGTGTGTATGTGTGTGTGTGTGTGTGTGTGTTTAAAATCTCTATTTCCCAATGGGAAAAGGTTATGGTTTTCTAAATTGCTTACCGGGGAATAAAAACATGAAACAAAGTGATTTTTTTTTTTTTTTTGTAACATTAGGTTTATATGCTGCTGCTAAGAACTTTGGAACTTTGGATGGACTTAGTTTCTTTAGCCTATGAACCAGTCAGTGTATGGCCTGTATTTTGAAACTCGCTTTGGCATACAAATCTGGGTTTTTGCCAAAATAAAAAAAATATGTTTGTAAATGTATAAATCTTATTGTGTAGGTTAAAGCTGGATGACTTAAAATTAGAATCAATTGTTATCTGAAGGAAAATGTAAGAAACATAGCAATATTTATTGCCTGCTGTGCACTGGCATGTTTGCATCGTTAGGATCTTAAATCTAAAAAGAACTGTTAGCTAATTCAAAACTTTTGACGTGTTTAATGTATCAGGTTTAATAGTTTAGACACTTTTACTAACTCCCTACATCTTAAAAAAACAGATTTAGGAGAATGTCACTGAATTTTTTTCATTTCAAGAGAAAAGAATATTAATTAAAATTGCTAAAAACAAGGTTAAAAATATAATATAGTCAAACAATCATGTCATCATTGAAGTCTCTTTTGTAACCTTAACTTGAAACTTTTAAGTAAATCAAATCTTACCTGGCAAAATAGGGCTTTAATTCTCAATTGTCTGACCTCTGTGATCCACAGGATGTGCCACTGAGCAGTTAGCGTTTGCATGTATTCTAAAATGGACATCTGTATTCAGCGGTTTTCTTACCTGCAGACAGAGAATATCACTGCCATTTGTTCATTACACTGCAGTTTACTATTTAAAATAACTGTAAAATAAAAAGTTACTACCTGCTCTATTGATGTACTTAAAAAAAGCAGATATCCATATACTTTGAGTGTATAATATTTAAACTATATAGGAAAACTGTACTAATTCAAAGTTAAAGTGTTTTTTGTTTTAATTAAGTAAAAGGTGACAGAATGCCATTATTGAAAATTAATTAATGTAGAACCTGTGTTCTAATTAGAATATATGTTCAAATCTTGGTAAGACTTGGTTAGATAAAAACTTTGCTTAGTGCAGAAACAAAGATTTATTATCCGTTTTTCCCCCTTGTAGTTCGTCAAAAAATATCTTTAATTTTCAAATGACTTTAGAGTGAGAGTATTTTAATATTTGTAGGTAGTTAACACGTATTACATATTATGAAGGTGTTTTAGAGCATGGACTACTTATCTAATTAGTAATGTGTTCTTTCACTGTAACACTGTTCAAAGAGTACAAAAAATAATAGCTAATATGTATGGCATGTACTGTGCACCAGGTACCATTTGAAGTGCTTTGCACATATTTATTCTAAGAATAGTTACTACAATTATTACCATCTCAATTTAAAGATGATGAAACTGAATCACAGAAAGATCAGATAACATGCCCAAAAGCATAATCAAACACGTGAACTACTCATTATAGTGTAAGTGGGTAAGTTATTAATATAGAAAAGCGGAAAATGATAGGCCCTTCAAAGTATTTAGTCCACTATACTGTTAAAAGTAGATGTCCCAACTTTTTTTGTTTCTACTAAAAAACTCTCATACCTTTCCTTTCCCTAAAACAATTGCTTCTCTTTCAGATTAGTGCTACCCAATATTCAGTCTAATGAGAAGTATATTATTTGAAGTTGTAATGGTAAACATTTGAAAAGCCGGAAAGCGGAAGCCTAAAACAAATGATTACTTTTGGAGGGGTGGAAGAATCTAGATATGTTCTCTAAATATCTTTAAGAAAGTCTCAGGTATTCCAAAAATAAGCTACAGTCTCTGGAAAAAAAGTACTGCCAAAGCTCTTTCATTTAAATCTTAGTTTAGGTGTATAAGTAATAAAAATCTTTTGGTATAAATGAAAAATGAAAGATAAATTAGTAAATATTTTAATTAAGAATAGTGTTATAGAAACTATTCCTTTTTTTAAAGGGGGGATTATGGTTTATAAAATAGAAATTACTAGTATTTCAGTAGTCAAATACAATAAAAAATAGTACCTTTTGCTTTTGGATGCAGCATTTTAGAATGCTATTTTTAGAATGCTTTTTTCTTTCACTTATATTTATTTCCAACACCAAATTTTTCTCTTCCTACTCCATTCTGTTGCCTACATATCTTAAATAAGTAGGTACAGTTCATGTTAAGTGAACATGTAAACATTTTTCTTAGAAGGAATATTCTGATTTGGACTATATAATGATTTATGTTTAGCAGTGAGTTTTGAATAATTTTGAACACTTAGGAGTATGGAAATTCTGTATTCCCTTAAAAAAACTTTGTTAACGATGGAGCAAGCAAATATGATATCTGTAGTTCGAAAAAAACATTCTCTACTTTCCAGAGTGTCAGCTGTGCCCATACAATGTGTATATAACATGGGGCTCATGTATGAATGAATAAGTAGCAGAAACAGTTTTTATGGAAGCAATATCCAGAGTACTTAAAGTTAGTGGAAATACATGAAAAATTAAAACACAGTCACAAGTCACAAGAGCAACAGAGGAATGGAGTGAAAAAGGTTATTTTACCACTTTTTAGATTTCTGCAGGCTTCCAGATGGTAGGAAATGCTTTGTTCTTCCCTCCAGCCCATCTGTTGTTCTTTAGCATGACTGACATCACCACAACTACTGCAACCATTAAGCATCACCATATAAAGATGGCAAAATTTAGAACTTATTACACAGTTTTATGGAAAGAGGATTATAAGAATCAAAGTTATAGTTTGTTAAAAGATTTGCTCTTTTATTTTTTATTGTTTAGTGTGTGTGGCATAGTGATATGATAGAAGTAATGCCTAGGAATGACGTACTCTTAGAACAGATTTCCCTTACTTGAGATGGTGTAGAAAATTTTTCATGACTTAGAATTAAACATAGAGATTTCTATATGTATCATGGGAATGAATTACTTATTGAGTAGGAGATATAGTTTTTGTGATTTGCTAAACCTATGCATTTGTTTTATTACTTTTTTCCTCCCAGACTATTGTATTTTTGCCAGAAATGGAAATGTATATTACTATTTTCTACACAAAAGTTACTTTTACTTTTTAATTTTACTTATTTATTTTTTAGAGAGGGAGAGGGGAGGGAGGGCTAAGCAAAATAAATTCCTTTTAGATAACATGAAATATTATAAAGTAATTTTTATTTATTGGTGCCTGCCTAGAGTTGGACCTCATACATTTTATTTATTGCTATTTGGTTGGACCTGTGTTTGCTAGCATAGACTTTAGACAGTGAATCTTTACTTTTAATCAACAGTCACATCCTTAGGGTAATTTTGGATTGATTATTCATCTTAACCTTCTTTTCCTTTTCTATTCCTTAATTACTTAGTGTCTGAAAACTGGTCTTTTAAGAAAAGTTAAATAAAGTTTTGTTAAAATCAGATTAATTCTTGTCTAGGTTACTTTTGCCCATTTTTTATGTACTATAATAGAAAAATAGAAAAATCAAACAATATAATATTTATTATGTGTTGTTTTTTGGGAGATTGCTATCACCTTTCTTGTGTTATTTTCTCCAAATACATATCTTTCTTCCAGCTTGTATATATTTTATGAAAATTCATATTTATTTTGAAAAGTCTTCCAAGCTTATGTCACATTTGAGTTCAGGAAATAGTTGTGACTAGAAGTATTATGTTACTTTTAGGGATATGAAAATCAATATAGTACCTCCACTTTTGGCAAACCTCATTTTTAAGCCATTTGAACCATCCAAATGATACTCAAATATGCAGTGAAATTCACTAGCCCCAGAAGCCCTGTGAGTTCTACAATGTTTGGTTTCTTAAAGACAAGCTAAACTGAATAGCAGTAGTAGATGAGGTTCATTCAGAATGTCATGTAGCACAGAAACAAAGCATTTGTCTTCCAGTGTGAATTCTCAATAGGTTTTAGCCGCCCCCCCCCCCCCCCACCTCCCTCGGCTCTTTCTTGGCCAGGATCAGAGTTCTGTGATGTGTAGTCTTTAGGGCTACTCTGGTTTCAAGTTTGGGGAACCTACATTCTCCAGTGGAGGCTTTCTCCAGAAAACTGGCTTATAGAACGGGCATTTCTGAGAGTAGAATGGTGGTTACCAGTAGAATGGTGGGGAAGATGGAGAGCTGCTGGTTAAAGGGCACATCTTGTATCTTCAGATATAAGATGAATAAGCTCTGGGGATCTAATGTACAGCATGGTGACTATAGTTAATAATAATGTATTGTATACTTGAAATTTGCTAAGAGAGTAGACCTAAAAAGGATTCTTACCACAAAAGAAAAAAAATGGCAACTGTTTGAAGGATGGATATGGTAATTCATCTGATTGTGATAATCATTTTTCACAAAGTATTTGTAGTCAAATCATCGTGTTGTGTACTTTAAATAAATACAATTTTATTTGTTATAGCTCAGTAAAGCTAAAAAAAAGAATGGTGTTTGTTCTTTTGCCATAGGGACCATTCTTAGTTTCTTCATGTGTGGCAATGAGTAGGTATTTATTGAATGCTGTCCAATGACTAAAGGGATTAGAGAAGGAATGGTCTAGAAACAAATGACTTAGAGGAGCTTCAGAGCCTGATCAGTTTGCCTCTGGGAAATTAAGATCATTTAGTTTGGCTACCTAAAAGAATTTTTTACTGTATTCCATTTGTTACAGGAGTAGGTTAAAACTCCTACTATGGCCTAAAACAAAGATTTTTGTGGGAATTTAGTTAAGTCTTGGTAATCTTGTCACTTCTCCTATGGATAATGGGGGTTTACTTGTGGAATATTTGTTTGGTTAGGTCAAACATTTTACTGACCTTTTTTATTTCATCAGATATAGATGAATATGTCATGAAGAGTCTTGGATCCATATTTCATAAAGGGCATGATTGCAATTTGAATTCTTTGTATGCATAATTATTCACTATGCTAATGAGTATGCCTGCATTGTTACTTTAGATTGTAGAAAAGAAATTTCAGAAGAATTATGTTTTTATTGGTATTGACTTTATGTCAGCAGTCATGAGTTCAAGTATTTTTGGTACAGATATCACTTTATAGAAAACACATTTGACTGTCTTCTAATGGACTGTGTCAAAATTTCTGTTACTTATATATTTTGCATGAAAATATTTAATATTCTTATCAAACTTTTATACATTTATATCAGCACTGGCCACCTGAAATATATAATTTTAAGAAAGTGAAAATAGAAGGGATAATAGCAAAACAAAAATCAGAAGTACACAATACTCTGATGCTATTTGGGAAAAATCTCAGAGTTTTAATCATGAAACAGACAAGCAGAGGACTCATAGGAAAGGAAAAAGGATCTGTAATTTGTCACAAGAGAGGAGATGAGTCAACACAGGTCAGAGTATGTATAGATTTTTATGAAGGCATGAACAGCTTCATACCTTATAATGCAAATACTGGTGTTTCTATTGAAATACTGTTTCTTGAGGTCACATATCATCTAGGAAACAGTGTAATAAGTAAAGAAAACATAATAAATTTAAATCTCTTTTGGGATAGATAACACCAAGTCTTACCTTCCACTTTTCCTTCTTTGTGTGTCTAAATAATACTGTGTCTTATTATTATTTTTTTTTAAAGATTTTATTTGACATAGAGAAACACAGTGAGAGAGGGAACACAAGTAGAGAGAATGGGAGAGGGAGAAGCAGGCTTCCAGGCGAGCAGGGAACCCGGTGCCGGGCTCGATCCCAGAACCCTGGGATCATGACCTGAGCCGAAGGCAGACGCTTAACGACTGAGCCACCCAAGCGCCCCTGTGTCTTATTTAATCAGTAGATAAGAACCTCTGTCTGTAGACCAGACTGTAGTGATTCATACACTTTTAATTTTTACATTTATTAATGAGTTATTATTAATTTCATTTCTTCCCAGTATCTTCTTTTATCTCCATTATATACCTCTTTATTTTTTCACTTTCTGCTTCTAGGAGACTTAACTTTTTTTCCTGTATGAAGAGGTCTGAACAAAATTTTACATATGGCTTTCACTTAACTGCTATAAATATTTTCATGCTATTTCCTTTCTTAGTGGAGTACAAGTTACATTGCCCTAATGTGGAGGTGTCTTAAAGACATTTTCTTCCTTTCTCTTGGAGTTGCCTAGAACCTCTGACCTGGAAATATGGAAACATAAGACTGGGAATCTTAGCTTACTATATATATTTTTAGAAGGCACTACAAGTAAGTAATTTATTTGGTGTTATATGATGCTGTTTACAGTTAGTAGCAATAAGATTACTTTTAAATGTCTTTCCATTTGGAGATGTTTACTGCTATCATTAGCAGCAATCCCCTCCCCTTCCACACACAAAAATTTCCCGACATAACTTAGGTATGTATGTATGTATGTATGTATGTATGTATTTTAGTATCTTTCCTCTCCTGCACAGTTGATGGGATGTGGGTGGCTTTCTAGAGAGGCGAAAGGGAGGCCTTGGCTGGGGAATGCTGTTGATTTAAGGCAGTGGGCATTCTTAATAGGCAGCATCTGCCCTCTCACTTTTGATAATGCAGCTGACCCTTTCAGTTGCTGGATACCACAGCTGTAAGTGGCAACTTTAATGTGATACCTTAGAGTTATGTTCTTACTAAATAAATCGCATTTGGAAGCTTTTATGCAACCGTAGTCATGCTTATATTTTAAAAAGTCTAAACATGATAAACATTAAAAAAATGGATTTATATTCATGAAGCCAAATTTGATTTTCTAGGTAATGACCAATTCATCTAGAAATTCAAATGGTTGCTTTTAGTGTTCATCTATGTAGAGTGACGTAATCAAAAAAGAAAGCTATGCTGTGATACTCTGTGCTTCATTGCAAGTAGCTTTCTTGATGATAAATTAATTTTGTCTAATGCTCTTTCAAATAGTCTCTTCTCTCCTAAGCAGAACTTGCTCTAGTTCGAAGTAACTTAACGTTTACTGTTAGAATCAGACCAATATGATTGTTTGCTTTGTCTTTTATTTAGAAGCTTTTTCTTTAGTTAGTACCAACCGAGTGGGCATATTGAGTTTTTGATATATAATTGTAGATCAAAAGATATACAGAAGGGGGTGGGGGATGGGCGAGCCTGGTGGTGGGTATTGAGGAGGGCACGTATTGCATGGAGCACTGGGTGTGGTACATAAACAATGAATCTTGTAACACTGAAAAAATAAAATAAAAGTATTTGGGGGGAAAAAAAAAGATATACAGAGATGTTATGTAATCTCATAGATTTCTACCTTTAAAGCAAGCAGTGTTGGAATTTGTATGTAAAAGATGTTGGATCTAAAATTGGATCAAAAGGAGCAGAAATTCAGAAGCATTTAGTTCTCCCTAATTCATAATGTTACTGAAAGAGGGGGAGTTGAATTGCTCTTGATGTTTAAGAGTAAAATTCTTAACTCTTACGGAGAATTTCCTGATCTTTTTCACCATGTTTCATTCTCTCAATGTTATTCCTACACAGCTTTTGGTATTTAATTTTAGATTTGAAATGGGAAGTTGCCAAAAAGCATTTTTAAAATAGAACTTCAGAGATTATTATAGACTATATACTTAAATATTTAAAAAAGCAATAAAGTAGGCAAAATTATGAAATGTATTTTTTAAAGAAAGCAGAATTTTGTGATACCTGAATTTTAAAATTTACTTCTGAATTTACTTCTTTTTTTTTTTTTTTAAAGATTTTATTTATTTATTTGCCAGAGAGAGAGAGATCGCAAGTAGGCAGAGAGGCAGGCAGAGAGAGAGGGGGAAGCAGGCTCCCCGCTGAGCAGAGAGCCCGATGCAGGGCTCGATCCCAGGACCCTGAGATCATGACCTGAGCCGAAGGCAGAGGCTTTAACCCACTGAGTCACCCAGGCGCCTCTTGAATTTACTTCTTAATTATATTTCTAGTTTTTCCCATTTTCAAGCATTTCCATGATTTCCTCCTCTACCTCAAAATTAAAAACATCTATTATTATTTCAGGTTATGGAATTAAAGAAAAAAAAATCCTAGATAATATTGGGATAGATTGACTTTCTATTTCAGAAGAGACTGACATGGAAGAAGAAATGTGAGAATTTAAAACACAGCTAGTAGGCAGACAAATTAAGGAAAATTATTTGGAAATACATTGTAACATGATTTAATAATCACACCAATAAATACTTAATTTAGACTGTTGGCAGAAGAGCCCAGAAAATATTATAATTGGATTTTTTGATTATTAGTGACTCTTGGTAGTAGTTTTCGATGCATATCTTAGAATTGGCTAGAACTTTTAAGTTATAGATCTGTGGAAAATATTACATACCATATATAAAATACTATATCATTAGAATTTGTGACTAAATGACATTTGCTCATATTTTGATAAAATTGTATTGATATTATAAACAAACTTGACAGCCAATTAATTTAAAGCAATTATTTAATGTTCACAAATTGCATTATTTGGCATGCCTCCACTTTGGATTTATAATTTGGAAATTCTTTTAAGTCAAGGAATGATCACCTGCTTCATTGAGATTGTGATAATCTAACAGAGCAAGATGGACTCATACTTAAATTAGACCTCTGACCCAAACTTGGCAGTTCTCTCAACTTGCCAGGGAAAACACTTGCAGGGTTCATTACTTTCTTCCATCATTTTGAGAGGTTCTACCCCATTTTTCTCCTCCATTGGCTAACCTTTGACTTCCCAGAGACCTGCATTTCTTTACAACAGGACGAATAAACACTCTTGGTATGTGAAGATTAAGGGTCCATGGCCCCTGCAGGTGCCCTGCAGCAAATTTGTTCAGAATTAATTTGGCACCTCCAGTTGTGGTTTGTTTTGTATAGGAAACCAGATAGAATTCAATAGTGTATCTCGAATCTTAGGACTTAGTACTTTTGTTACAAACAACAGGAAAAAAAAATGACCAAGTGCCAGTAACATTTACTCTTCAAAAGAAAGCTTTTGTCTTTCTGTGCCTGGTTATCTTCAAGAGTTGCAGAGTAAAAGAGAAAATTTCAGTGGAAATATATTTCTGCCTCTGATATAGAAAAGACCTTTAAAAGAGTCATTGTTGACATGAAAGGGAAAACATTCTGATTTTCTGGGATGTAAGCCTTAGAAAACAAGCCAGAGTAAAAGAACATGTAGAAATGAAAAACTTATGACTTGAGGAGATGACCTGTTGTGAATTATTTCAGAATTCAGTGGGTATCTCAGATGGCCAGTTTTTCTTACATTCTTGCTTCCTATGAACTTACCTTATTGAGTAGGTATCAGCTTTTGTTTTGGAGTGAAAAATCACTGTAACGCATACCACTGTTGTAAATACATGAAACACGTGGTGTAGAACATACTGTAAAGTATGTACTGTAAATAACATAATAAGCTTCTATACTACCAAAGAATATAAGGGAGCATTTCTCTAAGAAATTGTACCTATTGATTGGTCTTTAGTAGTAGGTGACTTGGCTAGCAGATTTTAGAATCTAAAATTAGTGGATGCATTTTGCCAATTTCAGTTAGGTACTTCTGGCATCAGATATAGTAATCTGGAAGCAATAGAGAAATCACGAAACAGAGAAGCAAGAAGGAATAAGCCCTTTCTTAGGCACATATTTTCTACCTTTTTGTTAAAGTGGGCAACAAAAGATGTATTTCACAATACTACCAATGCAGCTGACTCCTGGAGTTTAGTTGATTATGTTCTATTTAGGACTAGAAAAGCTAAAAACAAGCATTTGGTAATATATTTGATAAGTTCTGAGTGTGTTTGGTAAAATAGTACATTCAGAATCATGAAGGGATACTCCTTTTTAAATATCTAGCATGGGCAGAATCAATTTGTTCAATACAAGTATCATCATGTTATTGAAAACTTCTTGAATAGTTGGGTAACTTATAGTTACCAAGATAGTTTTTCAGTCTCTATAGTTTACTGTAGTGAAACTTATGAAATTTCATTGAATAAAAATTTACTTATGCCCTTCTCTTTTTTAGGAGAGCTATGCTTAGATTCTCTTATTTGTTTATAAGTCTTGGCTTCGAATTGTTAATTTGATAATTTTTAAGTAGAAGAGAGGAGAGACTAGAGCTATAAAAGAACCTTAATTGGTAAGGTTCCATGACTCAGGAATACTTTTTATTTTTATTTTTTATTTTTTTAAAAGATTTTATTTATTTATTTGACACAGAGAGATCACAAGTAGGCAGAGAGGCAGGCAGAGAGAGAGGAGGAAGCAGGCTTCCCGCTGAGCAGAGAGCCCAATGCAGGGCTCGATCCCAGGACCCTGAGATCATGACCTGAGCCGAAGGCAGAGGCTTTAACCCACTGAGCCACCCAGGCGCCCCAGGAATACTTTTTAAAAAGCCATGTTTTTATTGCGGGATATGATGGGTTAAAGCAGAAGACTCTGGACCACATACTCACTAGCCTACTCACTAGCTCTGAGACCTTGGTATTTAAATTCTCTGTGCCTCAGATCCTCTTCCTGTAAAATGGGGCTAATAATAGTACCTATCACATGAAGTTGTTATGAAGATTGAAAGAATTAATATAAGCACTTAGAAAAGTGCCTGGCAATAGCACTATGTATGTTTTAGCCAACATTATTATTAAATTTGGTGCATTTGCCTATTTTTCACTTTGGTAATTGTTTTGCCTAGGGGGCCTATAATTGTAGTTATTGAATTAAATTTTTTTTGCAGAAAAAATTTGTCTCTGAATTATATCTCTCTTAGAAGATTGGGCCCGTGACAGGAAAGCTAGGCAAAGAGTTAGGTATTTCCTGGTAAATATTATATAATGGGCCACTTAGTCAACAACATCATTTAGTGCCCATGTGTACAGAGTTTTGTTTTAGCCTCCTTGGTTTGCTGGATTGCATCAAATTAAACAGTTCAAATCAGAGGGATTTGGAAATTGTGTTTCTTACAGGGATTTGATTCAGGAAGGCAGCTCGTTACAGTCTCTAAGATCAAGGACTTGAACTGTAGTCCACATGTAAGCCACATTGAACTGGTATCTTGATGCATCGCAAGGGAACATGCATTGCTTTTCTTTTTCTACCTGTTGAACTAGTACTGTAACCAACCCAGAAAAAATATTTTGTTTGTGGTTTAAATAGCATTCAGCAGTCTTCTATTGTTGTTGGTACTGTTTTTCACTTAGAGAAAATTTGGAAGATGGTTATCTGTTCAGTGCTGCCAAATACATTGTTAGTATGCAGACCCTGCAGGCACCAGCTGCAGTTGTTTTCCAAAGGACATGCAACCAATCTAGCTATCATGCACCCAGCTGTAGTATTGCTGGCTATATTTGGTCTTTTTTTTTTTTTTTTTTTGGACACATAGTTGCGTGCATACTAACTAACACTTTTGGTTGCAAAGCTAAATTGAAGGATGCGTACTGTGTTTTGATGCTTTTGATCTTCTTTTTCATCTGTTCTTAGTTTCCTGCTATTATTCTTGGGCATTTCTCATTACAAGTATATGTTCAAATTCTATCTGATAATACCCTTTTGAAGGGGCGGGGCTCAGGGCAATTATAGAAGTATATGATGTACTGAAATGATTTGCTTCAACGTGACCCAATTAGAATTTACTTTAGCCCTGAGCCAGCTCAAATAAGATTGAACTAATTTATGCCACTATTTTTTCCAATACTGTTGAACTGGAGCAGAACCACTTATTGTGCTAATGCTCTCTTCTAAAATGTACTGATGCGTATTTACACAGCTAGGAAACTTATGCATGCTAGTTGCATTTTAATTTTGTGGTAAGCAACATACTGTAAAAGGCATAGTTTGCATCTTTGACATGATTTTATGGTATGAAACATGATGTATTAAATATTAAAATAAAAAGCTGGAGTAGTATGGATATGTTTATTCCATAGTTATAGTCATGTGGTCAATTTTATACTGTAACTATGAAGCTAATAGTAGTAATCAATAATAATAGTAATAATAATTGAATATTAAGCCCTTACTTTGTATCAGGCACCAGGCTAAGCTCTTTACATTAAATAATTCACACTGAAGAACAATTTCTGAAGCGGGTACTGATACTATTTTTTTAATTTTACACATGAAGTAAGAGAGGCTTACAGATGTTAGCATACTATTTCAAGGTCACACAGTTTGGGAGCAGGGATCCAATTCCAGTTGTTTTTGACTGTAGAGCTCTTAGTGTCTGTTCTGTTTTTACTGCCTCCAATGTTAAATTGCCATGCAGATTATGTAGGTTAGTGTCTCAGCAGCAAATAGATGGCACACTCAAATGGAGTAATTGAGAAGGTAGTTGTGAACAAGGGTAAGAGAGAACAACAAGGGAGGTGAGGCTGGCAACAATGGGAACCATTACCATCCCTATGTGTGGAGGGATAGAATAAGGGATTGGTTACTAGAGCTTGAAGAGTATAGCTGTAGTTATAGGAGAGGACCATCTGACAGGAGCTATATTGCCTTAGGTTGAGGTACACAATCCCCTTGGTGATCTAGTAGGGAAAAAACTGAGGAAGGAAATACCTGACCCCACTTTTCTCCCTCTCTTGTCTCTTGCCAGTGATCCTCATTGGCCATACTCAACTGGAAACCAGAGGAAAAGGGATCCTTTGATACAGTGGTCAGTTTCTTCTGGCACAGAGCAGATTGGAAACAGATGGAAAGTTTTCAGGGCAAACGGAAAATATCCAGTTCATAGATGCACTACCAAGAAAATAGTTTCTCAATGTCAAAGCATCAGTGAAGCCAGAATTTTTTCTTTTAAACATTTTATTTATTTATTTGTTAGAGAGAGAGCACAAGCAGGCAGAGTGGCGGGCAGAGAGAGAGGGGGAAGCAGGCTCCCCACCGAGCAGAGAGCCCGATGCGGGGCTCGATCCCAGCACCCGGAGATCATGACCTGAGCCGAAGGCAGAGGCTTTAACCCACTGAGCCACCCAGGCGCCTCTCATTGTTACTTTTAGAAAAAGATATTGGTGAAAGAAACCAGTAGATAGTGTGAGTTGATGTAGGTAGGTTAATAGTGTTCCTTTTAAGTACTTTTACATATTCTTCCTTTTTTTTTTTTAAGATTTTATTTATTTGAGAGATTATTTATTTGAGAGAGAGAGAGTACATGTGTGTGCATGGGTGCAATTGGGGGGAGGGGCAGAAAGAGAGGGAGAGGGAGAAACAGACTCCCCAATGAGCTGCGAGCCTGAGGTGGGTCTCTATGCCAGGACCCCAAGAACATGACCTGAGCTGAAGGCAGATGCTTAACCAACTGAGCTACCCAGGTGCTCCACATATTCCTTCTTAATATTGCTTCTTTTTTCCCCCCTAGCTGTATTGATATATAATTGATAAATAATATTGTATATATTTAAGTTGTACAATGTGATGGTTTATATGCATATATATTATAAAATTATTACCACAATCAGCTAATTAACACATCCATTATCTCTGTGTGTGTGTGTGTTTGTGTGAGTACTGGTTCTTAACAGAAGATGATGGTAATGCAGGAAGTCAGGAAAGGTCAAAGAGAATCTAACAAGGTTCTTTCTTTCACTTATGTTGGAAAAGTGGAAGAAGAGAAGAAAGGCATACACTTTTTCCCCCTTTACACAGAGCACTAGGAAAGAAGATAGACGAGAAGAAGGTGATTGGGATCTCATTGCTTATTACAGTGTAGTGTAGACTTATTAACAGTCTCTTCTGTCTTTGTCACTTTGTCACTAATGAAATAATACATTTGGAGGGAGAAATGTTTTTTAATGAAAAGCATATCAATTCAGAAGCATTATACAAAGAAAGGATCTTACAAAGGGTAGAAGATTGTTTATGGTAAAAGATAACTTATTTTATCCAATGAATGTCAATCTGTAATGCAGGCCATCATGCTGCTGGACCCTTTTTCCTTCCAGACAGCAAGTTCATTTTATATCAGCATCAGCGAGGTCTCCCAAAGGCAATCCTGTTACTCAGGATGAGAAATTGTAGAAAAAGGAGAACAAGGAATTTTATGATTTAAAATGCAAATTTTTTTTTTTTTTTGTAATCACTAAACTGTATTGGAGTAAAAATGATGAAATGCTTTTCTTTTGATAGTAATCTGAAAAAGTTTGTGTACTAAATCCTGTAAGCCAGATACTTGAGTTATTGGATTGATATTGTATGATGGAAAGTATCTGAAGCATTTTGATTTCTTGAAAGGTTATGTTGTGAAAAATTTGTTTTGCAAGAATAGATGTACAAAAAGCATATGCCATTGTTATTACCTAAAATCCAATAAAAGATAGTTTTGCAGATTATTACCACATGTGTGTAGGAGTTGCTTTTATAGTTAGGTTATTTTAGATACCAGAGTAATTTGTTTCATATTTTAAGCATTGAAGTGCCCCTTCAAATCCTGTATTCCTGTGACTCTAGCATGATATATAATAGAAATAGCACAAAATAAAATATCTCAGCAAATAATTGAAATAACAAATTCTATGGGCAACCCACTGAATGAAATGGTATTTGCAGAGACATTGTGTGCGTGCAGTATTTCTGAGGAATCTTCCCCATAAGCTACTAAATTCAATAACTATGTTCTTAAACCACATAATTCAATAGAGCAAGAGCACAAAGCAATTTGATTGAATGATAATCAGTTCATTAGTGACCACAATATAGTACACTTTTTAACGTTCAACTTGTAACGTATTTGCTTATAAAGTATCACTTAGGTGTGTACATGCAGTAACACAATTAGAATTTCTTCTTTTTGTGGTCTGTGTTTTTTTGATTTTAAGTGATGACAAAATTCTCAAGTCATTTGAACTGAGGTCATTTACAATCAATAGTAATAGTAGTAGCAGAAGTAATTACAATCATAAAGAAGGCTATTCTCATTTCCCACTTGGAAGGACATGAGCCTTATTAATGGCTTACCATCACCATCTAGAATTAAACTTTTTTTTTATTAGCATGAAATGTATTTCAAAAATTTGCTGTCCAGTTTAGGAGTACAGTCATTGCCTTATCTACTGCATTTTTGGGGTGTATTTGTTATTAGGAATTCCTTAGTTGTAGAAGCTAATAGACATTAAGGAATATTTTACTTTTATACCTTAAAGATGTTGCTAACTTAGGCTAAATTCTGGTAAATTTAGATGATTTTTTTTATTGTTAATGTGAATGCAAATAAGTAAGTCTTGTAGGCCTACAAAAAAGGAGACAGATTTGTACTGTAATGAAACCATTCACTGAAGCTATTCACATTATATTGTATTTTGTTGCAGTATTGTCACTCTATACCAAAATGAATTTCTAAAACAAATTGCTAGATATTGTTAGCAGGTCTGCAAAATGGCCTCAATCACTGAATGAAGAACATGTCAAAAGTCAGGTGATAATGAAGTGATGTATGTTCAGTAGACTATATGTGTGTAGAGGGATGGGAATTGTAGATGTACAAGTAAATAACTCTCATCTTCTGACTAGTAAAAGATAGGCAGGATGTTGTTAGTTGGTTGTTCTCAGCAGCTTAGGCAGCTAGTTAACTGTGTGCCGCACAAAGATTATGTGTAACATCTGCTGAGAAACATGGAATCAAGTTAGGAGTGATTCAAGTTGGAGGATGCAGATCAGCACAGAGCCCTTTACTCTCCTCAAAGAAGATAGTAAAGTCAGAATTAAGGGAAAAGCTGCCCAAAGGGAATTGTGAACACAAATTTAGAGGAGGAACTGTTAAGATTAGCCTCAACATTCAGGCAGGAGTAAATAGGTGAGAAAATAAACATTAGCGAGTTTCTGAAATTCTTTGTTTTAATTGGATTTTTGCTAAAGAATTATCACTGCTAAGGTATTTGTCCAATCATAAGATTTGTTTATTCACTAAAGGTGTGATGTTTGCTAGCTTAAGTTCATAGAGCTACAGGAAAACACCATAAAATTTATGTATTCATCATAAGATTTTATTTATTTATTTATTTATTTATTTATTTATTTATTTATTTATTTACTTACTTACTTACTTACTTACTTTTTGATGCCCCCCACCCATTTTTCCCCATTCACTGTCCACCTCTGGCAACCACCAGTCTATTCTAATCTAGGAGCTTTTTTTTTTTTTTTTTTAAGATTCCATTTACGAGAGAGATCATACAGTGTTTGTCTTTCTCTCACTGATCTATTTCACTTAGCATAATGCCCTTGAGGTCTATCCATATTGTCCCAAATGGCAATATTTCATTCTTTTTTATGATCAGATGATGTTGCACTGTACATATGTGTACCACAATTTCTTTATCCATTCATCCATCAATGGACACTTAAATTGTTGTTTCTTCTGTTGTGGATCTTAGCCATACTGACAGGTGTGACATGTTTTCTCATTGTAGTTTTGTTTTGCATTTCCCTGATGATAGTTGATGTTGAGCATCTTTTTATGTGTCTATTGGCCATCTGTATGTCTTCTTTGGAGAAATGTCTGTTCACATCTTCTGTCCATTTTTAAATTGGATTGTTTTTCTGCTATTGAGTTGTATGAGTTCTTTATATATTTTGGATATTGTCCATTATCAGATATATGGAGCCTGAGAACCTGAGCCAAAGGCAGATGCTTAACTGGCTCAGCTACCCAAGAACCCCTAGATTGCTTTTGATATTATGCACATTTTAACAATATTGATTCTTTCAATTCATGAGCACAGAGTATCTTTATATTTATTTGTATCTTCGTTTTCTTTCATTAATGACTTGTAGCTTTCAATAACCCTCTTGGTTAAATTTATTCCTAGGTATTTTATTCTTTTTGATGCAGTTGTTAATGGGATTGTTTTCTTAATTTGTAAATGTCTTAATTTTTTTCTTTTGATAGTTTTTTATTAGTGTATAAAGATGCAACAGGTATTTGTGGATTGATTTTGTATCTTGCGGTATTCCTTTATTGTATTTTGTGTATTAGTTCTAATTTTTTTTGATAGAGTCTTTAGAGTTTTGTATATGTAATATGTCATCTCCAAATAGTGACAGTTTTACTTCTTCCTTTCCCATTTAGATGCCTTTTATTTCTTTCATGGCTAGGACTTCCAACACTATGTTGAATAAAGGTGGCGAGAATGGGCATCCTTTTTGTGTTCCTGATACTAGAGGAAAGGCTTTCAGCTTTTCATCATTAAGTCTGGTATTAGCTGGGGGCTTGTGATATATGACATTTATGATGTTGAGGTACAGTCCCTCATGTATAATATGTAATATTATATATTACATTATATTACATATAATATGTAATATATATGTAATTACTTGAACTTACATGTATATGAACTTGAAATTCATATACAAGAATTACATATACATGTAATTCAAGTAGGAATACTCAGAAATGATGTGGCAACATGATCTTTGAGATTACAGGCTAGAAATGAGGCTGGCAATTGTCAGTACAGATGTAACAGCTAATAGAATGTTGAATTCTCAGAGTTAACAGTGAGTGGGAAGAACAGAGGTATGAGTAGTGTTTAGGAAGTCCTCATAATTGGGAGGCAGGAAGAAGAGCTCTTAAAGAAAGCCAAATAGTAGTTAAAAAGGCAAGCGAGGTCCAGTGGCATTGGAGCCAAAGGAGTGGAGTAGATCACGACAAAGATCTGTGTGTCTACAAAGACTTGTGCTTCCACACGTCTTGTGGGTCTCATCTGAATATGGAGGAGTTGCCTCAGAATGCAAGCTTGCTATCTTCACCTCCCCATCTACCCTGCAAAATCCAACCCTTCTTCTGCTTTGTATCCACTCCTGATAGATGGCTTCAGATCGAGCTCTCCTGGGCTAAAACTTATAAATCCTCTTTGACTTCTTTCTCTTACTCTTTTTCCATACTTAATTGACCTGTAGTATTATTCATCCTGTCTCTGCCATACTTCTTCTGTCCGTTGTAATTATACTGTTCATGCTAATTCCAAAATGTACTACATAGAAAGGTTTGTTGTTGTTGTTATTTTAAACCATATTTCTTGGAAATAATGGTATAATTTCTGGTATGTTAGAAATAAAACCATGGTGTTTATGTACATAATAGTTCACTTATTCTGGGCAAGAGAACCCATAAATGTACATCCAGGTAGGATGACAATATAACTTATCCAAACTGGAATACTTCTGAGAATGAAGGGGGTGATGTTCATAATTTACCAGGACAACAGGCAGAAGCAGGGACTGTACAAACCGGGATGTATGATCATCTACCTCAGTGATTCTCAAATAGGAGTGATTTTGCCTCCCATAGGACATTTGGCGATGCCTGGAGACATTTTTGATTGTCATAGTGGGAGGGGGAGAGTTATTACTGGTGTTTAGTGGGTATAGTCTAGGGAAGCTGCTAAACATCCTGCAGTGCATGGGATAGCCCCACAACAAAGAATCATTTGGCTTTCTTCATTTAATTAATTCAATTAAAATGTTTATTTAGCTTCCCTCCCTCTCTATGCCACTTATTGTGCTAGGTTCTGGGGATGCATTTATGAGCAAAGCAGTCATAGTCACTGAATTCATGGAACTTATAGTTGGGGAGGCCAAGATTAAATATATAATTACATAAATATATTATTTCAACTTTGAAAAACCCCATGAAGGAATAGTAGTTAGTACTTTTGTAATATGTAATAAGAGATCTGACCTAGAATGTGAGATCAGGAGAAAATTTTCTGACATTTGGATTGAAATCTGAAGGGTGAGTAGGCTTGTGTTAGACAAAGATAATTTATAAAGAGAGGGGAAGAAGAGTGTACCAGGCACCAAAGGGGCATGGAGAGTGACAATCCCAAAGAAATGGAATAAGGTCAGTGGGGGGAGGGGGAGCGAGGATTTGGGGGAGTGGATGGGAGGGAGAGTGAGTAGGGAGTAACATGTGAAGTAAGCAGGGGTCAAATCTAGCTTTGTCGAAAGGATTTTGAATTTTAATTGGGAAACCAAGAGAGGTTTCTTTCTTTTCTTTTCTTTTCTTTTCTTTTCTTTTCTTTTCTTTTCTTTTCTTTTCTTTTCTTTTCTTTTCTTTTCTTTTCTTTTCTTTTCTTTCCTTCCTTCCTCCCTCCCTCCCTCCCTCCCTCCCTTCCTTCCTTCTAAGATTTTATTTATTTGACAGAGAGAGATTACAAGTAGGCAGAGAGGCAGGCAGAGAGAAGGAAGCAGGATCCCTGCTGAGCAGAGAGCCCGATCCCAGGACCCTGATATCATGACCTGAGCGGAAGGCAGAGACTTTAACCCACTGAGCCACCCAGGCGCCCCACAACGGAGGTTTCTAAGCCTGAGAATGGTGTTATCAGATTTGCATTTTAAAGAAGATTCCATTTCTAAAATGTCCTCTCTTTGTGTTACTGCCTTACCTAAAGAGAGTGCTCACAGCATTTGGGATCTGTCCTAGTCTGGCCCATTTGCACCTGCAGTCTTCCCCTTTACTCTGCATGGTTCCTCACACACCGACCTTGCTTACTGCATGAGGTGTTAGAAAGCTGCTATATTTTTTCCCTCGAAACTGTCTATATCTTAACATTTTAGTGGCTTAAAAATAGTGGCCATTATATTTTTTCCCCACTGACATTTTTCTTTTCGATAGAATGTTAATCTGAATAATAGTAAGAAATATACTTTCTACCATGGGGCATATTAAACACTATTTTAATTTTGAAAGAAAGGTAATGTGGCCTAGAAACATTTGCATTTTTTCTGGATTAACTCTTATGCAAAAAAAGTTTCTTGCCATGCTTTACCTCACACTGCACTCACAATAACATGATTGTGTATTTCCAAACCTCTACTCATGGTGCTTCTCCACCCAAAATACCTTTTTTCTGTCCATCTCTTTTTGTTTAAATTCTACTCATTTTTCAAATCTTCCATGAGGCCTTTCTTAGTTTCACAAGTTTAACATTTTATAATGTCCTTATCTATGTTTCTACTGAACTTTGTTCATCCGTTATTAATAGTTAGCACATAATGTCTTGTGTTACACAGAATAGGATGTAGGCACCTATCTTTCTTAGTGACTGGACATGAGCCACACCTTTGTAAACTTTTATGACATCTTATACAGTGTTACTTTAAAAAATACTATTTTTAACACAATATCAGGAGTGCCTAATGAATGAGTGGATGGGAGGGACATGATCGGTTCTGTCAAATACTTGGAAATTTAGGAGGACTGAGAAAATGTATTTTTTTTCCTCCATTGGAATTTCGGTGGCTTTCCATTACTCCCTTTAATTTTTATCATCAACCACTTTTCCATCTGAATTCTCTTAGGGAGAAATAGATTTTCTGGCTGTTGGAAACACCTGTATAGTATTACTTATGTTCATACTTCTCCACTTTTCTGGAATGACTTCCCTAGGCTTAACGCCTATGCAAATCATGCCTTTCCTTTTAGGTCCAGTTTGAGTATAACTTTATCTGCTTGCTTTTTCTCCCTAGCCCTTGTCACCTTTGAACATACTATATATTTACTTCTTTTGTTCATTGTATTTCTGTCCTTACTAGAATGTGACCTCCTAGAAGACGGAGATTTTTGTGTGATTTTTTTCACTGATTATCTCACTTGGAGAACTGTGCCTGGCACATCTTTGATACTCAGTAGATACTCGTTGAATGAGTGGTTCTGGCCTTACTAAACACTTTTCCTGAATGTCCGATGTTTTGTGGTGTGTGCGTGTGTGTGTGTGTCTCCTTCATGGAGAGCATTTCGCTGGAGTGTTCTGCTCCTTTTCTTATCTAATTCCTGCTTATGTTATCTCCTCTAGGAAGAATTCTCTCCTTTTAGTATCTGATTTGTTGTTCTTCTCCTTTGTTTCTATTGGCTCCCTTGCTTACATCCAATATCTGTCAGAGTGTGTCTCGTACATTCTTGTTTAATTTACATGTCTGTATTGCCCACTGTACTTTAAGTTCTTCAAGAGAAATGACCAGTGTAAACTGTCTATGGTGCTCGAATACAGTAAGTGCTAAATAAATAAATATTTTTTTCAATAATGAAAGAAGTTGGGGTTAAGTCAAATCCTTATCAACACATTTTGCTTCTGCAGCACAAAATAAGTACTTCTAAGAAGTTAAATCATTTTTTTTTTTTTCCTGGTTAGCAATTTTCTTGTTTAGTCTGTGAATATAATTAGTCATATGCAATATGTAGTCTTGTGTTGACTTTCTAGTAAGTCTAATAAGAATTAGTTCTTGATCTCTGAGTTCTTGGTGCTCGGAATTTTTTTTTTTGCTACAAAAGATACTTTGTTCCTTCTCTCCAATACAACTTCTGTAATTTCTGCAATTTGCTATGACAACTTCTTTTTGCAGAGTTTTTGCTACTTTGATATCTTTGGAAGCTGGCCTTGGCTCCCCCATTTTACTTGTCCTTTTCTTGGACACTCTAATTACCTTGTCTCTTCCATTAAATAATCCAGCTCTTGATTATCATGAAGCTAATTATGGATAGCAATAACTGAAAACTATTTACATAAACCTCAAATTGCACCTTAAAAATTGTTTTAAATTTTCCATTCTTAGGAAATCAGCTTGGAATGATGAATGAAAAAATACCTCACTGTGAATCAGGAAATTTAGATTCTATGTTTGATTCTTCCTGGCTCCCAGATTTTCATAGTCAGTATGAGCTATGTATATCAAAGTGTATTGGTATGATGCTTTGCCTGAGAGATATTCATGTAGGAGAGGACAAACAAAGCATAATTATTTTTAAAAATTGCAAAAGTAACTTCTCAGCACATATGTACTAAACATACACAGGTGGTTTGCTTAATGCCTGACTTAATTCCTGTTAAGGGCTTACTGCGGTAGAAAATCATGGCGTAGAGTCATGTCTTCTTTCATGCATGAGGGAAGGACTGCAACATCTAGTTTATTTATGGAAAGATTCATTGCCTTGAATTTGTTCTTTAGAAAACTTTCTTCTTTTCCTTGGGAGAAAATATATTTGCATACTGGCTTTCTTGGCATTTATACATAGAAGGCTCAGTGCCGGGTTAGAACTACCACATGCATATTCTGTCTTCCCACTACCCTTGGCATTGCCTTATGGTTTGATGACTAGAAGGAATAAGGAAGGGATGTTAGATAACTGTAAATAAAGTTGGGTATATTCTATTATTGACCTCAAGGGTCTTATTCTGTAATTATTAATTGCTGTATGGAATGTTGTGGTCTTTTTGGATTATTTTATATCTAAAACAGGCATTATAAAGATGAATTTAGAGTGAATTCTTCTGGAAAATTTCAGATAGATGAAGTTATCATATCTGATATTGAGGGATATAAATTCACTGTCACATAATTTCTATTCTGAGGGAGTTTACAGGCTGACCAAAGGTGACAAACATGCAAAATTTAAAAAATAATGCTATAACATTTTATAGATGCTGTTATAGAAGTATTATGTAGCGGGGATATTGAAGTGGTCCATTTTATTTGAAAGTAATAAGATTGGCTGTGGAAGAGATAATTTTTAAAAATGCAATATTTGCAAGCTGATTGTGTCAATTAGCTTTGCTTTGTAACAAGCCATCTCCAAATTTAGTAGCTTAAAACAACAACTATTTATTTAGGTCATTATTCTGTGGGTTGTCACTTTTGCATTAGGCTTGGCTGATTGATTCTTCTGCTCTGTGCTGTGTATTGGCTTCCTACAGATGCTGTAACAAGTTACAACAAACGTGGTACCTTAACAGAAATTTATTCTCACACAGTTCTGGATGACAGAAGTCCAAAATCAATGTTTGAACAAGGCTAGTTTTGTCTACAGGCTCTTAGAGGGAATCTATTTCATGCCTCTCTCCTAGTTTCTGGTCGCTTCTGGCAACCCTTGGTTTTCCTGTTCTGAACGCTCATTGCTCCAGTCACTGTCTGCCTCTATCTTTACCTGGCCTTCTCTGTGTCTTCTTTTTTGTCTCTTATAAGGACACACAAAATTGGAGTACAGCCCCTTCTGACCCAGGGTAATCTCATTATTCTCTTAACCAAAGCAAGATACAAGTCCAGTCCAGTTTCAAGGAGTGAAGAAATAGACTTCACCACTTGATGAGAGGAGCTGTAAAGTCACCCTGCAAGAGCCACTGGATACATAGAGGGAGAAAATTTTGGTCATCTTTGCAGTCTATCACACTAATAAAGAGGAGTGGGCAGGATGAAGGAGAGGGTTGAATGAGTGTGGGAATGGGGAAGAGAACTTATATGGCATAAATATAGAGCTAAAATGTTAGACAGGCCCAGGTCATGTCATTGTTGATTTTATATATCATCTCTGTGGGTAGTGTGTTGATGATGTCTCCCTGTCTCTCTCTCTCCTCTCTCTATCTCTATATATATTTACTCTATACTCTCTCTATATATATATATTCTGTGTGTGTGTGTGTGTGTGTGTGTGTGTGTATGTATAGTGTTTGTATACATTTTATTTGCTGGCCCCCCCATTTCTACATTGTGGAGAAGTTCAAATATATATAAAGTAAATGGATAGTATAATGAATTCTACTGTACCTACTGCTTAGCTTCAATAATTATCAAAGTTCTGGCACGTTTGCTTTTTTTTACACCTTCAGCTATCCTATTTTTTATTCCTTTTTTTAAAGGTGAAATTTATATACATTGGAAGGCACAAACCTTAACTGTATAGTTTTGGCAAGTGGATATACCTGTGTAACTTATTGCTCTCTCAAGTTATAGCACATTTCCATGATCAGAAATATTCCTGGGTCTTTTGGTTGGTACAGTCAGTTAAGTGTTGGACTCTTGGTTTTGGCTCAGGCCAGAATCTCAGGGTCTTGAGATCAAGCCCTGTGTTGGGCTCTGCACTCAGTGTGGAGTCTGCTTAAGATTCTCTCTGCCCCTCCCACTCGTGCTGTCTCTCTTTCTCTCTCTCTCAAGTAAAATAAATAAATCTTAAAAAAAAAAAAAAGAAAAATATTCCTTGTGTCCCTTTTCAGTTAATGACCCCCTTCCAGGTAACCACTACTACTGATATTTTTTTCATGATAGATTTATGTTGCATGTTCTAGAATTTCATATAAATGACATCACATAGTATGTAATTTTAAAGTCTGTCTTATTTTGTTCAGCATAATATATTTCAAATCATTTTTGTTGTGTGTAACAGTGGCTAATTATTATTTTTTTAAAGATTTATTTATTTATTTGAAAGAGAGAGTGCATGAGTGGGGGAAAGGGTAGAGGGAGAGGAGAGAGTCTTCAGCAGACTCCCCACTGACCTGAGCTGAAATCAAGAGTCCGTTCCTTAACCAACTGACCCACCCAGGCGCCTCTATTTTTTATTGCTGAGTAGTGTTCCATTCAAGGAATATCCCATAATTTGTTTTTTCCCTTCTCTGTATAAGCCTTTTTGTGGATATATATTTTATTTATCTTAGACCATTAATTAGGAGTATAAAATTGCTGGGCCAAAGGGGTGGTATGTGTTTAATCTTATGAGAAATGGCTAAGCCCTTTGCAAAGTAGTGAAACCATTTTATATCCCACCATGGATGTGGGTGCTCCATATCATCTCCAACATTTAATGCTGTCAATCTTTTTAATTTAACATTCTAATATATGTGCGGTAGTACCTAATTGTGATTTCAGTTTGCATTTCCCTGATGAGTAATGATGTTGAGCATCTTTTTCTTAGCTTATCAGCCATTTTTATCCTTTACTCTGTGAAATGTCTACTCAAGTCTTTTGCCCGTTTAAGAATTTTTTTTGCTCTTTTTGTCATTTGTTATAATAGTTCTTTTTGTGCAGAGGACACAAGTCTTTTGTCAGAAATTTGTTTTGTGAATATTTTCTCCCAGTTTTTGGGTTGTCTATTCATTTTCTTAATGGTATCTTTTGATAAGAACTTTGAAGTATGAACCAATCTAATTTATCTTTTTTTAATGATTTTTTGCTTTCCACATCCTCAGAAATTATTTGTTTTTAATTTTTAAAGTTGAAATGTAGTTGCCATGCAGTATCATATTAATTTCAGATGTACAGCACGGTGATTTGACATTTATGTACATCCCCAAATGCTCACCACAAGAATTGTAGTTACCATCTACAACCACACAAAATCATTATATTATTGGCTGTGTTCCCTATGTAGTACTTTACATTCCTGTGACTTATTTATTTTATAACTCTCTATTTATTTGTATGTCTATAAGAAATCTTTGTCTGTTCCAGGTCATGAAGATATTATCTTATGTTTTCTTCAAAAATCTTTATAGGTTTATCCCTTATGTTTAGGTCAATGATCCATCCAAATTAATTTTTGTATAGAATGTAAAGTTTCTTTTTTTCCATATGGATATCCAGTATTTCTAACACCATTTGTTAAAAAGACTTTTTTTCCCCATTGAATCTTTGTTGAAACTCAATTGACTGCATCAGTATGGGTTTGTTTTCGGATTCTCTATTCTATTCTCTAGATCTATTTATCCTCATGCTAATGCTATAGTGCCTTGATTACAGGACATTTATAGCATGTCCTGATGTCATTTTATGAAAGCGCTCCATCTCTATCCTTTTTTTTATTTTTAAAGATTTTTTTTTTTTTTTAATTTGACAGAGAGAAAGAGATCACAAGTAGGCAGAGAGGCAGGCAGAGGGAGAGGGGGAAGCAGGCTCCCTCCTGAGCAGAGAGCCCCATGCAGGGCTCCATCCCGAGACCCTAAGATCATGACCTGAGCTGAAGGCAGAGGCTTAAGGCACTGAGCCACCCAGGCGCCCCGCTATTCTTTTTTTAAGATTGTTTTGCCATTCTAGGTTTTTTGCATTTCCATAGAAATGTGGAAATTGGTGTGTTAGTTTCTTAAAAAAAGAAAAAAGCCCGGAGATTTTCATTTGGATTATCTTGCATTTATAGATCATTTTGGTGAGAATCAACTTTTTTTTTAAGCAATATTGGGCCTTTTAAGATATATCTTTTTAAACCTTTTTTGCTCATGTCACTCACCGGCTCAGAAGCCTTCACTCGTTCCACAATTGCATAGCGTAATGGTTAAGACCTCTAGGTGGCTTTATTCCCAACAGTCTCTTCTTAATTTTATCCACCACATGTATCCAGGCTGCTTATTCTTTCTCATACATAGTGTGAACTTTTTTCCCTTCACGCTTTTATTCTCTCATGTCCTTCATACTGGGTATGAAGGCTACTCTCCCAATTTAAAAGATTCAAATATTATAGATATTTGTTATAATATCAAAAATTATAAATGAACAGGTTTTTTTTTTTTTCTTAATTGAGGTATAGTTGATACACAGTATTGCATTAGTTTCAGGTGTACCAGTAAGAAGTTTCTAAAAAAATAAATTTTCATGGGATGAATCACTTAAAATTTATACAATTTTTTAATTGGAGCACCAAAAAAGTAAGCAAAACAAAACCCACCAAACAAAAAAAGAAAAAAGTCATAATAAAAGAGGACTTTACTTTTTCTTTTTAGTGGGAGGAGGGGCAGAGGGTGAGGAAGAGGGAGAGAATCTCAAGCAGACTCCTCACTGAGTGCAGAGCTCAGTGCGGGCAGATCCCAGGACCCTGACATCATGAACTGAGCTGTAATCAAGAGTCGGGCACTCAATGAACTGAGTCACCCAGGTGCCCCAAGGACTTTACTTTTTTTTTTTTAATTTTTTATGTATTTTTAAAAGATTTATTTATATAAGAGAGAAAGAAAGAACATGTGAGCAGGAGTAGTGATAGAAGGAGAGGGAAAGAAGTAGACTCCTCACTGAGCATGGAGCCCAATGGGGGAGTTCTGTCCTACAACCCTGAGATCATGACCTGAGCTGAGAAAGGTGAAGGTAGGTTGAAGGAGGGTTTGAGGAGATAAGAGCAAAATGCACACTGATCTTGAAAACCGTGTAAGAAACACTGTCAGTCTAGGTCACATATACAAATTGAGCTGTGAAGTACAGTGGAAGAATAGTGCATTGTGTATGGTCACATACTTTATTTTCCTGCTGTTACTTGGAATTTCAAAGCATTTAGGTAGTGGCAAAAATTGAGTATGAACCAATTTCAAGTTCTATTGACATCATTTTGTTGCTTACAAATCACATATGGGTTAATTCAGGTTTCAGAAACAATCATTGAAGAATAGGCAACATCAGTGTGTTCAACTTTAGCTTCAATTTCCACCATTAAAATTTCCTTGATCCTCTTGGCTAGAAATGACATTGCTAATTAGGAATACTAAAGTAGTTTATACTTGTCTTATGGTACTTATGTCTTCCATGACATCAGAGCATGTCTTATTCTTTTTTGGGGTTGCAATCTTTTTGAGCTAATTTCTGATTTTTAATTTTTATTTTTTTAAAATTATTTTTAAATTAGATTTATTTATTTTAGAGAGAGAGCACTAAAGAGAGCATGCGCACGCCTATGTGCACATGTGGGTGGGGGAGGGGCAGAGGGAGAAGGAGAGAGTCTTAAGCAGACTGCTTGCTGAGCGTGGAGCCCAATGTGGGGCTTGATCTCACAACCCTGAGATCACAACCTGAGCTGAAAGCAAGAGTCAGACGTGTAACTGACTGTGCCACCCAGGTGCCCCTAATTTTCTGATTTTAATTGTGTATGTTCTGTAGCACTTCAGATGGTATCCTGAATATAATAGGTGTTTGAAAATGCTTGATGAATGAATAAGTGAATGAATGAGAGTAAATGAAATGCAGCAGAGAAATGATATAAAAAAAGAGAGTAGAACAAAATTGTGCACCCCCCGCTTTTATTTTCTGTTTTAGTGTTAGTTGGGTAGAGGCACTAAAGATTCCAAAGCTGGTTTAATCATAAGTATAATTATGATATGAGGTATTTCCAATGTGAAAATTATTTCTCTTTTGTTTAAGACATACTCATCTTCACAAGAACTAACAAGAGAGCCATATCCCTGTTAGATTCTGTATTCATTAATCTACTCTATAACTCAGATAATTTTAACAATTGATAACTCTCATCAAAAGAGATTTTAGGAGCTCCTGGGTGGCTTAGTTGGTTAAGCATCTGACTCTTGTTTTTATTTCAGGTCATGATCTTAGGGTTGTGAGATTGAACCCCATGTTGGGCTTCATGCTGAGCGTGGAGCCTGCTTGCGATTCCCTCTCTCCCTCTGCCTCTCCCCCCTCGCCAAAGATTTTAATTTTTTTCTAAATGTACAGAGATGGAAGCTGCTGACAAAAGTAACTTCTAAATGACTATCAAATATGCCCTTACTATAGAATTCCAACTAGGTGTGGCAGCTAATTTCATCTCAACAAGAGGAAATAACCATAATCATTTCATATTTACTTTGTAGATTAAAGGCAGATATCATTTACATGCCATTTTCTGTAGAATTTGTCTCTTTTCCTTTTTTCTTTTCCAAATTTGATTCTTGAATACTTAGGTATTATGCTTAGAAAAATAGATAATATGACCTGTGGGAGGGACAGGTTTGAGTTGGAGGGGAGAAGTCAAAATCAGGATCTCTTTCTTTTTTTTTTAATAAGTGTTCATTTACAAGTAGGCCAGAATTTTTTAATGGGACAAGCACGTCTTATTTGCCTTTGTAGCTTCTATTGTATAGCAGATGCTAAATAAACATGTCTTAAATGAATGATGATAAAATGACTAAAAATATATTCAAATGACCATATCCAGTCTGTTGGGGCTGAGGAAGGGCTGCTCACACTGAGTCAGCCGGTAGTGCCTAAAGGGAAGTGCCTTCAAATTGTATGACCCTTCCAGAGGCGGAGTAAAAATTGCATGCAGTAAATAGTATTTAAGTTTTTAAGATTTCTCTGATATCTATATCTAGTAGTAATCACCAGACTTTGACAATTTGATAGCTTAAAATATTTCTCTTTTGCATAAAATGCAGTTGGACAAGAGACCATTGAAGTCAGTGCATAACTCTTTTCATTTGTTTTTAAAGCTTTCATTCATTTGTTTATTGTAACTGTTTGTTTTCTATCTTTTGTGAGCTCTATGTCAAATACTTTCAGGGTGCATGTTTTGTAGATTGGCCTTGTCAGAAAATAGAGAACTGGGTAAAAGTTTTAATTCCACAGTTTATTTAACTTTTAAATTGCAGATTCAAATTCAGTCTGTGGGAATAGAAAATGGAACATACATTTTTTTCTTAAAAAAAAGTTAAAAAAATCTTATTTTATAACCATAAGACAGGATAAAAATAACTCATAATCTCACCAGAGATAGTCACCATTCTGTTAGCATTTCGGTAATTTTTTTTCTAATCTGTATTTTATATACCTATATATTATAAAATTAAAATAAATACATATGCAATATTATGTTTTGCTTTTACACTATATATGTAGCTATTTTTTCTGAAAGCAGATATTTGTAAAACATGGTCGTTAATGGCTTCTAAACTTTCTATTACAGATACATCATGCTTTTAAAAATATTTCCCCTTTGGGGGTGCCTGGGTGGCTCAGTGGGTTAAAGCTTCTACCTTTGGCTCAGGTCATGATCTCAGGGTCCTGGGATCGAGCCCCGCATCGGGCTCTCTGCTCAGCAGGGAGCCTGCTTCCCCCTGTCTCTCTGCCTGCCTCTCTGCCTACTTGTGATCTCTCTCTCTCTCTCTCTCACTCTCTCTCTCTCTCTCTCTGTGTTAAATAAATAAATAAAAAATCTTAATTAAAAAAAAAATTCCCCTTTTTCTTACCATTTGGGTTTTTCTAAATTTCCTTAATAGCTGTGGAAGTTGATTATTGTGTAAAAGGTAATGAACATTTCTAAGGCTTTTGATAGATGTTTCTAAAATGATCGCTAATAGCATCTTGAATAAATTTATGTGTATGAGAGTTTTTATCTCCATGTACCTTCTCTAATAGCAGGACTGATTATTAAATACAATTTTTTCTAGTTTAAGGTATTAAATAATGAAATGCAGCTTTTTTCAAATACAGCTTTTAAAAATATTTTTTTCATCTATCTGTTGACTTATTTTTAACTGCAAATTGTACATTTCCTTTTACCTTTTCGAGTATAATCTCATTTTCATTGATTTGGGAGGTTTTTTTTTTTGGTTTATAAAAGTTCTTTACATATTAGATGAAATATGCAAGATGATTCTTGTAGGTCAAAAACAGTTAAATATTCACAACTTCATATGGTTCAACTTAAATTATGTACTTTATATTGGTTGCCAATATTTTCCCAGTTTGCCTTTTGTTCTTTTTTATCATGTTTTTTAAAGCATATAACAAGTTTAAAATTTTTTTGTTGTTTAATTTAGTGATCCTTTCCTTTGTAGTTTCCTCCATTGCTTTCTTACGGCAAAGGTCTCTCTATCCCAAGGGCAGATAAATATTTTTGTAGTTTCATATTTTAAAATTTAACTTTTAAAATCCATCTGGAATTTTGTTTGAATGTATTGTTAAGGCAGGGATCTGTTTACTGAGTGATGAAACAATTACTTTCAGATTCCTGAGTAACCTCTGTTGTTTATTTTCATGCCCGACTGCTAAATACACAAAATTATCATGTGTCCTAGGAATATAACATTTTTGACCTTGGTTCCTCATAAAATACATTATTCTAATGCCTCAGGTTAGCTGATGTGCTTCAAAGACCAATAATAATCTGGAGACTTTAATTTTGGAATGTTAACTCTAAAGACATAAGTAATAGTGTACTCAATACTTGATTTACTTGATGACTTCTTCCAGCGTAAAATTCTGTCATCCACAGAAGCTTACACATTAACTTAAATGGATAGTATTGTTAAATAAAATGTTCTTTAGAAAGATTAAAAAAAAGAAAACAATCTTGATTGTGTTTTTCCTTTTTTCTTTATACCTAAATTTGGCTTAGCTTTAGGAATGATATATGTATTTTAAAATTTGTTCTTTGAATTAAGATACCAAGTGATGACTTATTTATTAACTAGTGTTCTAGGCCTCAAAGTGTCTGTCCCATCATAGATGTTTTAGACAGAAATTCCACTCATTTATTTTAGAGTTTTTAGAGCTTATTACAGTGTTCCTGTGGAATAAAATGTGCAATCTTAAATGAATTCAACTGAAATCTAAGTTTCTGTTATTTTATCTAAATTATATGCAATGATTCTGATGCCACTGAAGAAAAAAGTAAATTGCCTTAGTTTTGTAATTTATTTTTAAGACATTCTGGTGACCTTTGTTAAATTCTTCCAGTGAAGGAAGATCCTGGCTCCTCCCTTTTATATTTTTACAGGTCGAGCACCAGTAATGATTTTTTTTAAGAGTCTGAAGAAATACATGTGTACACTACTATTCAAACTCTTTCTATCTTAAACTTAATAGGTTTAGTTACACTTTTAGGTAAATCTCTTGTGTCTAAATTGTTGCTATTTACTGTCTAAAACAGTATAACAAAACTGATTCAATAATAATTTATCCAATTCATAGACCAACTAACTTTGAATACTGAGGGATACCTTGTATTGGGTCATACTAGGTTTCATATATTATGTATGGACCATTCAAAGGGGGAAGATAAAATAGAAATACTCTTTTGGATTAAAAAAACCTGATGATCTCCACATTCTCTGGAAGCTAGCCAAAGATCTTGTCTTCAGTGTTCTAGAGTTTCCTGAGGGCTCATTAAGTTTCTAGACCTTAGTGGGATTGAGTGGAATGGGGAATAGACCACAGTCACAACTCAGAGGGGACAGAGGGTTTGCCCTTTTGAAATGCGCTTGTCAGAGCTGGAAGTTAGGATTTCCGTGATGTGGCCACTAGGTGGCTTCAGCTGACTGCTTAGAAAGTGTAAAGCCCAGAGGTACTATGGGGTTGCTTTTCACACTTTATTTTAGGAAAATAATTTTATTTTGGGAGTATTTATTTTCTGAGCTAGATTAACAGAACCAACTCATAAAATTTAAAGACCTTAGAGGATCATCTAGTCTCACTTTCTCATTTTAGAGATAACATTGAGGAAGACTTCTCTAAGTTGACTCTGCTGTATAGGGGTGGAGTCAGAGTTAGAACCCAGAGTCTCTGACTCCTAGTCTAATTTTTTAGCTGTTGAGTCAGGGATATCAATTTATTCATTGTTTCTTTGAAGTCATACAAGAGGGTTATTTGGCACTGACCATGCCTAAGTAAGTCCTAGATAAGTGTATATAGGAATGTTCTGTCCAGAGTGGAGGTAGGTAAAATAGTTAATGGAGATTAAGTAGTGCACCTGCTGAGATGAGCACCGGCATGTTGTATGGAAGTGTTGAATCACTATAGTGTACACCTGAAAGTGGTATTACACTATATGTTAATTAACTGAAATTTAAATAAGAATTTTAAAAAGTTAGTTCTATGCATTAAGAACCTGAAGAAATAGAGGTAAAATTCAAGCACTTGTTGACTTCTGAGTCAAATATGAGGACTGGATATACATGCATATATTTAAAAAAAAGGAATGTTGTGTTGAAGGCAGGTGGTAAAGTGGATGCTGGTGGCCACCCTATAGCAGAGACTGAACAATGTCAGTATCTCCTCTCATCCAAGTTAAGGTTTTTGATTAATGAGCTGACCACTTGCCATGGACCCAAAGTTGGGGAGTTTTAAAATTTCTTACTCATTCTTAATAAGGACTAGACTCTTATATACCATATATATATATACATTTTTTTTTCAGATGAATAGGAGCATTTTCTAAGTTGTTTTTTCTCTCATTTTCTGTAAGTTTTGATTAATATTTAACCTTTAGAATGGGGCTAGAAACCTCTCTCTCTTTTTTAATCAAAGGCCACTAGAAAACATAACAAATGAAGATCAAACAGATTCATTATGCATCAGTTCAAAATGACTTATGACAATGTTGACTTCTTTTTCTGAGTAAGCTAAGGAGGAAGCAAATAGTGTTCATTTCAACTTTTTATAGCAAGTTCAGGAAAATTTACAACTTTTAAAAATGGTAGGCTAAGTTTATCTGTAATTTATATATTAGGGCTAGTTTCTAGAGTAAAAAAAAAAAAAAAAAAAGATAAAGGAGCCTAAGAGAGAAGGAAGAGTGAAAGGATGGGAGGAAGAGGGATGGACAGAGAACTACAAAATGAGGAAATGGCTCCACAAGTGTTCACATGCTTGTTATGAATCTGCCAAGTGGGAGCTGGAGCGAGGATTAAATGATACAGTACTTGAAAAGCTTTTGGAGCATGATTTATCATGTAGTTAGGTCCCCCAAAGTGAAAACTATTATAATAATTGTTAAGGTTTTTTTTCCCCCGTAATGAATCCTAACATTGGGAGTGCTTATATAAATATAAATCATGTTTGAAACATTTGAATTGAGTCTTTGATGTAAAACTTTAGAAATAGTTATATGGCCGTTTTCTTAATGGCATGTTGAAGCTAAATTGAATAAAAATATTTTTGGTCAGGTCTAAATCAACCAAAAATTTGAATTATGTCTCATTTTCTCTTTCTTATTGTAGTGATTTAAAGGGAGTGATAGTCACCCTGAGTGATGATGGTCACTTGCAGTGTTCATACCTAGGGACAGACCCTTCTTTGTTCCAAGCTCCAAAGGTTGAATCTAGAGAACTACACTATGATGAACTTGATATAGAACTAAAAGAACTTCAGAAAATCATCAAAGATGTTAATAAATCACAAGGTATCTCATTTGCAACTTTTTATTATTTGATTTTGGTGTTCATTATAAAATTGATATTATTTTGTATGTAGATAATATTTTGAATATATTAGTTAATTTTCTCCTCTAGGCTCAATAAAAATCATATTTGTAAAAACAGTGTTGCTCTTTAATTTGTATTTTATAGCTTGTGAAAAAAATGTCCTACTTAAGATACAGATTTTTGTGTTTCAGGGACAGAGCTATCTAATTTTTTTTTCTTTAAACTCTAAGAATGGAACAAAGTACTTCTTTGCATAGTGGTTTCAGGACTTGAGAAGAGCATTAAACTTTAGAATGATCATTTGTTAACTTCTAATATCCCTGAAAACATTTTAGTTGCTTCTTTTAAAAGAAACCCTAGCAGTACATGAGTTACCACTTTGTTACTAAAAATGTGGTCATTTGCAGTTTAGTGATATTGTTTAGGTATGTAGTTAATTAGACATCCAAATGGAATGTAGCCTGCAGTATGTTGATTTCTAATGACTCAGAGGCTGATGATATTTTCAGTTTCTGAGTTTTGAGCAACTCAATATTATCTTTATTTGGAATTCACAGGGGTATAATTTTATTGTAAATTAAAAGGAGAAACAAAACACGAGTCCTACAGCTTGAATCGGACATGTGAAAAACATTATTTTAAGTTTTCTTCTCAGAGTCAGGTAAAAGTATTTTTTTAATGAGAAAAAATATGGACTATTTTCACATAAGAGAAATGTTAAAACAAGTAGGAATAATAAAAGAAGCTGAGCATCAAAGGCCAACCAAAACACAAGAGCCAATCTTAATCCTGATCTAATCACTTTACTAGATTTATATATTTTTCAGTCTCCATTACCAAGACAGGTTCACAGGAATTTAGATAATATATTTTAAAAATATGATTATTAAGGTAAAATTATTATGCCTTGGCTTCACATGTTCTCTTAGAAAGTTTTGAAAGTAAACCAGTGAAACTGAGGTCTTTTAAGTACCTACAATTACAGAAAACCTATTTGTTGTCAGCATCCTCCTCTCAAATGGAGAATGGTTAAAATTGGATGTTTCGCATTGCAATATACACATTTCCCCCCCTTTTTGATATGAGTGTTTAGGGATTAATGGAATTATGAGTCTCTTTTTGTCATTTAAAAATATATTTGGAGAAGAGAGGCATATATATGAAACATGAAATTTCCAGAGTTCCTTAAATAAATTTAATGTTGTTTTTCACTTTAGATTTGGTGTCTTGAGATTTTGCCCTTTCCATAAACAATGTGCTAATGATATTTTGATTAATACTCAATTGTGTAAAAGATTTCTCAGAAAAATCCTTTACAGCTAAAATTTTTTTTTGGTTGCCATAATGATGCCCTTGAGTGAGAAGGTTTGAGCTATTTTAAAGTTGTCATTACCTTGATCCTTCTGTATATTTTGAAATAACTGCTAATTAAGGTAGGGACGTCCCCACAAACTTGGGTGCAAAGTTCATTATTTACATAACCTCAAATTTTAGTTAATATTTGAAGTTCTCTGACACTTCTTTGCCATCATCATTTGGTTTTAGTCCTAAAAAAAAATCAAAAAACCCCACACACAACCAAAAAAACCCAAAGTGAAACTTGTAAGAAAGAGGGACTTTAAAATATTTTATTTCTAGATATTGAAAAAACTTAGTATCCTGTACCCTTATAAAACTGTGGTATATTTGTTTATTAAAATACCTGTAATTATATAAAAGCACCAAATCATTTCATTATAGAAGATTATGAGAAGTTAAAACTCTGAACTTTTTGATGACGTTATTATTCATTTAAATGCCATTTATTTTAGTACAGTGACTTTAACTCACAAAAATAAGTTCACAGTCTTGTGGATTATTTTTGGTACTTAGAGCTTTTTATTTCTTCAAAGCAAGAGTTTCAGCAAAATTTAAAGCCAATTTAAAGAGTACATTTTGTTGTACACATGGTGTATATTATCTACTGTAATAAAAGTGTTTTTGAAGCTGATTTTATGTGTGTAACTTATATGAGGAATGTATGTTGTAAGCATGAAATTATAGTAATAATTTCTGTATGGCTCATGGGTTTTGAAGCTTTTTATATTCAACTCATTAGTGTGAATCCTGCCTAGGATTTCTGTTACCAGTAGTCAACAACTGTTGGTAGGCACTTTCAAAGGCAGAATTTCCTTATAATTTAGCCAGTTGATAACTCTATACCTGGGGTGTGAAGGAATGCATATGATATTGAGGTAGCCTCCCACACAGTTGTGTCTTCAAGAAGTAAAGAGAACAGTAGGAAAGGGGCATATAATTGAAACTCTGTACCCTATTGGAAATATGTCTAGGATAACTAAGTTGTCTTTACCATTGAGTACTAGAAGCATTTACTTGGTGACCTTGTTAAAAGATGTGTTGTTTAGGGCTATGTCTGGCTGCACATAACACAATACCCAAATAAGGTGGCTTAAACAAGGCAGAGGTTTCTTTCTTTCCCATGAAAAAGAAGTCCAACAATGGGCAGACCAGGGTTGGTCTGGCAGTTCCACTGTCATCAGGGACTCCAATTCTTTCTCTCCCAGGGTCATCTATTGGTCCAGGATGGCTTCTGGAACTCCTGCCCTCACATCTGCAGCTGAGTCAGCCCTCTTAAGGATCTTTCCTGGAAGCCACACCCTGAGCAGCTTCTACTCACATCTCACTGGCCACTTCAAGCTTACAAAAGAGGCTGGGAAAATTAGTGTTTTAGCTGAGCACTTTGTTGCTCAGAATAAAATTGAGCTTCTTTTATTAAAGAACTGAAGAATGGTTATTGGGTAGGCAAGGAGCAGGCTTTTGTATTGTCACTAAGTAAGTTATGGAAATTCCCACACTGAATATTACAGTACTGGTGGGAATGCCTGATGGCAATTGTAGGTAGTTCCTCTCTTTGTGAGACAGCTGATTCCTGTGGCATCATCCAAGAACTTTCCATGTTTTCAGTCAGCTATCCTTGGTGTGTGAGGGATGTTTCCTCTCAAGGTCACAGGGTAATTTCAGCAGTTCCAGGTATTATGTGCAAATATGATTTCCAGGGAAGAAGAGAGATATTTCTCCCAAGTCTCCTTTTTTATTATGGGGAAATAGCTTTCCCAGAAGCATGTGCCAGCACCCCCCACTCCCAACTTTCCTCACCTCACGTCTGCCAGGATTAAGCCCCATGCTTATGCCTAAAACAACAAATGGTCAGGGGAGTGAAATCACCATAATTGGATCTGACCAATCCAGTGACTTTGAGATGAAGGCAAATGCCTCCCTAGAATTACAGCTCTGCCACAAAGGAGGAGAGGAAAGTAGATGTTAGGTAGACAGCCAATAGTCTGTCATTCGTATATTCATACACACACATACACACACACACACATTTGCATATATATTATTTATATTTCTTGTTTATTTAGGATCTGTGTCACTTGTTCATCATATCTCATTATGCACTGTAAACATTTTAAGTCATGAAATTTTAAGTTGTGAAAATAACACGAATATGGTGAAAATAATTCTAAGAGTACTAAAAGGGTAAAACTCCCAAATCCTAGTTCCTCTACATTATTTAAAGGTAACCTTATCAAGAGTGTTTGTGTATTCTTTAAAAAAATTTCATGTTTATTTATTTTTATACAAGTATGTGCATATTAGATGCATTGTACTACCTCTTGCTTTTTTTTTTTTTTTAATTAGTAGGCACATCTTGGAGTTCTTTTCATTATCAGTGTATAAAGTTGGATAGCACTCTTATTTACAGCTCTGGATCATTGCACAGTGTGGATACACAATAATCTAGTCAACCATTTCCCTATTAATAGAAATATAGAGATTTAAGTTGTTTTTATTTTTGTTTTTAAAAACTACCAGCAGCAGAGAAGCTCCTTGGGCGTTTCTGTGAGTATTGGATAAATGCTAAGGAGTAGAATTGTTAGATCATAGGATATGTATATTTTACATTTTGATAGTTCTGACCAACTTACCTTCAAAAAGGTATAGTTTGGGCTTCTACTTATAGTGTTAAGGAGAGAGCATTGAAGTTCCCAACAGTCTTCAGTCACTGGGACACATCTTAGATAATATCTTTGGAGAAAGACAGTTTTTCTTTCAAATTTTGTAGTGGTGGAAGAATTATCATAAGGTTTCTAATTCTGTAATGCATTAGTTTTTTTCAACTTGTGAGTATGTTTATGGGGTTGTTTTTGATATATGATATATAAAAACCTTTTTTTTTTTTTTAGTAAGAGATTTGTAACTAATGTTTTATTTATTTTTTTATTAACATATAATGTATTATTTGTCCCAGGTAGAAAAAACCCTTTTTAAAAAACTATAGCAGTTTTTGCTTTATGATTAAATATTGTTTTTCTTTTTAAATTACAGGTATTTGGCCCATGACTGAGAGAGAAGATGATTTGAAAGTTTCTGCCATGGTTTCTCCTAACTTTGATTCAGTGTCTGTAGGTATATTTGCAGACTTTAAAAGGGTTTATGATAGTGACGGACTCTGCTGATTTGGAATCAATATGTATTGATTTAAATTTTTGGTCCCCAGATAGAAACTTAAGGGAGGATAACAACTTTTAGTCTTTATTGCTTTCTAGAAAAAACATTTCCAATCTCTTAGTGAGGAGTTCCTTAGGTAGAATTTTGGTCTAAAAAAAGGAGAGGAAGGGGCAACAGTAGAAGAGGTTTTCCCCATTATTTTGAATCTACTTTTTTTAAAAAACTTTTTCAGTACCAGAATATTGAGATAATCATAATCCAGGTGAATAATACTGACTCTACAAGATTTTTGTTGAAGGTTCAATGAGATAGTGTTGTGGGGTACGGGAAGATGGGGAGGGAAGGAGGTGTCTCTGTGTGTTATTTAACAATAAACAGTTGAGCAATTGGGCCAGGAGTTATTTTTTCCTGCCATTTCTATCTGTGTGACCTGGGGCAATGTATTTTATTTTCTTAGTCTCAATTTTTCTCATCTGTAAAATGGGAATAATAATAGAATCTACTTTGTTGAAGTATTATGATAATTAACAATATCATCATCATCAAATTACATTTTAGTTCTTTTAGCATTATCATTATCACCACCACTACCACCACCACACCCTTCATTCCACAGCTTGTCTCATCCACTGCCATATCTTTAGTGTCTATCACATAATGAGTGCTCAGTATTTTTGCTTAATAAATGAATGGAGATGAGAAACAGCAAGGATGAAAGAGAGACTGTCCTTGGTCATGTTGCCCCATCTCCTTGTTTAGTTTTATGTAAGCACTTGTTAGATTATAATTGGTTATGTCCCATTGCCTGCAGTTTGGGCAAAAATCTATTAAGCTTATCCGTGTCTGAATGACAAGTTCATCAATTTTGGCAAGTGATCAAATTCACTGCTTTTTACTATATTTGGAGTTCATGTTATGTAATTTTACCTAGGAAATGACTTCGATATTTAGGTATCAGGGCATAATATAGTAAGTACTTGTCCTACGTTTTCAAAGATTAATCTTGGTATAAAGAGCCAACCCAAGCTGTGATAAAAATCACGTTAACATTGCCATAATATAGTAAGTTGGGCATACTTAAAAAAAAGTACTATATATGAAAGAAACATTCACTCAGCTGAGTCACATAGTAGAGGCACTGTTTAAAACATTGGCCATTCAGCACACACCATTTCTCACTCTACCTGAAGGGTGTAGTCTGAGTGGAACATTTTTGCTTAGTTAACTGACAAATGTACACACATTTTCTTGCCTTGGAAATGATTCTTATTTTCCTTTGGGCAACTTATATAATTTTTTCTAGGTTCTCTTAAACATAAGCTATTTGGAAGGAGGAATTCCCTTTCTGTTCTTTAGCAACTTTTGATCTTTGTAGGAAAATGTCTTGTGTAATAGCACTTTATTTTAATGTATATTTCCCTGTTGGTAACTCAGAGTGCTGTTTCCTCTTGAGTAGGTGTCTCTTTCCAGCTTCATTTTCCCTGTCTTACTATTTTTTCCTTCTTAAGAGATTCCTGAGAGTATCATATTCATCCCATTAGAACACACTAGCCCAACAATTTATGTGGCTATGGTGCCATGGTGTCTTCATGTAGCTATTTCTCTCTGGCTATAATTTTATATTCCCAAAGGACTGCTGTCCTTGAAGTACCTAGGTGTTTAAACATGGATTGAAAAGAGCAGGAAACCGGAGATGTTGGTTTCTCTTCTAGATATGTGGACAGCTAAATGTAAAACATTTTCTGGATTTTAGGTTCTACTAAAGCAAAAAGCCTGGCTTAGTATTTTATTTTGTCATTATTATGAAAGCACACATCTAAAAAATAATATAATTTATATTAGAATGAGGTCTTTTATAGATTAGACAAGCATTGCTGTCTTCTGAATTGAGAAGGTGAATCAGAGGTCATATATGGTTTTTTATGGATTCGTATATAGAGTATGAATCTCCCAACTCTTACTTATGTTGATACCCAGTATATTATAGCCATCCCTGTTGCTTAGAAGTGACTTAGTCTTTCTTAATAAAAAAAAAAATCAAATAAGTTAACTAAAAGCACAGTGGATCTATTCATTGGTTGAATTAGTGATTTTATTGATCTCAATTGTTCCCCATTAATGGATATTATTAGAAAATTATGTTACCCCTTGGTCTTATTCCGACATAGAGTGAGCATTTTTTCCTCTCAATCTACCACTCTAATAAGTAAGCTATAACTTATAAGGAAATGTTTGCTCTATTATGTTATGCTCTGAATTCTTTAAGAGGTAGGATCAAGCAACCCAGGCTGATGTTCAAAGAGTGACCTAGTTTATGATATGAGCTATTAAAAAAATGCACTTCTACTTTTATTTTATTTTCTAGGTATAAGGCCACTCAAGCTTCGTATCATTAGTTACATGTCTTAGGTATATATTATTAATGACAATAAAACATACCTTTCACAAGTTGAAAATGTGAGGATCTTAAAGGATGGCATAATGCTTATCTAAGAAATACAAGGAGGCTTTCTTCTATATCATATAAAGAATAAGTTAATAGAATTAATTAATTTCAATATTTAAAAATTTTTTAAAATTTAAAATCCAATTAATTTCAACATTTAAGTAAATTTGGCAAGAGAATAGTTTGATAATATGTGACCTTTTCTTTCCTTTTTGGAAAAGGTTTCTATTAGCTTATGACTTTCCAGTTGAAGTTATTCAAAAAGCTACATTAACCCTTTAGTCTGTCATTAGATTGATAAGTCCTTTATGGTTAGTTCCCTATTTTGGTGGTATATATTGCAACCATTGTGTTTATTCATTGATGGACGTGTAATTTGAAACCATTCTTTTCTTCCTTCTCTTCTCAATTCTGTGTTTACAGCAAGCTACTGATGTTGAAGTGGGAACTGACCTTGTCCCTTCAGTCACAGTTAAGGTATTGTACCATGGTTCTAGACTTCATTGTGCAAACGGTATTACACATTTCATCACATTTGCCACTGTTGTCACCCTATGACTGGTTTATGGAAATGTAAAACAAACACTTGAAATTTGTATGTTTCCCTCAGCCTCGGGTAGCAAAAATAACCTTCGTTTTTTCCTACAAATATAAAACTGATAGATTGCATTCGTAGCAATGTTATGTACTATAAATAATTTTTATGGGTTATGCTTAACCATTACGTTTAAATAATCTAGGGTCTTTTTTCTAGAAACTAAATTAACATTTTAAATATGTTGGAGGAATTGTGTCATCACCATTTATGATAGACCAGCCAGTTGATTGCAGTATCATATATATAAGGGAATCATATGCATGCTAATATCTTTCTTCTATATATAATTATGTGTATATTTGAGAAGAATTTCCGGTCATCTACCTGCCATGACATTAACTTTAAATGGATGTATTTATAGCAAGAAAATATTAAATGAAGAAGCCACAAAGTAGAGTAGTGACAAATTGATAGTCCTAAAAAAATAGAATATGAAGGATGTGGTTTTGGTTAAGATTTTTAGTCTTGTCATTGTAGAATTTTAGAACTAGAACTCAAATGTAGAACCCTCTTAAGGCATTTAGATTAAAGTGTGGTAATCAGTCAGCACGTTATTAAGTTGAAAATATTTATCACTGCCCAGACCTTGGAGCCAGGAAAAGTTGTGGATCTTGGCAATTTGCTTAGTCAAAACTTGGACAGGACTTTATATTTTCTTAGATTATGGGTTGCTGTCCTTGGAGGAGCTTGACAGGGCACCAGGCTTTACCAATTGTGTTCGCTTACACTGGACCCAGCGGGTGGCCCAAGTGTGGGGATCTTTGGTAGAAGTTGAAGGGAGCCCAATCTTGTAACAGTTTCCTAAGCTAATTTTTTTGGATTCTTGCCACTGGAAACAAGGGTGGTCTTTCCCCAGTTCTCCCTTCCCCCATCCAATCAAAGGCTCTATCTCATTAATACTTCTGAGTCCGTAAAAGCAGTAGTGGCAAGAAATCAAACACTTAAGAAAAAAAAACAAAAAACAAAAAAACCCCTGCAGAGTTCCAGGAATGATCTATAGACTTTTGTGTAGAGAAACCTCTTTTTTTATCTATCTACTGATACTGTTCAGACATACACACATAATAGTTCAGGAGCACACTATAAATTGCAAAAAGAAATCTTGTACTTAAACCAGATAACATTGCTCATGCTAATTCCTACCACCCCCCGCAACTACTAGTTACTGCTATAAGTAAATACACTTTTCTCACGTATGCAGTTCTTAGGCTTTCATGTGTAATAATAGCCATCTTAAAATGATGGCATGACACTACTGGAAAATTCTCCTTCATTAGTGGAATTTTTATATTTGAGAATGACTAAGTCTCAGCTCTCTTCCTTATTGCCATTATAAGAGCATGAGAATGCAACACATGAGGGTTGCGTAAAATCAGCTGGACTTGTACAGCAGACACAGTGACTGCCTGATTCTGTCTGATAGTTTCTATACAAATTTTGCTATAACTCTCTTCTTATAACCTTTTATAACAGCAGCAGCCAAGATATATAACCATGCAAGTTTCCATCATAATAAATCCTATTAATTGAGAAAATTTTTCCATCCGTTCCAAGTGAATGAAGATGTGGCTACCTTGAGTATGTGTGCATGATGTGTGACCATCTATTCCAGGCAACTAAGGCAGAGTGGTTGTTCATACCTAGCCTTTGGAGTCATATTTATTTATATATCTAGGATAAAATTCGGTATTATATTTCCTAGGATCATATTTCATTTTGTTAGAACCAGAAAACAGCATGGAAAATTGTTGTATTAATGTTTTATATTTCCCCTTAATATTCTGTATTTTTCTCTTAAAATATGAGGTTTATGATCTAGCCAAGTCTTTAACTCTTTTTTTTTTTTTTTTTTGGCTGAAACACAAGTCTTCTTTGTTCCTCCAGTTATTTCCATCACACATCTCCTTGGTTCACATTTGAAAATGCCTAGGCCTTTGTTGGGGTCTTATAAATCTGTGCATGAGAGCTATCATGATCTTGCTAACAGTGTAAAATTGTGTGATCATTGTCTAAGTACACATTGTTATGCCAGGCAGAGTTAGAATGTCTGTTCTCTTTTTTTTAAAGATTTATTTATTTGTTAGAGAGAGAGAGAGAGAGCGCACAGGAGGGGGAGGAGTGGAGAGAAAATCAGGCTCAGCAGGGAGCCTAATGAGGGGGCTCAATGCAGGGCTTGATATGGGGCTCCATCCCAGGACCCTGGGATCATAACCTGAGCCGAAGGCAGATGCTTCACCGACTGAGCCGCCCAGGCATTCCAGAGTGTATGTTCTCTTATAAGTAGCTTATTACTACTTTAAGGATTTTTCATTTTCACTTTTAAAACTAAGTTCTTATGCTATATTCCTGGTGATAGCTTTCAGTTCCCTTGCACATATTGGTTTATTGGTCATTATTTAGCTTCTCTGAACCTCTTTTTTTAAACTGTGAAATGAGGATACTTTTTAATTGCAGGGTTGTTTTGAGACTTAACCACAGTTGATTAAGAGCATGGGCTCTAGATTCTGGCAGACAGAAGTTAAACTGTGGTTCTTTCTCTTAGAATCTCTTAGATCTCTTAGAGTGGCCTTGGGCAAATTATTTAGCCTCTCTGAGCCACAGTTTTCTCTTCTGTAAAATGATATATAGTAATAGTACCTGTTTCATGATTTTCTGAAGATTAAATGAGATAATGCACACAAGTAATTTATTAGCATGGTTCCGTGAATATAAAAAGCTGTTAATGGTTATCATTAATATTATTAATTTTATTTAAATATATATATAGACTAGCATTATATTATTATTTATAGTAAAATTTTTAAGTTGTGTCCTGTTTATTTAGTGGACCTGGCGTAATTTCTTCTTCCTGTAATTACCATCAGGATTTTACTAAAAAGGTATTATGTTATTTATAGTGATCAGACATCATGAAGGAAGCTTTGCTTGTGGTATACAGATTCCCCTCATGTATTTCCAGGGCTTATAAATTAAAAATTGAGGACTCATTGTTCATTTGCTGTGTTTATTGTATTTATTTGCATGAATAGTTATCCTTTAAAAATTTTACTTTGCAAGTCAAAATTTTTGTGTTTGACTTATTTAAGTTGTATAGAATACCCACATCATTTAAAATGAATGCAAGATACTTACTGAATTTAATTATGTGTATATGTTTCTGGGCCAGGTGCATATTCCTGTATGTTGTTTCTTTTTCTATAGTGTATATGTATATATTATATATATATGTACATATATATAAAATATATATTAAGGAATAGGTGATACATGCCTTTTACTTAAGAGAAATTTGAAAAGTACTTTTTTAAGATTTTTATTTATTTATTTGACAGAGAGAGAGACAGTGAGAGAGGGAATACAAGCAGGGAGAGTGGGAGAGGGAGAAGTAGGCTTCCCGCTGAGCAGGGAGCCTGATGCAGGGCTCCATCTCAGGACCCTGGGATCATGACCTGAGCCAAAGGCAGACGCTTAATGACTGAGCCACCCAGGTCCCCTGAAAACTACTTTTCTTAAAAATAAGTGTATCTTTGCACTATGTGAGTTAATGACATGTATCTGTCTCATATACTAGAATCTAATAACTAGACTGAAAGTTGCTCTGCAGCAAAGGTATGACATAGAAGAGTGCTTTTTTTTTTTTTTTAAAGATTTTATTTATTTATTTGACAGAGAGGAGAGAGATCACAAGTAGGCAGAGAGGCAGACAGAGAGAGAGGGGGAAGCAGGCTCCCTGCTGAGCAGAGAGCCCGATGTGGGGCTCGATCCCAGGACCCTGAGATCAGGACCCTGAGATCATGACTTGAGCCGAAGGCAGAGGCTTTAACCCACTGAGCCACCCAGGCGCCCCTAGAAGAGTGCTTCTTAACTTTGGTAGTACATAGGTATCATCTGGGGATCTAGAAAAACAAAAAAAACAAAACAATACCCAGAATTACCCCCAGAGATTGTGATTCAGTTGGTATACCAACCCTACTTGGGCAGTTGACTGTGATAAATCTAGCTTACCATACCAACCACATGGATGAACTCATCCAAATGATGCTGTTCAAAGGCTGGGGCTTTTAGGACACAAAAGTCCAAAGAGGGAACATGTGCAATGGAAGTAAGATCTTTAAGCTTTTTCTTTGATAGCCTGAAAATGATACCCCTTCACACTGTGGTCCAGTAAAAATCCGCAGGCCTGTTGGTTTCTGCTGATGTTCCTCTTGAGGGGGAGTGAGAGACATCCTGGTCTTCTCTACCCATACCTGCCCTATCTCCCAGTCACACTGTTACCCCAAAGTTCTTAGCTTTTGATTCTAACCTGGGGGGATTTTCTTAGCATCACCATATAAGAGCACCAGTTTAAAAATGCAGCCGGCTCAGATATGCGGCAGTCTATATTGCCACTCTTTGATATTTTTTAGAATTAGATCTGTCGTGTATTTTTGCATTAAGCCATGGAATAAACTGTGGTGCTTTGGTATGTATCTAGACTGGTAACTATCCACCTAGTAAGGAAATCCTTAGAGAATAATATATGCAAAAGGTGGTATGCAGATACTAGATAAGATAATCCTGTTGCCACATCTATACATGAAAAGAAATGAACACATATTTCATGATGTAATTATTCATCAAGCACAGGGCAGATTTTTCCTTTGCTTTTGATAGAACATTTTTAGTAGCTTTATTAAGATATAATTCATATACCATACAATTTACTCATTTAGGAGTTCAGTTCACTGATTTTTACTATATTTGCAGAGTTGTGGAGCCATCACCACAATTCAATTGTAGAACATTTTTGTCCCCCCCCCTTTAAGATTTTATTTGTTTATTGATTTGACAGAGACACGGCAAGAGAGGAAAGAGGGAACACAAGGAGGGGGAATGGAAGAGGGAGAAGCAGGCTTCCCACCGAGCAGGGAGCCCTATGCGGGGCTCGATCCCAGGACCCTGGGACCGTGACGTGAGCTGAAGGCAGACGCTTAACCAACAGAGCCATCCAGGCACCCCTTGTCCCTCTTAAAAGTAACCTCATGCTCCCTTCCCTCTTCTATCCTCCACCCCTCTCATTCCTATCTCTCAGCAACTTCTAATCTATTTTCTGTCTCTATAGATTTGCCTATTCTAGACATTTCATATAAATGGAATCATACAATATGTGTTTCTTGGTGACTGGCTTCTACCCCTTAGCACGGTGTTTTTAAGGTTTACCCATGTTGTAGCATGTGGCAGTACTTCATTTCTTTTGATTACTGAGTTCTATTTCATTGTAAGGATATATCATATTTTGTTTATCTGTTCATCAGTTGATGGACATTTGGGTTGTTTCTACTTTTGGCTGTTGTGAAGAATGCTGCTATGAAATCTCTGTACAAGTTTCTGGGTGGACATATGTTTTCATTTCTCTTGGCATGGAATTGTGAGGTCATATGGTAAATTTACGTTTAACTTTTTAAGAAACTGTCAAACTATTTTCTTGCGTGGCTATACCATTTTACATTCCCATCAGGAATGTATGAGACGTCTTTCCTCACATTCTTGCTAACACCTATTTTTGTCTGTTCTTTTAATTATAGCATTTTAGTAATTGTGTAGTAGTATCTTATTATGGTTTTAACTTGTATTTCATAATGATTAAAGATATTGAGCATTTTTTCATGTGCTCGTTTGGCCATTTCTATATCTTCTTTGGAGAAAAGTTGTTTAACTCCTTTGTCCAATTTCTAACTGGATAGAAAGTACCACTTATCTACTTACCAGTTAATCTACTATTTATGTCACATGTTATGTTTTGCCACTACCCATTTTTTCTCAGATAATGTTTCCTAATTATTTGCTAGTGATTTTTTACATACTTGTGCTATCCTATCAATTTGGATAAAATGTAATTTTTCTATTAATAACAATTTCCATTTCCTTAGGTCACATTGCAGAATCGACTGGTGTTGCAAAAAGCCAAATTATCAGTCTATGTACAACCACCTTTAGTATTGACCTGCGATCAGTTCACCTTTGAATTTATGTGTAAGTGTTCTGCTCTGGCTTAAAGTCTATCATGGTGTAAGGTTTTCTTTTAACTAAAAAAAATTTTTTTTTTGGTTAGTATGTTTATTTCATGGTTATATTTCTTGTCTGAATATTGAACCTGGTATCTTTCTAAAATCAATGATTCTGTTGTTTTGCTTATATTTTCCCTCCAAACATCAAGCATGAATGATACTTTTTTTAAAATAGCAACATTCAGTGAATGGTCATTGAGCTGAAGTAATTACAGATTTTCAAGTGCTTTCCTTAACTAGATGGGCCTGTAATTGTACTTAAATACTATAATTTGGAAGGCTTTCTTTATTGGTGTTTCTCTAGTGAGCTGTTTATTGAATCAGTTATGTTTGAAGAAAGAATATTGGCTTTGGAGTCTGGCCTGAATTTGAATCCTGGCTTTGACACTTACTCGATGTGTAACCTTCGGCAAGCTACTTTAGTAATTACTTGGAACCTCAATTTCCTTTAATCTGCAGAAAGGGGATAATGATATCTGTCTTGTAGGGCTGTTTTGAAGATTTAATTAGAAAGTGAATGTATGTAAGATATCTGTAATAATGCCTAAAATAGTAGACAGGTCATAAATGGCAACTCTTAGTAAGATTTCTTTGCATAGACTCTCTCATGCCCTACCATTTACATCCAAGTTGTTATTAGTCCTATCAAAATGATTTCTGATTTATCTTTCTAGTCTTTTTCTTTCTTTGTTTACTGCTGGTGTTCAGTTGTCATTCTGTATCTTATTCATGATGTCAAGAACATACTTCTCTCTTTTGCCTTTGTATTACCAACCCTTATTTGAGTGTGCCCGGCTGATGGGGGAATTCAATAAAATATTAATTGAAACAATGAATGGTTGAATGGTTGAAGTAATCTTGTAGGTGATGTCCAGTCATTGGATTCTCACTTTATTTTCTAATTATTTTCAGTATGTCCAATTTTTCTTTCTAAAACACATTCTGAACAATTTATTTTTCCAGTTAAAAACTTCTTAAGACTGCCTAACACAGGTTGGAGGTCAAATACATGAATATGGAAGGCTATGTACAATCTGCAAAGTAGTTACAGTTGTAGTAACATCCATAAACAGTACCCCCTCCCATTTTCCCCTGCAGTCTGTATTCTAGCCATGATAAAGTGTACTAATCCCAGTTCCCAAATTCTCCTGCCTTTTTGTGTACATTTTTCTCTGATCATGCTGCCTATTCATCTGATGAAAGAGAAGCAGTGATGTAGAATATGGGCACCCTTGCTCTGAAGTAGGTTCCCAGTTCTATATTAGCTATATGACCTTGGTCAAGCTTTGTAATCTCTCCGTAGCCAGTTTCCTCATGCACAAAAGTTGGGGACAATAATAGTACACACCTTACTGGGTTATTGTGAGGATTAAATAAATAAAGCCATGTAAAGTGCTTAGGATACTATCTGGCATGTAGTGTATGCATAATTTTAACTGTTGTTAATAATAATTGTCCAACATTTTGTAACTTAATATTACTTTTACATTTCTTATAGCACCAGAAATGAGTAGAACAGTATCCTTTTCTGTTTATCTGAAAGGCAGTTACACACCACCTGAATTGGAAGGAAATGCTGTTGTTTCTTATTCTAGACCATCCGGTAAGCACACAGTTGTTCACAGATTTATAAGCCTAGTTACTCCTTTTAAATTATTGGAGTTAGGAGTTAAATGTTTAAGTGTTTAAGACTGAAAAATACATTGTAAAATATTACTAAATGGAAAAATGATTCTTTCCTACTGTTAAATAAAATTGTATGTCCAAATTACTTTTATGTGTTATGAATTATTAGAGATAAGTCTATTTAACTGATTTCCACATATAATGTTTGATTCTGTCTTCTCAATTAATAGCAAATATGATATATTTTTATTCACACTCAAAGAATGGTATTAGACTTCATTTATTTGAACAAAGAAGAAAAGCCTAATCTGAATTCGTGAAAAAGGCTATTATGAATTGCTCTAATATAAAGCAATATTCAGAGTTTCAGACACTGTTTTAATCCTTCCTGTCCTTTCCAGGGCAAAAGCATGTGTGTGCATGATCACATCCATGCACTTTATGACACACTTAAAACCATTTAGTGGCTGCCCTTTGGTCACAGAATAAACATCAAAATCACTAGCATAATCAAAAAGACCCCACAGGGCCTATCCTTTCCCTATACCCTAGTTACATTTTGACCACTTTACCCCAGCCCTCAATCAGTTAAAAAAAAAAAAGATAGAAAAAAAAGGATTTTGGAAGGATCACTCTGACTGCAGTGTGAAGAACTGGTTTTGAAGGACAGCCAAATTGCCTGTAAGAAGCTCAGCTGTAGATTATTGCCGTGGAATAAAATAGAGGCTATGGAGAAGGGGCAGAGACCTAGTTAGGCCTCCACTCAGTAGCAGTGAGCACCTCCATGGCACAGATCTTCATATCTGAGTACCATCTCTAGTCAAAGGGATCAGAGTTCTTCGGGAAAGAGCTGTTTCCAGGTCTGGAGAAGGGAAAATAAGAGAGCCTGTCCTATATTGTTGGGTCAGAAAGCAAAAAAGTAGTCAAGAAACGATCACAGTACATCACAGTGATTCATTTGGGACACTTTGAGCATCAAAATCATAATAATGGTAATGTATTATAATATATTGAAGACAGAAATAGAATCTATGAATACAGTGATAAACCAAAGGCATGTATAGAGGGAAAACTCTACAAAAGGAGGTCAGCTAATAAATGTAGAATAGGTGATAGAATTAGAGAATCATTATTTTGCAAAACCTGTGTAATAATTAGTTCAGGCAAGATTCATCAATGGACACTAAACTCATTGGAGTAATAGAATATTCAGTCTCAAAACATTACCTCATAGATTACTTTTTAATTACAAGGAGAAAACAATATCTTTATAGGAGTGATCGGGTAACACCACCATAACCAAGTGATCAATGTTAATGTCATTAATATGAGCACAAACAGACATTATATACTACCAGTACTGATGCACACATCTTCTGAGATATATAAATTGTCTGTTTTCTGTATGTCTGTTGTCTGTTTTCTGTATGTCCAAATAGATCCACTGCTCTCTCTGATCAGAGTACCATGAGCACTTATTCTGTGGGCCTATTTCTTATCTTGTTTAGAATTTGTGGGGCACTGTCATCAAGGTTCTGACCCCTTGAACTTACCTGGGCCAGTGTTGATTGTTACCTGTTTTGTTTTCCCCAAATCTTTATTTATGACTCTGCTGCAATACCTATCATAATATGAATTTCATTAATTTTGTTCCTTAGGTTTCCCTAGTAGATTTTGGGCTCTTCGGGAGCAGGGTTCAAGTACTCATCTTTGAATTGTGCGATGTCAGGGTAGATGACAGGCACTTAGAGCGTATCCTACTTTGATTATTTTTCTTTCTAAACATAGACTTAATGTAGTGGTTTCAGTTTATTGATATTTTAAGATAAATATTAGATAATATTAATAATAAATAAATACTTAAAAAGTAATGGCAGTAATTTACTCATACAGTTTTGGTAATGCCAACAATCTTTGCATTGTATCTGGGAGGTGAAAATATATTTATATGAGAAACATTTTAATAGGAGTAAGTGTTTAGCTTAATAACATGAAATATACTTGTCAAATTAGGATTTGGGTTATTAAAAATAACTGATTATTAACAATGAATATTTACATTTTACTTAGCAAGATTGAATTTAGCTGGTAAGATTTTATACTAACTTTTGTAAAATACCATATTATTTAAATGATTTATTTTATCTTTAAAAAATTAGTAAAGGTTGTTATTGAAAGGAATTTACTCGCTTTTACTGTAAATTCAGCGCAAACCATGAGAAAAAAAATCACAATACATGGAAATTTTGGTATTTCAATACAAAGTTAATAGTCTCTTACGATATATTTTTAAATTATAATTAAGCTTTAGAGAGTAGGGTTGTAATATTCAGCTTCACCTAGTTGGCAAGATTAAATAATATGTTGCTACTTAGATCTTAACTTACACATATGGCTTCAAATTTCAAAGACTGGTTCATTTTATTGGCCTGATCTTTCAGGCTCTTTGCAGATAAGCAGTCCTGCTTTTACATGTGGAAAAAGAGAAGCAAAGGAGGTTTTATGTTGTCCCATAAGAGTTAGTCTCCATTATGTCTGCATTAAAGTTACATGACATGGGCAGTGTAAAACATGACTGCAGATGGGGCACAGTATGTAGCCAGACATAACAGGAAGGGATCAAGGAAGTTCTGGCTCCCAGACATTGCTACTGCTTTGGGGTTCCTTGTTTTCAAAATGAAATGACTCTAGCAGGCCCCTGGAAAGAATTCTGAAGGCATTGTATAGATGTGTAATATATATAGTTATTCTACTGTGATATATATGTTCTTTTTTCCTTTTTTTTTTTTTCCCCAAAGCACATTTTGGCTTCTCTCTTGACAGTGATAGTGGGCTCTTGGGTGTGCCAGGTGTAATTAGAATTCTCTTCCTGGAGAAATTGTTCTGTCAAGGGTGGTTTTGATGTGAATTTTCTCTCTAAGTGTTAACTAATTTTGTGATTAATTGCACCAGAGTAGTCGCGACTATCCATTTCCTCTGTTAGGCTAGAAAGGGAAGTGTCTGAAGGAGAGGTGATTATATTTGGTAAAAAACTGTAGAACAAAGTCAATCTGATGAGTGGGTAGGCCAGTATTTGAGTATTATAAATGACCAATTTTTTTTTTCTCAGCATAACACTCAGAGAGTTATTTGAATAAGCCAGATACAGAGACTGTTTTGCCAACTACATAGAGAAAATATCACTGATGGTAGGCAAAGTTAGAACCAAATAGACTTTCAACTAAGTTGAAAGCTATTCTAGTAGCAAATTTGAAAAATCTTTAAATACATGTAATTCTTTCCTTCCTTATTATAGGTACACGCATGCATGCATTCACACATACCTCTATATCTCTGGCTTCAGGTTCTTAGATGCAATCACAGCCTGAAAATTAAATTGGTAGCCAAATTACATTTCAGGTTTTTCAAGAAAATGTAAAGCTCAATAGAAATGTGCCTCTGATAAACCCCATGTCTAAATACTGGAGATCGTATTTTAAAAGACTGGGGTTTTAATTTAATGGGAAGTGGTGTTAAATACTGGCATTGCAATTTTTCTTTTTAAACATATAGTTTCCTTAAACTGATTTCTTTTTTTTTCCCCCAAATACTTTTATTTTATTTTCTCAGTGTTACAAGATTCACTGTTTATGTAGCACACCCAGTGCTCCATGCAATACGTGCCCTCCTCAATACCCACCACCAGGCTCGCCCATCCCCCCACTCCCTCCCCTCCAAAACCCTCAGTCCCTTGCTCTGATTTCTAAAAGATTTCATCTCCACCGCACCCTACCCCCATGGTAAAACTTCAAGCTGCCGGCATTTAAAGAATAGCCATAATCATTTTATTAAGTAGGAGTATCATCATTTTTCAAAATAATGTTTTCCAAATGTCCTATGAAACAGGTTTACAGTTCTTTGAGAGAAAAGAAATTCTGGAGGGTTCCTACAAATCTTACCAACTGCAGAGCATTGCCCTAGTGTGTGATATTGTCATTAACTGACCTGAGTTGCGAATTGAGTTATAATGTATTTCTCTTGTTGGGTTCATTAGTGCTTACAAGCCATTTGTTTCAATTTCTGAAAACATATATATACGACCAGTTTCTTTAGCTCTAGGTTCTCAGAGATTTAGGGTAATAGTCTTCAAATATATAGACTCAGAAACATAAGGCCAGTGTTATTGATTGTGATTAATTTTTTTTTTTTTTTACCACCAACTCAAGTAGTTTCTATCTGATCCAAGTGAAGTAGAGCCACAGTTTTAGCAGTATAGTTTTAGAAGAACATTTATAGTTGAATTTTGTTTGAATGCTTAGCTCCAATTTTGGGTGAAATATATAGAAAGGTAGCTTCTCTTTGTACATATACAGAATTGTCAAAAGATGAAGGATTTTATTCCATTACTACATTCATTAAAAATGAAGGAAATGGAAATAGGTTTTAGCGTCCTTGTTCTTTCCAGGCTGCACCTATTAATCAAGGCTGTAATTTATGTATTATAGAGGAAACATATTAGGTATATTTCCATAATTTGGGGATATATGGAATATATGAAGTTGGAAAAAATAATGCTTTGTAATATTTTTTTATGGTGATATTGATAGTTGTGGTTTGAGCGGTAGCTTAGATCATGTTACCATAATATTTTGAGTCAAAACATTTCATCATTGTAAAGTACAAATACACATGCCTCTAAAACCTCACAAAATGTCAGGAAATAATGCCTTGGGACTTTTCTGAAGAGACACCAGTTATAATTTGCATCTAGGATTCCAGGAGAAGTGAATTTAACATCTGTTGGTTATGAGCAAAAAAATGAGCTATGTAAAATTTAATGGATAATAGATTATGTTGAAGAGAATCACAAATACACTCCACATACTCTGAAAAAGTATTTAATTGACCTCATATATCAGTATGCTTGTCATTGTTGATGATCTCTCACTATCCTCGTGAATAAGTAGTACTGGAAAGTGTACTCCCAGCTTGGATGTCAAGCAAGCCCCACAACTCCAACTGGCATTAACAGAATATATTGCTAATTCTAGGGATCCTGCTTTGGGATCATGTCCCCAAGCTTTAACTGCTTCTGCTTTTGCTATTTTTAAGCTGCTCACTGACTCCATTATAAAGAAATAAAGGAATTAATGTGTGGCTACATCAAGTAGAGTAGGACATTTTAAGTTTCTCATTTTTCTACAGCGCTATACTGAGATAGAGATTTCAGTATATTACCCTTTAACTTATCCAATCAAAGGTTGAATCCTAGAGTAAAAGGAGAGAATACTGAAGTTGTAGAATTGCTTTGCTAGATTTGTAAATAGGGAACCTAATTTGCTTTGGTTTCAATTTCATTCTCTGTAAGAATATTGAAAGGAACTATCTTAAAAACTTTTAATTTTGACATAAATCTCTTCATTGTTATTTATTTAATTACATATTTCAATATGCCTATAAAGGTACTGAAAAATTCAGTTGAATGACCATGTAATACTTTCAAAATGTCACTTAACAGTGATATGTAAAGTTAAATGGATAGAGAAAAATTTAATTCATATGAAAGTAATATTCTTAATATTACTGTGTAAAATAACATGAACTTCAGTGGAACTACAGTAGAGCAAATTCTGCCTTCATGCTTATAGTTTATTGTAGATTTTTAATTGTAATTTGAATCTTTAATAAGTAAAAATAGCTAAAGATTTAAATTTTTTGTTGGTAGAAAAAATATTAAAGTCATATAGTATCTTCCTGATACAGATTTCATGTACATATTTGCTTATTTTTGCTGTTAGTCTTGGATTGGGGCTACAGCTTTGAAGGTCTTAGTTTAAAGACGGTTCAGTAATTGAATATAAAATTAAATATACTGGGTTTTTTTTGCATTCTTTTAAATTTTTTTATTTGAATTCAATTAATTAACATAGAATGTATTATTAGTTTCAGAGGTAGAGTTCAGTGATTCGTTAGTCTTATGTAGTACCCACTGCTCATTATATCACGTACCCCATCCCCAACCCCCTCCCCTCCAGCAACCCTCAGTCTGTTTCCTATGATTAAGAGTCTCTTACAGTTTGTCTCCCTCTCTGAGTAAATATACTATTTTGTATAATGTTCAACTGTGATGATTTTTAAAGTATGCTATTATATTAAGGCAGACCTCATGTCTACACTCTTTTTTAGGATTTTATTTTTGTCTTGAACTTTTTGACAATAACATAAAAATATGTTTTATGATAATACTTTGTAGTTTTTTCAGTTATGCTAAATGAAATGGGCAGGAGCAAAATTTTAAAATAAGATATGTTGCTACTCAAACTATTAATATAGTTCAAGTTTTTTTGGTCAAATTTTCTGTCAGGTCTATGAATCTACATTTCTTTCTTTTTATTTCAGGCATTCCTCGGGTTATCCAATGTAAATTTAGACTTCCTCTGAAATTAATCTGTCTACCAGGTCAGCCTTCAAAAACTGCAAGCCACAAACTAACTATTGATACCAACAAATCTCCAGTTAGTCTTCTCAGTCTCTTTCCAGGTAGGACTTTTGAAGTAACATGCCTGTAACATCAGAAATGTTAAGAATTCAGAATGGAATCCTTCATCAGCAGGTAATGATAGGGTAATTATCAGATAATTGTTAAGTCAGAATATAAAAATGCCTCAAAGATTTTTCTCTCTTGTTTGCATGTTCAAAGGCAAATAGCTTATATCAACAAGGTGATAAGGTATACCTTTTAAGCTTGATTAAAATTATTATAATCATTATTTTGCTTCAGTATTTAGAAGTGAAAACATCAAATGTTTCTTTTTAGACTATGGAATTTTTTGGCTTGGAATGTAAATATTTATTATTCATCTTTATTGTAGGTTTTTGGCTATGTACCTTTTTAAAGTATATTCTGTGCCCCTAAAAAGTAATCTCGTAAGTAGATGCTCTTTGTGGTTTTGCTTTCTCCGGCAGCTGGAGGGGGCGATTGTTCAGTTTTCTGGCTCTGATCCTTTGAAAGGGGCTTCATATATAAAGCTTGAATATCACAGTGAATTTGGGGTAATTTGTGAAGGTGTGACTTTCTCCAGGTGTCAGTTTTTCTTTCTGAGTAGCTTAGAAAAGAGAGAGGTGTTGATTGGATAAAACATCTTTAGTAACTAGGTTTTCTAATGTGTAGCATCTATTAACTTTCCTGGTGATGGGGTGGAATTAAAAAAAAAAATTGGGAATTAAATCAGCCTTTTCAAATCCCTTATTAAAAACTGGTACTGTTGACTATAATATGCATCTTTGCCCTGGCATTAGTGAATAGGATTTAGAACACAAAGAGTATTTTCCACAAGGTTTAGAAATTTATGGTAAGTCAACTTTTGTGTTATTAACTACTTAAAGTGCTTAAAATTTATTTTGCATTGATTTGAAGTGTTTAAAATGCTTTATTTATATCTAACTCAATGAAAAAATCTCCAAAATTAAATACTCTTTATTACAATTAATCTATTCTTTAGTTTGAATTGAGTTTGGATACACACACACACAAACAGGCACACACATACACACAAACACACTCTTTGTTAGCAAATAGTTTTATACTGTTTGGTTTCTTTCTCCTTTTCCTTTCCCTTTTCTTTCTTCTCAATTTTCTTATAACACATTTGGGTTATAAAAAAGGCGGAAAGAGTCACTATCCTTACAACATCTTATACAAATGTATTAGTTCCTTAGGTCTCCTATACCATCCTGGGAATACAGTTGGAAGTTGCATGCTGCACACTGAATTTATTAGTGCCTTTGAAAAATGTTTAAGACTGTGGCTTCTGAGGGGTGATCTTTACTATAGGTGGATGAAAACCAACAGAGATTGAATAAAAATGAATGCTTTTAGCCAGAGAGGTCATCTCTGTAAGATACAGATTAGATAAGAAGAACTTAAGGAAAGCTTAGATAACTCACCGGTTTTCCTCTTGATTTTGGGCTCAATTGCTTTTCTGTCACAGGTTATCTTAGGCTTATCAGTATATATTTGCTTCTTACTCACTCTAGAAATGGAACTCAATGACAAATTAAAAAAAATTTCCCCCAGATCCAGTGTATATGATTTAGCATGCTCTCTTTTGAAGGTTTTGGATGTACATTCATATAGGACATGATGGAATACTGTAATTATTTAAAATAAGTTCTCTTGTTACTTTTTCACTTTTTTCTTTTAGAGAGTGCTTTTCACTCTTGGTATGTATAAGACTTTCTATGTTGATGTCAGATAAAGTTGCTATTGTGAATCTATTTTTTAGCTGAAGTAAACCAATTAATGAGCTTCATAGAGAAGAAATAACTAGCTTTATTCTACATCTCTTTCTATTTCTTTATTTCAGTTCTTTGAACAAATACAGATATATTTAAAATAACTTTAATTTTTCTTATTACAAAAGAAATGTGAAATTTAGAAATGGACAACCAGAAGGAGGAATACAAAAATTACTGGTAATTCCACCATCCAGCAATGTCTACTCGTGTTTCATGACATTTGCCTAATCTTTATAAAAATATCTTTCATTACCCCCGAAGGATTTTACTTTGCATAATGCTGTGAAGTATTTTTCTTTATAATCGTATATTTCTATTACATAATTTTAAGGAATGCATAATATTCTATCATAAATCCATACTATAAAATCATTTGGCCAGCATTATGTTTTTGACATACATGCTGTTTTCAGTTTATTAATATTGTAAATATAATGTAGCAGTACTCCTCCAAATTTATTATTATTTCTTTGATGAATATCTAAAAGTGAAATTATAGTGGCACTTGGGTGGGTCAGTCGTTAAGCATCTGCTTTCGGCTGAGGTCATGATCCTGGGGTCCTGGGATTGAGCCCCGCATTAGGCTCCCTGCTCAGTGGGGAGTCTGCTTCTCCCTCTTCCACTCCCCCTGCTTGTGTTCCCTCTCTCACTGTGTCTCTCTCTCTGTCAAATAAATAAATAAAATCTTAAAAAAAATTAAAGTGGAATTATAGAGTCAAACAAAGGATAACAATAGCCCTATCGGTTAACTCTTATCAACAGTATTCAGATGGAGGTATCTAGTACCCCAAATTCTTGCCTTTAGAGAATATTATAATTTTAAAAAGCTTTCGTATGCTAAATGGCTATATATTTACTTATGTATATAATAAATAACCATCTGGGGCGCTTTTGGCTAAATGTTACTTAAACACTAAGTAACATTTATACTATATATATGTATATATAAAGTACCATATATATATATATATATATATATATATATATATATATATATATATATTCCCACCCACCCACCAAAAAGCGAGGTCCAGAAGTGGGCAGTAGAAGCTGGTGTAGTGGTTTATGAATGTTACCAAAGACCCAGCTTTTTTCTTTCTTTACACTGTGCCTTCTCTCTAGTGTGTTGGTTGGCACATGACAATAAACTACTTCAAATTCAGTCATCATACCTAATTGCAAGGCAAGAGATAGGGGAAAGAGGTAGCTATAGCAATGATTATAACTTTTATCAGAAAGGCATGTTTCTATAATATTCTTAGGAAATTTCTACTTAGGTCTCACTAGCCATAATAGTGTCTGCATAGCCTCCTCTAGCTGTAAAGGAGGCTAAGAACTAATATAGATGGACTAAGGGAAAGGGGGAATAGATGTTATTAGCTGATGTTCAGAGTATGCCATGATACCAGTAATTTTACCCAAAATTTTACTTAAGTGGAATAAGAAATAGCACGCCACTGTAACAATCTTCTATGCTACTCAGATATATGGCTATTTTCCTTGTCAATAAATTTATATTTTATTTTTATTTTTTTTAAAGATTTTATTTATTTATTTGAAAGAGACACAGCAAGAGAGGGAACACAAGCAGGGGCAGTGGGAGAGGGAGAAGCAGGCTTCCCGCAGAGCAGGGAGCCCGATGCAGGGCTCGATCCCAGGACCCTGGGATCATGACCTGAGCTGAAGGCAGACGCTTAACGACTGAGCCACCCAGGTGCCCCAATAAATTTATATTTTAATGATTACATAACATCCCCTTGTTTGGAGGTAGCGTGTATTAAGTTATTTATTTATTTATTTGGTGCTTCTCTGTTTCTCTTTAGAGAAATTCCTTGAAGATAAATGACTGAGTTAAAGAGTATGCACATTTGAAAACTTTATTTAAATGCCAACCTTCCTTCCAGAATAATTGTGTCAGGTGATGTGCCCAACATCAGGGTTCATACCAAGGGTAGCAGCTGGATTTTGGAAATTTTTGACATAGATGAAAAATGACATTCCTTTTTAAAATTTGCATTTTTAAAATTGTTAGCATAGACATTTTGTAATTTTCATTAATTACTTTTATTATTTTTTACTATATAAGGTTTACATTTTTATGTAGTAAAATTTAATTTTATTAATTGCTTTCTTTATAGTTTTAAATTTCATGTTGTGCTTAGAATGGCCTCTATTAAGATTATAAGATATTTAGTTATATTTTCTTCTGGTACATTTTAATATATTCTTTAATTCTCAAACACAGCTCTAGTGTATAGTTTTTGCTTTAAAAAAAAAAACAAAAAACTTCGGGTGCCTGGGTGGCTCAGTCGTTAAGCCTCTGCCTTCGACTCAGGTCATGATCCCAGAGTCCTGGGATCGAGCCCCACATAAGGCTCCCTGCTCCGTGGGAAGCCTGCTTCTCCTTCTCCCTGCTTGTGTTCCCTCTCTCTCTCTGTCTCTCTCTGTTAAATAAATAAATAAATAAAATCTTAAAAAAAAACTTTATTGGGGGGCATCTGGGTGGCTTGGTTGGTTAAGTAACTGACTCTTAGTTTCAGCTCAGGTCATGATCTCAGGGTCCTGAGATAGAGCCCCATCTTGGGCTCCCTGCTCAACGAGGAGTCTGTTTGAGATTCTTTCCCCTTCCCTTTCCTTCTCCCCCTGCTCCTATCTGCCCCCCACCTACCCATACCCCAATCACGTGTGCTTCTTCCCTCTCTCTCAAATAAATAAACAAAATCTTTAAAAAAATTTATTGGAATATAACTTATATACAGATGTTTAAAGTATACAGTCTGAAAAGTTTGGATGTTTGTATATACCATCTCCACAAGTACAATGCTGAAAATATCCACCATCCTAAAAAACCATCTCCACAAGTACAATGCTGAAAATATCCACCATCCTAAAAAGTTTCCTTGTGCCCCTTTATGGCCCCTTAACCCCCCCACTCCTCCTCAGGCAACCACTTGCTGGTTTTCTGTCACTGTAGATTAGTTTGGATTTTCTGGAATTTTATAAGATGGAATTATTCAGCATGTACTCTTTTTGTCTGCCTTCTCAGTCATTTATCAGATTATATGAATTGCACATATTTTCTCCAAGTCCGTGACACATCTTTTCATTCTTGTAACAATGTCTTTGGAAGAGCAGGAAGTTCTTAATTTTGATAAAGCCATCAATTTTTTTCTTTTACAAATCGTGATTTTTAACATTATATCTCTAAAAAATCTTTCCCTCAAGTGTACAAAGATTTTCTCCTATGTTTTTGCCTAGGAGTTTTCTAAATTTACATTTATGTCTTTTTTTTATTTTTTGGTATTTCTTTATGGTGTGAGATACAGATAAAATTCTTATTTTTACATATGAGTATCTAATGTTCCAGCACTACTTTTGAAAAAACTATTCCTTTTCACTGGATCACCTTTGCAACTTTGTTGAAAATCATCTATGTACCATAGAACTATATAAATCGTCTGAAAAACTATATGTATTTCTGTTCTCTTCAGTTTATTCCATTGATAGGTTTGTCTTTCCCCACCAGTATTGCTATAAACCGATAGTATAGTATCCTAATTACTATAAATATGTATGTCCAGCAGTCAGGGAGTGTAATTTCCCCAGCTTCATTCTTCTAGTTTCAGTGTTGTCTTGGATATTCTAGATCCCTTACATTTTCATATGACTCTTAGAATCAGTTTGTCAATTTAAAAAAATGCCTGCTGAGATTTTGATTGGAAATTGGGATTGCATTAAGTCTATTGATCAATTTGGAGAGAAACATCTTAACAATATTGAACATGGTACAATATGCTCTACTTATCCTAATTTGTTAAGATGAAAGTGGAGACCTTCATTTATTTAGGGCTTATTTCATTTGAGAGTTTATAGTTGTCAGTGTACAGGTCCTATCAATCTTTTGTCAGGTTTATCCCTAAGTATTTAATATATTTTGATGCTATTGCAAATTATATTGTTTTATTTTAATTTCAAATAGTGCTTTTCTAGTACAGACAGACCTCATTTTATTGTGCTTTGAATTATTGTGCTTTGCAGATACTGCATTTTTTATAAATTGAAAATTTGTGGCAACTCTGGGTCAAGCAAGTCTATTAGCACCATTTTTCCAGCAGTGTTTGTTCACTTCATGTCTCTGTGTCACATTTTGGTAACTGAAAATTTTTATTATTATTGTATTTGTATGGTGATCTATGATCAGTGATCTTTGATGTTACTATTGTAATTGTTTTGGGTTACCATCAACCACCCCTATATAAGGTGGTAAACTTAAGTGATAAATATTGTGTGTTCTGACTGCTCCACTGGCCATTCCTCTGTCTCTATGTCTCTCCTCAGGCCTACCTATTCCATGAGACACAACGATATTGAAATTAGGCGTGTTAATAACTCTACAGTGGCCTCTTAGTGTTTAAGTGAAAGAAAGACTCACATTTCTCTTACTTTAAACCAAAAATTAGAAATGATTAAGCTTAAGGAGAAAGGGAGTCACAAAAGCAGAGATAGGTCAGAAGCTAGGCCTCTTGCTGCAAATAGTTAGCCAAGTTGCAAATGCAAGGGAAAAGTTCTTGAAGGAAATTAAATGTCTACTTCAGTGAACACATGAATGATAAGAAAGTGAAACAGCTTTATTGATGATATGGAGAAGTTTGAGTGGAGTGGTCTGGATAGAGGACCAAACCAGCTACAACATTCCCTTAAGCCAAAGCTTAATCTGGGGCTAAGTTCTATAACCCTCTTCCATTCTATGAAGGCTGAGAGAGGTGAGGAAGCTGCAGAAGAAAAATTTGGTTTAGCAGTGGTTGGTCCATGAGGTTTAAAGAAAGGAGTCATCTCCACAAAGTGGAAGCAGCAAGAGCTGATGTAGAAGCTGCAACAAGTTTTCCAGAAGATCTAGCTAAGATAATTAATGAGGGTGGCTACAATAAACAACAGATTTTCAGTGTAGATGTATCAGTCTTGTATTGAAAGAAAATGCCATCTAGGACTTTCATAGCTAGAGAGGAGAAGTCAGTGCCTGGCTTCAAAGCTTCTTAGGACAGGCTGACTCTCTTGTTAGGGGCTAATGCACCTAATGATTAAGTTGAAGCCAGTGTTCACTGACTGTTCCAAAAATCCTAGAACCCTTAAGAATTATGCTAAATCTATTCTGCCTGCGCTCTATTCATTAAACACAAAGCCTGGATTACAGCACGTGTTTACAACATGGCTTAATATTTTAAACCCACTGTTGAGAACTACTGATCAGAAAAAAAAAATTTCCTTTCAAAATATTACTGCTTATCGGCAGTGCACCTGGTCACCCAAGAGCTCTGATGGAGATAGACAATGAGATTAATGTTGTTTTTGTCTGTGCTAACACAATATCCATTCTGCAGCCATCGATCAGGAGTCATTTCAACTTTCAAGTCTTATTAAAAAAATACATTTCTTAAGGCTTGTAGCTGCTATAGAGAGTGATTTCTCTGATGGATCTGGGAAAAGTGAATTGAAAGCCTTCTGGAAAGAATTCACTATTTCAGAACCATGCTGATTCATGCAAAGAGGTCAAGATACCAACATGAGCAGCAGTTTGGAAGACGCTGATTTCAGCCCTCATGGGTGACTTGAAGGGGGTTCATGACTTCAGTGGAGCGGGTAACTGCAGATGTGGTGGAAACAGCAAGAGAACTGGAATTAAAAGTGGAGCCTACAGATGTGACTGAATTGCTGCCATCTCATGATAAAGGGACCCTTATAAGGGATAAGGAGTTTCTTCTTTTTGAGGAGCAAAGAAAGTGATTTCTTGAGATGGACTCTGTTCCTGGTGTAGATGCCGTGAAGGTTGTTGAATAACAAAGGATTTAGAATATTATACAAACTTAGTTGATAAAGCAGCTGGAGGGTTTGAGAGGATTGACTCCAATTTTGAAAGAAGTTCTCCTGTGGGTAAAATTCTATCAAGGAGCATCACATGCTACAGAGAAATCTTTTTGAAAGGACGTGACACGCTACATTATTGCCTTATTTTAAGAAATTGTCACAACTATCCAAACCTTCAGCAACCTCCATCCTGATCCAGTCAGTCAGCAACCATCAACACTGAGGCAAGACTCTCCACCAACAAAAAGTCAGAACTTGCTGAAAGCTCAGGTGATGTTTAGCATTTTTTAGCAATAAAGTATTTTTTTATTAAGGTATGTACATTGTTTTTTATAAACATTGCATAATTAATAGACTGTAGTATAGGGTATACGTAAGTTTTATATGCACTGAGAAACCAAAAAAATTCATTTGACGCTTTATTGCAATATTTGGTGTATTTATGGTGGTCTGGAACCAAACCCACAGTATCTATGAGGTATGCCTGTACATAGAAATACAACTGGTTTTTGTATATCGATCATGTATTATGCAACATTGTTAAACTACTTACTGGAACTACTAGCCGTTTTGTTCATTTATTCAGATTTTCTACTTAAAGATTATGTTATCTGCTAATGAAAACCATTTTACTCCTTTCTTTCCAATCTAGGAATTCTGTTTCTTGCTAGCCTTTTATCTACGCTAAAACTTCTGGGACAATGTTGAATAGAAATGGCACAGTGGATGTTCAGGCTTTCACCATGAAGTATGTTTTATTTGTAGGTAGTCTGTACATGTCCTATACCATTTGAGGAAGTTCCCTTCTATACCAAGTTTGCTGAGAGTTTGCTTTATATTGGGTTTTTTTCCAATGCTTTTTCTACATCAATTGAGATATTTGTAATCATTTTCTTCTTTAGGCTGTTTATAGGTAGATTACACTGATACTTTTTTTTTTTTACTTCTTAAATTTTAAAAATTTCTTTATTTTTATTTTTTTTAAAGATTTTATTTATCTGAGAAAGAGTGAGAGAGAAAGAGAGTGTACAGACAAGCAGGGGGGCGGGCAGAGGGAGAAGGAGAAACAGGCTTACCACTGAGCAGAGAGCCCTACACGGGACTTGATCCCAGGACCCTGAGATCATGACTGGAGCAGACGCTTAACCAACTGAGCCATCCAGGTGCCCCTTGACTTTAAGTATAGTTGACACAATGTTACATTAGTTTCAGATGTACAAGATAGTGATTCAACGACTCTGTATATTATACTATGTATGATACATGATACACAATGTATCATGAGTGTATACATTGATTAATTTTTGGGTTTTAGCATAATTGTGCATTCTTGAGATAAATCACACTGAAAGATGTATTATCCTTTCAATATGCTATTTGATTCAACTTACTAAACTTCAGAATTTTTACATCTGTGCTCATGAGGCATATTCATCTATAATTTTATTTCTTTTTTTAAAAAGATTTATTTGAGAGAGAGCATGTGCGAGCGGGGTAGAGGGCTGGGGGGACAGAGGGAGAGGGAGAGAATCTCAAGCAGACTCCCTGCTGAGCATGGAACCTGATACGGGGCTTGTTCTCAGGACCCAGAGATCTTGACCTGAGCTGAAATCAAGAGTGGGATGCTTAACCATCTGAGCCACCCAGGCGTCCCTTGTTTTATTTATATTTTTCTTATGCTTGGGGTTTGTTAAGATTTTTTGATCTGTAGTTTATAATTTTCATCCAATTTGCAAATATCTTGGTCATTATTTCTTAAATTTTTTTTTTTCTCTCTTTGCAGCTCTGCCCTCTCTGACACTCTGCCTTGTGAACTTTTGATACTTTAGTCTTCCCAGACTCCCATCTCTGTGTCTTCAACTTGGGGAGAATGTTAGGTTGCACCTGGGTTTCCCTTCCCTGTGTTATGGCTTGGAAATTTTCTCTAGGCAGTAGACTAGGGCATTCATAGGGCTCACTTTATTCTTTGTTTGTCAGGGATCACTATTGTTCATTTCCTGGTCTCCATTGTCTTCAAAAGCGTTTCATATATTTTGTCCCATTTTTTAGTTGTCATAGGTAGAAGGGTAAATTTGGCCCTAGTTTATTCATCTTGGCCTGAAATGAAAGTCTTCAGCGTTAAATTTTTATTTGTTTTTGAGTCAGGATTCAAATGCGGTTCATTTATTGCAGTTTTTGATACGAATTTTTTGTTATCTCTTTTTCTATATGTTTTCCCCTTCTCTCTTTTTAATTTGCAGTTGATTTGTTAAAGAGTAAAATAATTTTTTACTGTGAGTTTCCCACACTCTGAATTTTGCTGATTACATCCCTGTGATGTTTAATATTTTCTCTGTCCACTTTATTGCCTATTAACTGGTAGTTGCATGTAAAGGTGTTAGAGTCAGAATTGATTATTTTGGCCACACTGCTTCCATGAATTGGGAATATATACTTTCAGCAGGGAGTACATGTTATCTGTTTGTCTCTCTCTCTCTCTTTTTTGGTATGGTAACAAGTATTGATTTTAATGCCGAGATCTATTAAGTTTATTGAGGTTGAAAAATGATGATACCTATTTCTTTCAAGCTTTCTTTAATATTTTGCTAGATTATTTCTATACAGAGAACTTTTCCCTTACCTACTATTGGCTATGTGGTGCAGTTTGAGTAGGATCATCTGGATAAATGTTTGGTTCTTTGTCTTACTGATTTTTAAAATATTGAGTTGATTCTCTAGAAGCCTCCATTAGTGAGCATTTGGCCTTTGCTGTTTTTAGTATCAGTATGAACACATGCCTTTAAATATTTTTGATGTGTTTCACTTTTTTGATACTCACATATTTTCATCTGTGGCCAGTAATCTCTTTAATCTCTTTAAGCTGGCTTTTATTTTCATACTGCTGTACTAGTCAGTGATAGTTTCCTTGCTTTCTGGTGTGACAGGTGTTCCAGGTTTATCTTGTGCATTTCCTGCCTCAAACCTAGAATGAAGCAGTAGAAGGAAGGAAATTAGATTTTAGATTTTAGAGTGTTATCGTGAGGGAGAAATTTAAGCAATTGGGAATTGCCGTGGAAATCAGATTGTGTATTCAAATTCATACATGGGTTTTCAGTATGACTGGTGACATAAAAAGTACTTGCCATCAACTGAACTTCTTATTTCAAACATTGTTTTTCTTTGTGGTTATATAAGGTGATTTGTTTGTTTGTTTGTTTTTTCTTTTCTTTGTAGGCTTTGCCCATCAGTCAGAAGATGATCAGGTGAATATAATGGGTTTTCGCTTCTTAGGAGGTTCTCAAGTTACTCTTCTTGCTTCTAAAACCTCTCGTAAGTAAAACTATGGTATTACTGCTTTTGAAATTTTTCTGTTAAGGACACTACATCACAGATCATCATCACATCAAGGATTTCCGCTAAGAATGTGTTCAGTTAGTTATTGAAAACTAAGAGCCATGGTATTAAGTATTTAGAACATATAAGTTATGAAGATAAGATCCTGTTTTATTAGAGATATGTAACTTTGGTTTTGGGGATTAGGAGAGTTTGAGAGAGCAATTTAAAGAATTGAAAATATTGTTTAGATAGGTATATGGTGAACGAGGTTTTAGGAACTACTAGAAACTGGAATTAATTTGTGTGTGTCTGTATATTCATATATCCTCCTTTTGGACATTGGCAAAGATGAAGGTGAAGTTGTGAATAGCTTCTGCTGATACTAATCTCAGTAGAATGAAAAGTAGTAATTATGTAGTTATGTTTGAATTTCAGGTTCTTCATTGATTTGGTTGCTTCATATAAGAATAATAGTTGAAACTACTCAGTGTAAAACTGACTTCTAATATATGTGGGATACTGAAGCTGCTAAACTCATTGAGTTATATACATCTTCATGGAAATAAAGTAAATATTAAGAAAATAGTGTTTAACAAATTTTAGGAACACTAATGGTATTAGTATGAATAAATGCATATATTGATTTTTATATGTTAAAAAAGTTTGGCCAAGTACACTCCCAATTTTAAAATCTCTGCAGTTTGTAAAATAGGCTTCCACTTTCTACTTTATGTATTTGCCATTTTAGTTGGTTATTTCTTGAATCATCAGAAGATATAGTAAAATAAGGACATATCCCTTTTGAAAAATGAAGGTGTTAGCAGGAGGAATATAAACACATCCCTATTTTAGAAACTAACAATATTACAATTCTGGAATATATAGATTGGTGGCTGGTGAAATAGACTTGGATAAAACTAAAAATTCTAGAATAAGGCGTAGAAATCAAAGATAATTCTTGAAAGAATGAGAGGATTCTGTACTCTTCATGGTCTTTTTGATTGGTCATGATTGCAGTCCTTTTTGCATTGGCACCATTTTGTTTTGATTAGATTTAATCTTCAGTTGGGTGATGGAATTATTTTAGTACATTTCTCTTCTTTAAACTGTTCTCTTTAGTTAAACTAAAAAAATTATTGCCAACATTTCCTTGGGAAATTGTACACATTTGTTCGACTTCACTCAATAATGCTGTATGATGAATCTGAAATTGAGATTATTAAAAAAAGGCAAAAAGTTATTCTTGGTGAAAGTGGGAATGCTTATGTCCTTATTTGTTCTTTTTTAAATAAAGTAACTCTTAGAGCCTTGCTGTTGCCCATGATTACCTTATCAGTTCTAAATTTCATCAGATATCTAGGTATATAACTGATTTACTCATATTCATCTGAATATATGGCAATGCCTTCATGCCATAGAATGGGCAGACAGACGAAATAATGGACTAGGACAGGACCTTTTAAATAAGGAACCAAATGAGCTTTATATACTGAAACCTGAAAAGTAGCTATTACAATTCCTTAAGGTGTTTTGGCTTCAGTGACACACAGAATACTACCTAGGAAATGCCCTTTGATGATAAATAGGGATAGGTATGAAGAGAGTAGTTTTCTGGATTGAGGCAGATGTCGGTGCTCTCTCCTGCTGTATCAGTGTTCATCCCCAAGAAAGGAATGAAGTAATTTGTACCCAGTCTGTGTTTGGCATCTTTCTTTTTTGTGAAAGGTACATAGTTTTTGGTTTAGAAATCTGAATTGACAGAAAAATCCTACATATGGAAAGAACCCAATATTTTTTCTCTAATAAACAGTCAAGTGCTTTGTAAGTTGCCTTTGGATATTGGGTTGTATTTTCTGTGGGCTCCACATATTCATCTTTTTTTAAAACCTGCCTGATAATTAACCAAGCCTTGAAGTGTGCTGATCAGTAATTTTAGTTCAATTTTCTGCTTAGTTATAGATCAGCCAAAGCAGACAAGAGAAAAGTGAATGCAGTTCATTGGCTAAGATATCAAATCACATTCTCTGGGGGAACTGAATAGGTTTTTATTTTCAGAAAATAAAGTAGTGCTTCAATGTAATTAGAGTTTATTATGTGAATTCTGGAAAAACAAAGTGTTGAAGATAAAAATACTTAGGAGAAACACTCTTCACTAGAGAAATTTCTGAAAATGATTTCTAGAGTCCTAAACTGAAAATCAATAAGACAGGTGATGGCTATGTTTGTTACCTTGATTGTTGTGATAGTTTTACAAGTGTATGCATACGTCCAAATTCATCAAATTGTATACATTAAATATATTCAGTTTTTTGTATGTCAATTATACCTCTGTAAAATTGTTAAAAATAATAAGAGAGGTCAAATTTTATGAAATCAAATATTTTTATAATCAGAATTGGAAGTATTTGTACTTGAAAGTTATTTTGACTGATTCAGTACAGTAGGATTTTAGAAGGAATATGCTATTGCCTAAATGTGTGTATCTGCCTGCCATGCCATTTTCTTAAGCTCCATTTCTAGTGACTTATTCCCTCACACAACAAACACTGCTACTTCCCTCTCCTTCCTCTTTCTTCCTTTCTCGCTATATTTTTCTTGATGTTTCTTATCTGTTTCTGTGTTTGGTTTTGTCTGTTTATTTATTTATTATGTTTAATTAGCCAACATATGATACATCATTAGTTTTTGATGTCATGTTCAACGATTCATTAGTTATTTCATTTTTAAAATTAATTTATTTGAGAGAGAGAAAGAGAGAGAAACAGAGCATGTGAGCTGGGGAGAGGGGTAGAGGGAGAGGGAGAGAATCTCAAGCCGATTCCCTGCTGAGCTTGGAGCCTGATGCTGGGCTGTTCTTAGGACTCTGAGATCATGACCTGAGCCGAAATCAAGAGTCAGATGGATGCTCCACCAACTGAGCCACCCAGGTTCCCCTCTGTTTTTATTTTGATCTTTATCTCTACTATATCTATTTGTACTTTGCCTTATTCCACTTGTTTCTTCAAAGATTAAAAATAGTTTACAAGTTTCCAAAATACGAAAGGTGAAATAAGTAGTTGAAGGAAACAGAGAGAAAATAAGAGCAGGGGGGTGACTGGGTGGCTCAGTCGTTAAGCGTCGGCCTTTGGCTCAGTCATGATCCCCGGGTCCTGGGATCGAGTCCCACATCGGGCTCCCTCCTCAGCGGGAAGCCTGCTTCTCCCTCTCCCACTCCCCCTGCTTGTGTTCCCCCTCTTGCTGTGTCTCTCTCTGTTAAATAAATAAAATCTTAAAAAAAAATAAGAGCAGAAAATTAATAAATATATGAGTGATATTAACACTCAGAAACATATACTGTACAGTCGGATAGGGTGCAGACTCAAAATAATAAGAAAACATTTTAGTTTCAATTTTCAGAATGTTCAAAGGATAAAATCAAGTAAGTTGTTCAGGAGATGCATAACCATTACTGATGCTGAGTCCAGAATGAAATTTCTGAATTAACAAGGACAACTTCTTCAGTAATGTCTCTATAGCTTATTTTTATAATTATAATGTTATGTAATTACAACTTATGAGTAACAAATTTCCTAGAGCTTTAAAGATAATGATGAACTCAATTTACTAAATATAATACTGTCTCAGCCCAAATCAGTGCAGTCTGAACAACAGCTTAATCTAAGGATAAATTTAGAGTATCTAGTGTTGGAAGTTTTTAGTATCTAGTGTTTTCACTAAGAATTGGACAACCAAAGGGCATCTGGGTGGCTCAGTCGGTTAGGCATCTGCCTTTGGCTCAGGTCATGATCTTAAGGTCCTGGGATCCAGCCCCATGTTGGGCTCTTTGCTCAGCTAAGAGCCTGCTTCTCCCCCTCCCTCTCCCTCTGCCTTTCCTCTCTGGTCATGCTTTCTCTCTCTCAAATAAATAAAGTCTTAAAAAAAAAAAAAGAATTGGACAACCAAACTCAATAATTCAGAAGTAAGATGTAGCTGGAAGGAGTTGTGGGGTTTGTTTTGTATTAATTTTTTGTTTTAATTTTTTTTAAAGATTTTTAAATTTTTAAATTTAAACCCAGGCGCCTTGTTTTGTTTTAAAATGAGCATTATTAGAACATGCTTCAATAATAATCGAAAAGATTAATAAGTTCAGTGGAAGAGGCTGATGATCAGGAAAAAGAAGGGGACTCACAAAGCAATGGAGTCCTTGAGAAGGAGAAAGGATGTGGGTTGCAGAGCTTGGGGACAGGGGAGATTGAAGGTTAGGTCTTTGTAACTTTATTGTGACAGGAGGGATTGGATGTAGGTCCAGAGAGGTTTTGTAGATTTGTTGTTGGGATGATAAAGGAACTCCGATGGTGTCTAAATTTGGGGGAAAAAAAAAGGTATGACATTGGTGTGTCGGAGAATAAGAAAGTAAACTCATGAAAGGATAAGGAATTTTGACTACTCATTTAAAGTTTCAGATCCTGAAATTTGAAGTGAAACCAAGTCATCCTTAGACAGTTTTCTCTGGCAATGATTTATTAGCATCCAGGCAACTAAAGTCAGGACCAGGACTTTGAAACAGATAATTGCAAGTAAAATATTTTTGTGAGAATGATTATAATAATGGACTACCAAATCTAGGCTGTTAAGAGAAATAAAGATTAGAGAAAACTAATACATGGTGAAAAATTAATAAAGATCATAGAAAACTGGTATATGGTGAAAAATTAATGGGTTCAATGGATCACGAGTCTTTATAACATTGAAGAAGTGGCACAGTGGGAGTTGTAGAACAACTGAACTAGAAGAACAAAAGGTGGTGGTCAGAGAATGAATGAAATGTTGATGTCAGGGTTCAGAGGAACTGCAGATTCTGATAAAGACAAGGTAATCAGACAAGGTATGATCTTGGGGAGTGGATCGTGAAGATGAGAGAAGACCAGTGGAGACAGGGCTTTCAAGGGAATGAGGTGTCACAGTTGTGGATATTGAAAGAGCCTGTTTGATATGAGTACAATAAATAAGAAAAAGAAGCACATTCAGATATATTAGTGTGAAATTTTAGAGCACTAAGGATTCAGAGCATATCCTCTATGATTAGAAAGGGAAAAAAGCTACACAAGGAAGATGAATCAAGAAAGCATTTTAACTTATCAGCAAAATCCTTGGATATTACAGGACAATGGGAAATTTTCCCCAAGATCTGAAGGAAATGATTTTATTATTATAATTTTATTATTATAATTATATATTTCTATTATATAGAATTTTATTATTAGAATTTTGTGCCTTGCTAAACTGGTAGTTAGCACTGGATACTGAGTAAGAATATACTCTCAGTGTCACAAGTAGGGCTAAGCAACTGCAAATAGCAAATTTATGTAGCCTTAGGTAGGCTGTTGGAAAATGGGAAAGATAGCTAATACACTGAACTTTTCAATATCCTGAAAGATTTTAACATACTGGAAAGAGCGATTGGATTGATTAATGTCAAGTGTAAAAGTCATTTGCTTGTCTGTTTTGATTATTTTGCTTTCAGATATAATGAAAAAATTATAGTCACATGTGTGAATAGGGTTGGGCCTTGAAAAAGGCTTTCTTTTTGCACCTGCCCAAAAGAAGCATATATGATCTTGAACTGTGTTAACCAAAATATATTTAGAACAAGGAAAGGGTCTCGCTCTGTTTCATCTGAGTAGGCTATACCTTTGTTCATTTTTCATTGAGCAGACATAGTAGATACAAATACTGTCATGGCTCCTACGGAGCTCCTGGACTAATGGGAGAGACAAACAGAGAACCGATACTAGAATGCTTGGTAAGCTTACAGAAATACACTTTAGGTGCATTGGAACCCAAAGGATAATGTTCCATGAGATTTTAATTTGTAAAGGATCTTGAGGAATGAATAGGAGATTATTAGGTGAAAGGCATTTCAGAAAGAGGAGAAGGATATTAAAGCATAGGGTTTTAGAGATCAGTAAATTTTCTTCTGTGCCTGGGATTTCATGTAGTAGGGTTCTGTGAGAGTCCTTTTTTTTTTTAATTTAAATTTTTACTTATTTTTTTAAGTAGGCTCCATGCCCAGTGTAGCATAACACAGGGCTTGAACTTATGACCCTGAGATCAAGACCTGAGCTGAGATCAAGAGTTGGATACTTAACCAACTGAGCCACCCAGATGCCCCTGTCCATTAATGAAGCCAACAATTTACAGATAAATGTAATGATCAAATCTAATGTATGCAGTGATTCATCAATGTAATATGATTGTTAATATTTATTTTAGAATTTCTTAGCGGTATTACCAAGGGGCAATGGGAATATTATATAAATCCAGATTGGAAAAAGCTTCTTGAAAAGTAAACTTAGAGAAATCATCCATAGTTTCTACTAATATTGAAGAAGTTGTATATTTGGAATATTATACTAATATCTACTGAAATTGTTTATATTACTTACTCCAACTTTTTGGTTTAAAAAGCATTCATCTGCTTATCTATCTCACATTTTAAAATTTCCAAATAGCATAAATTACATTTATGCATTGTTTATAATATGAATACAAACATTATTTATATTGATGATCTTCAGATGTTCTGACATGAATAGAGACTGACATGATACAGTTTTTGTGCCCTGTTTAAATATATTATTTTCTCCATTTGTAGTAGAGTGGAATGGCAGTTAACTAGACTCCAATTATCCAAATTTATTTCATTTGGAGACTGAAATGGTTATTTCCACTGAGCTGCTATTACAAGATGCAAAGGAAAAGAGATAAAAAAAATAAATTGAATGTTCATTTTGGCAGCTATTTTAATTACGAATATTGTAAGGGTGTATTTTAAAATACAACTTTCTTCTTTCATGTTATATTATAAATAGAAATTTTTATTTCTCCTTTCCATGAAATGTATACTCTGGAAAGTCTCCAGGGCAATATTAACCACCTTGGAGTACTAGTACTGAGAAAATGCTTAGTAATAAAAATAATGCCTTATAAATCTTTAACTCACTGATTCTTGTTGATTTTTGGTAATCTGAAAAAAAAATCATCTTAAAATATTGTGTTTATATTTCTAAATCTTAAGTCTAATTGTAAAATTTTTCATTGCAAAAAATTTTAGTTTTCTTTTTTCCCTGAATGTGTTGATGAAAACGAGAAAATAATTGAAGCCAAAATTTTAAAGTTACAGAAAATATCACACCTATTTAAATGTTTATTATGGTTTTTACATTTCTGTTATTTGGTGACATTCCTGTACTATAGTTGGTCACAGTAGAGTTCTGTCTCAGTCCATTTGGGCTGTTATAACAAAACGCCATAGACTGGGTGGTTTTTGTACAACAGTAATGTATTTCTCACAGTTCTCGAGGCTGCAAAGTCCAAGATAAAGGTGCCAGTAGATTGGGTGTCTGATGGGGGCCTACTTCTTGGTTCACAGATGTCTGCCTTTTTGCTATGTCCTCACATGGCAGAAGGGGCAAAGGGACTCTCTGGAGTTTCTTTTATGAGGTCACTAATGCCATTCATGAAGGCTCCACCCCCATAACCTTATCACCCAGAGGCCCCATTTCCAAGTACCATTGCCTTGGACCTTAGGATTTAACATGTGGATTTTTGGACAGGACACAAAATTCAGTCTATAGCAAAGACCTGCTGGGTATCTGGAATTTTAATTATGTTTGAGTTTTTCATTGAGCTTTAGATTGTTCACTTGTTTTACTCCATACTTTTTGTATCAGATAGTTTTAATTTTTACAACCAATATTTTTTGAACACCGAATTTGCTTGGTCTAAATTTAAAATGCAAATGTAAATTGCATTTGTATAAGTCTCTTCCATACAGTATTATACTTGATCTTCATACTAACCGTGTGAAGTATGTTTTATTTTCTCATTTGTGTACATGAAAAAAACTGAAGATTTGATCATTTATTTGTACTGAAGTCACAGATTTAAAAATTTACTAGATTTTAAGTTTTGATCAGGAGATAAGACTAGAGAAACATAGGATTTTCTTCCTAACATGATGCCTTTTTTTTTTTTCTATCATGGTGCCTTTAAGTATTACACATGCTGCCACCATCTGTGACCTGGACCATTGTTATAATGTCCTAACTGTCAGTCTGTTCTGGCCCCTTTCTGATTCATTTTCTACTTGGCAGCTCTAATAATAAAAACAAACAAATAGTCACAAATTATATCATGCCATTCTCCAGCTTGAAATCCTTTGTGTTTATAGTACTATCCAAACTCTTTACCAATCTTTATAGTCCTCCCTGTGTGTTCTGGCCCTGGCCTAACATCCATCCTCATCTAAGGACACTCACTTCCTAACTCTGGCCTTCTCTCTGTTTCTGGTACCTGTCTGACATTTCCTGCCTTGAGGTCTTTGTGCTTGCCAATCTTTCTACCTGAACTGTTCTTCCCATCATTAAACTCCAAACTTTATGATAAAATGATGAGGAATATGGGGTCTAGATGCAAATTGATAGTTGAAATCCCAGCTCTCCTTAGAATTTGTCTGAATGACTTTGGAAAAATTAACAATGCCTGTATTTTCATCTACTTAATGGGGATAAGACTATACAATTATATTATGTAAGAATCAAATGAGATAATCCCTCAAAAGCATGTAGCAATTTCCTGGTATACTATATGTGCCAAATAAGTTTTAGCTGCTAGTATTATTTTCATCACTATTACTATTATTACTACCACTGATGTCAGTTTCTTAGTGTAGCTTTCTGTGACCCATAGTATCTCAAGAAAGAGGACCCATTTGTCTTTATTATAGCACCCCTTTCATCTGCATTCTAATTTTTTCATGACTTGTAATTATGTGTTTGTTGTTTACTTATTTATGTTCTGCCCTTACCACTAGGATAAAAACCGGGACCAGCAGGTGTTGTTCTCTGTTGTCTCCCCAGCACTTACACTTCATAATTTTTGAATGGATGAATAGAGGTAGTGTTACCTTGAATGTCCTTGAGACTGTTAATCAAAGATATTCTTGCCTTGTGGCCCTTCTGTAAAGAGAGCTACATTTCATTTCCCACATTTGCCCCTTTGCTTTGAACCCACTGTACATGACTTTTCTGTTACTTTATTTTTACAGAGCAGAAGTCTTTCTTTGCCCACTACGGGGGATTGAGATGGGTCTCTCAGAGAGTTCATAGGCCTCTGTTTAGATAATTTAAATCCTCATGAAAGGAGAAGGGAAATGTTTAGACTGTCCATGTTTCATTTTGTCAGATGAGGTATTTTTTTGTCTGCCAGGGTGGAGAAAAGAGTTCCAGTTATAGGCAGCAGAGACAAGGCACTTTACCTCTCTGGGGAAGGGTTCTAGGCACTGCTTCCTTTCTTGGCACAGCATCTTAATATAACACCTAAGTCCACTGTAAGCTGTGAATGTGCACTAAGCCCAGCACTTCCAAGGAGGCATTAGGATAGGTGCTAATTGGATTTGTCTTGCACAATCAACAGTCAGCGCATAGCCAGCCGAACTTGGGGCTACTGTTGGTATTCTACTGAGAATCTTGTCCATGGTTCCCCCAGTGATAAATTCTGATAAGTTTTCACACTAACTTTGGTGGACAGACTTTCGTGGTCATACCTGAATATGCCTTGTTTCCAGATTTTCTTGCCAGTATCCATGTGGGCAATTTAACGGAAACTGGTATGATAATCTTGTTACAGTGAAGCGTAGAAACTGCTCACTCAGCTTCAGCCATACTAGCTTCCTCAGTGTCCCTGAAAGCACGTTCCTGCCTCAGGGCCTTTATACTCAGTTCCCTGGCTTGGAATGCTCTTCCCAAGATATCCAGGGTTTGCTCCTTCGCTTCATTCAAGGAATCTTGAAATGTGTATTTTTTTACAGGTTGGGCCAGTATAGAATTCTTTTAGATGTGTCACAATAATCCCAGTTGTTTATGTACATGTCTTTTCGGGTATGTAAATTGTGACACATTTGTATTGTAAAATTATATTTGAATGGAATAATTTCTTTCTGTAGTTTTATTTCATTTTGTATACAAGAAATTTTATTCTTTATGTGTATTTAGACTGCATCCCAGGTTTTTCTACCTGCTTGTGGAAGCCTATTCAAAATCCTTCTAGAACCAGAATGAATGAGATTTCCTTTGAAATATTAGTACTATAATGTTTACGTAAGAAATTTATAGCTTTATCTAAAATGACAGCAAATTCTATGCCAAGGAAAATACATTTTATTAAAGCCACTTTTTTTTTCATGTCTACTCTTTGGAAGTTACTGGGTTAATTGGGTTCTATGTGGGCTTAATGGGGTTTGTGATGGAATCCCTGCCATGAGGCCCCGAGGTAGGAATGTGCTTTCAGGGACACTGAGGAAGCTAGTATGGCTGAAGCCGAGTGAGCAGTTTTTATGCTGCATTGTAACAAGATTTATCATACCAGTTTCTGTTAAATTGCCCATGTAAATACTGGCAAGAAAATCTGGAAACAAGGCATATTCAGGTATGACCAGGAAAGTCTGTCCACCAAAGTTAGTGTGAAAATTTGTCAGAATTTATCACTGAGGATACACACACATGAGGAAATAATGGTAACAATGATGATAGTAGGTAACATTTATTGAGTATGTATTATGTGGCAGGCAGCATTTTAAGAATTTTATTAAAATGACCATTATTAAGGCGCTGTGTCTTTTCACTTTCAGAATCTCAGGATCTGAGAGTGGTAAAGGATCTTGCTTTAGTATTATGAACCTGGGAGGGAGCTCTTCTCCGATATTATTGACAGGTATTCCTACAGGATCTGCATGGAGATTTACAAGAAGGGCAGGGCTCTGAGCTCCTGAAGGAGTAGCTCACAGAGCCCAGAAGGAGCTGAAGCTGAAAGATGAGGACGATGAGCAGCTGTGGGAGGTGTGGGAACCCCTGGAGCAGGAGCTGGAGGTGTTGCTGATGGCTAGACTTTCTGAGGAAGCCTACAAGATGATATGAGAAGCTCTCATGAAATAGGTGGCATCAGAAAAGCTGCCGAAGGAAGTGGTGGGTAGAATTGACATGCTGCAGGTGGAGGTGACAGCCTTGAACATACCAGTCATCACATCTACATCCAGCCTCTTCCAACTATGAGCCCCACTTATAGCTGCTGAACTCTGCTAAGACTGGGCCCCACAAGGGCCGGAAACACTAGCAGCTCCCTCTGCCCAGCCGTGAGCCCCTCTGTGGGACATACCGTTGCCATAGACGAGGAGGACAAGGAGATGGGTATGGCCCTTTTTGCAGAATTCTAAGCCTGGAGGGAATTGCATATCGTGAACAAGCCCTATTCCTTCCTCGGAAGGGTATACCCAGAGGATGTGGGCCCTTGCCTGGACTTTATAATGTGGGATTTCTTGGTGCTGTTGTAGGCCAGTCTGGAGGACAACAAATGCTCACCATCTAGCCCATGGCTTTGCAGATGCTGCTGCAGTAAGAGTGGACACAGTTAAGTGTGGCAGCGCCAATATATGTGCCCACACCTGCTAGTACCACATCTGGCTCTGTCACTTTGAGAGCCACAATTACATCTCACCATCCTTTCTAGCTTGGATCACTGTAGTGTGCAATTTTGTCACTTTCATCTACTACATCCAGCAAGACCTGTTGCATAAAAATATGAAGCCAATGTTTTGGGAGATCACAAAGCTGCAAAAGGAGGTGAAGCTGGCCCAGCTTAGATTCTTCCCCTAGGAGGCCTAGGGTATTACCTGGGTCTGGAGGCAGGGGCTATGGGCTGGGCAAACAGCTGCTCCCAAATGGGCAGACACATAAAAAGACAAGGTCCTAGGGGGCCTGGGTGGCTCAGTTGGTTGGGCAACTGCCTTCATCTCAAGTCATGATCCTGGAGTTCCGAGATCGAGTCCCGCATCGGGCTCCCAGCTCCGCAGGGAGTCTGCTTCTTCCTCTGACCTTCTCTCCTCTCATGTTCTCTCTCTCTCTCAAATAAATAAATAAAATAAATAAATAAATAAATAAAATCTTAAAAAAAAAAAAAAAAGACAAGGTCCTAGAGCCAGTCCTGAGCCAGAAGCCAAACATCTGCCTAGGAGGAACAAATGGCCAGGACCTGGAGGCAGCACTGAGCCGGCACCAAATATCCGTCCCAGGACAGATGGAGTGACAGATTTGTACGTGAGATAACCTGTCTTTCTTCCCTATTGAGTTCTACAATTCCCAAGGAGATTTTCAAGAAAGCACCAAATGCCAAAAAGCTCAGAGCCTTAAATGCTTCCAATGGAGTGAGGTCGTTCCCTACCTCCAGAGGCAGCTAACTCTATGAATATCTACAATTATTACATAATACTTACTGTGTCTTCTGCCCTTTGTAGGTCCCTTGCTATTGTCTAACTCCTCTTCTATGTTATAGACCATCACATACTTGAAAATAGGAATGTATCCCTTGTGGGGAAGTCCGGCACTTTTGTGGTAACGTCAACCTTCACAAAGTATCCCTGAATCAGTAATGGCAGAAGCAGTGCTTACTCTTGCCCTCACTCCATCTTTCCAGGTCTGCAGTGAATTCCTTGAGGGCAGAGGCTTTTGCTGTATTCATGGTTTTATACCCAGTATCCTGCACTCAGCTGTGTAAATGAGTGAAAGTGTGAATAAATACCAGTGTGGGATTAATATGTTGGCTCCCAAGTTTAGCTTGGATAGGACCAAGATTTAGAGAATTCTAATCCTGTATTTTGTCATCACTATTCTTCTGCCTCTTTCCTCCTACCCCACCACAGTTGTGCTCCTTCTGTTCTTAGAGCATTAACGAGCATTAACGATCCAGTGACGTTTGGAAAGAAAGGTAAAAGCTGTTATATCTCACCTTAGCCCTCTTCTCTTTGATGGGGAGAAATGAGGAAATCATCTGATCAGCACAGAATCCAGAATAAGACTAGGGTGACAGGAGAGCTGGGGGACAATCCAGGAGAAATGATATGATAGCAGAAAACATCAGGGTGTTTGCCATACACTATGGCAGGCATACCCAGTATATTTTACTCCTTATGTAATTGAAAGAGAGATGACTAGGAGAATGAGAGGAGATATATTTTTGAATTCTAGTGGAGGATGACAAATTAAAGTCCTAATAACCAATTTAAAGATGACATATATTTATAGAATTTGTCAAGTACCATGAGGAATATAATAAATATTTTACATGTCCACATGTCATGCTACCTTAGCAAGACCGAAGACTCCTTACTCAAGGAGACTGACTTCATCTTTGTACTCCCAACATGTCTTTCTTTATGAAATTGTACATAAGAGATGCTTAGTAACTGGTGAATTACATAGAGTAGGGGAATTTCCTCTATACTATAGGGGAACCAATATATAAACTCTCCAAGAGTTTATAATCTCTTGGAGAAACTGAATATAATAGTATGGGAAGTTAAATAGGAACAAGAAAAAGTACACACCCTGCTCAAATGGGATTTATTCCAGGTATGCAGTGCTGATTCAGTGCCTGAAAACCAATCAGTATAATGTACTTAACTTTTGTAATCCATTAACTTTAGTTAACGACACTGTATCTATGTGCATTCATTAATCATAATAAATGTACCATAACAATGTAAGATAATAATAATTGGGGAAACTGGGTGAAGGGTATGTGGGATACAATCTTCATAATTTTTCTATAAATCTAAAACTGTTCTAAATTTAAAAATTAATTTAAAAATGCATGGTTATGGGGCGCCTGGTTGGCTCAGTGGGTTAAGCCTCTGCTTTCGGCTCAGGTCATGATCTCAGGGTCCTGGGATCAAGCCCCGCATCGGGCTCTCTGCTCAGCAGGAGCCTGCTTCCCCCTCTCTCTGCCTGCCTCTCTGCCTACTTGTGATCTCTCTCTGTCAAATAGATAAATAAAATCTTTTAAAAAAATGCATGGTTATAAAGTACATAGTAAACTGTAGACATACTAAGTCTCTATATAAATTCAAAGAGATACAATATTGTAATGTGGTTAAGATTAATAGCTAATCTTTGGATTAATGGCTAGAGTTCTCATCCTTGTCCTGTTACTCTCTGGCTAGATGGCCTTACAGATTATTTAAACTTTTCTGTAAAATGGGGATAACATATTTCCTCCATAGGGATATTGAGGTTTAAACCAGAGAGTGACTGCAGAGTGCTCAAGACAGTACCTGCTGTATGTTAGGGTGCTGTGGTTGGTAGAGAAATCAATATTTCTTGGGGTAGGTAGGCCTGAAGCCAGGTCTTGAAGAATAGGTAGGATTTAGAAAGGGGAAAAGGATATATATCACAAATTCTAGCTCTGACATTGAATTTGCTTTGTGACTTTAGACGAGTGTATGAAATTCTCTGTGTGTAGTTTTCCTTTTCATTAAAAAGAGTTTGTTGCAATCACAGTGCTTGGTTCATAGTTGGTACTCAACAAGTAACAGTTGTTTTTATCATAGATGTAGTTACTGTCACCGTTGTCATCGTTGTTGTCGTCATTAAATCAGGGTAGGGGATGGATAGGAATTAGGGTTTCTTGGAGCTGAGGTTTCAGCTAATGGAGGGAAGCAATATTTATATTTAGGGAAGAGTCTGATTACAAATATAAATAAAAGAACTATTAGAAAAATAGAAAACTTTAAAAAAAAAAATAGAAAACTTTGATCATGATTACAGGGATTTAAGCTGGCTATAATGTCTAGGATGTGGGGGACTTTCAACAGAGTAAGTTTTATTTCACATCAATATTCTGAAAGAAATTAATGAATACCAGATTATACTTTTGCAATGGCTTTTTTGTTAACCTTACAAACAAAGCTAGCTTGCTTGCTTCCTTCCTCCCTCATTCTTTCTTTTTTTCTCTCTCTTTCTTCCTTAGAAGGACTAAAATTTGTATTAAAAATTTTTTTGTTTTTGTTTTTGTTTTTATTTTATTTTATTGTATTGAAACCTATGATAAGAAACAGGGAAAAGGACCATACTCTGCAGCTTGCTACTGTGACCACAACCTTTGGAATTAAATTTGAAAATGTTAAGTGGTTGATGTAGAAAACTGCAATAAAGCACTAGAAATCATATTTGTATTCCAAAAAAAGAAAAAATGTCCTTTTTGTTTGGGTATTTATGTCAGAGTTAGTGATAATTCACCTAGTTTCAGCTAGTAATTATGTGTTAATAAGCATTTTCCTTAATTATTTTTTTCTCTCTTAGAACGGTATCGCATTCAGAGTGAACAGTTTGAAGATCTTTGGCTCATAACAAATGAACTTATTATCCGTCTTCAAGAATATTTTGAAAAACAGGGAATCAAAGATTTTGCCTGTTCTTTTTCTGGATCTATGCCCCTTCAAGAATATTTTGAGTTGATTGATCATCATTTTGAGGTGTGTACTATCGTAACTCACATTACCTGAAATTTTTCTGTGTATGAAAGAGAAGAGATGCTACAGAGGAAAGAATTCTAGTATACTTGGCTATTAGATCGAGTGCTTCAAGTAGTTATTTTACGTGGAAGGTAGATTTTGTGTATCTGTTCTTGCCCTCTTGCCCAGTTTGTGATCACTTGCAGACATTAACAGAGTGACTGCCTGGAGCAAAGCATGTGCTCTGGCTTCAGAACAGAGCTGATTTAATTCTCCCACATGGGGACTTAACCTTTGACCCCAGTAACCCAGTGTTAAAACTATTTGAGCTTATCGGCAGCCATTTGGCTAACTAATTCTAGCAGGCCATAAATGAGGTGTGATTATAAAGTAAAGTGATTTTTCCTTTTCTTTTTTAACAAGCACATCAGAACTTCTGCATCTGAATGAGGGTTAACCATATAAAATATTCTTCAGTATCTGGCACACTGGGCACTTAGTAAATGCAGAATGATTGAATGTCTAAACAGATAAGATCTGACAATGACTGTGTTGCCTGAATATTTTTGCATTTCTTCTGTGCAAGAGCCTGTGTTAGATTGTCCTGAGTATCATGATCGTGTAAAATCTTTATTCTTTGAAGACCGATTTGGTATTTGGAAATAGGAGTCATGTTTGGTAAATGAACTGGACAAATGACAGTCATTGTTTTAAAAATATCTCATGTGTTAAAAAAAATTCACCAGATTCTATTTACTTATTTGCCCATAAATAAAGACTCTGTAGGCAATTATAAGGGCTGGGGCGGGCGGGGGCAGATTTCAAAAGGATTTTGAACATTATTCAAGGAAGCATTGGTCTAGCATAACTACTTTTTAAGGAATCAGTAGGTTTTTGCATTTCAGTTTATAAACAACGATATGTGAGTGTGTACGGGACAGAGAGAGTATGTCCTGTCTCATGAACATTCTATCGTTCAATCCCTTGGACATTCTAAGAACATTGACTTTAACCTATAAAGACTTCTTCTTTTGGTAGAGAACGAACATAAAGGGAAAATTTCAATGCATACAATCACAAATTACATGTTGTTATCAAATTAATTGAGCTTACTTTGGTTATCTTTCATCTATGCTGATAGTATTTTATAGGGCAGTATGCTTTTGGCCAAATCATGGCACCAAAATTGACATTTGGGGAATATATTTAGGTATTTTAAGGATTGAGAACCTTTGCAATCCTCTAGGATATATTTAAAAAAATTCCTGCTTCACTGTGCAAAACTGGGATCTAGTGGTTTATGGAAGAGTCTACAAAAAGACTATACTAATTATGTATTTGTAATATTTAAAACACAAAATATTAGATTCTGATTGACTGTAAGTTTGACATACAGACCCCCTCCCCCCATTTGCTGGCTAGTAAATCTCTGGAGTTCCATATCAGGGGCATTTTCTTTCTGGGAGGGGTTTAGGGAACATGATGAACTATAGGCACTTCCATTTGTTACACAGTTTAAAAGAAACATTATTATATTTCCTTTCTCTCTGGCCCCACTTTCTGCTTTTTTAAAAAAGATGTGATTTTATTCTTTTGAATTAAGATGGCTTTTGGAATCCTAGTGTCTCTTAGTGTTAGCTCCATGAAGGTAGGAAATTTTGTATGTTTTATTCATTGCTATAATTTCTAGTATGTAGAGCAATGCTTGCTTGGCCCTTGGATCAATAATACTTATTAAATGTTGAAATTCTGACACATGAAAACATTTCAATCACTGATGTTTGGTTACACATTCAATGGAATACCTGGGTGATGTGTCAGTATTGAAAGTATTGAAAGTATTAAATTTTTTTGTGTTTCATGAATCTAGTAAATAAAATATTAAAGCTGGAAATTATATTATTAAAAGTGTATTATCGATAATCAGGCTAATATTTCTTTTTTTTTTTAAGATCTTATTTATTTATTTGACAGAGAGAGAGATCACAAGTAGGCAGAGAGACAGGCAGAGAGAGAGGGGGAAGCAGGCTCCCTGCTGAGCAAAGAGCCTGATGTGGGGCTCCATCCCAGGACCCTGAGATCTTGACCTGAGCCGAAGGCAGAGGCTTTAACCCACTGAGCCATCCAGGCGCCCAGGCTAATATTCTTTTTAAAGAAATTTAGTTATTTAAAAAATATCATTTAACTTTTTTTAATGAAAAGGTTTTTTTTTTCCCCCTTCAAGAGAATATTCTTTGATTTAGTTAGTTATTAATGCTTCTGAAATTGGGATTAAAAGACAGTAATAAAATTCCAAGTTTTTTTTTTTTGTAGTCATGTGTCTGGAGAATGCATACACTGAAAAGGAAGTTTGGTTTGATACAAGAAATGTAATAAACCGTAATATGTTTGATTTCTTTTTTTTTTTATCCCCAAATACTTTTATTTTATTTTTTCAGTGTTACAAGATTCATTGTTTATGTACCACACCCAGTGCTCCATGCAATACGTGCCCTCCTCAATACCCACCACCAGGCTCGCCCATCCCCCCACCCCCTCCCCTCCAAAACCCTCAGTCTCTTGTTCTGAGTTCACAGTCTCTCATGGTTCTTCACCCCTCCAATTTCTGAACTTCTTTTTTTTTTTTTTTTGAGAGGGGGAGAAAGTACGGTTGAGTGGTGGGGTGGGGTGGGGAGGGTGTTAGGAGGGGTTGTGGAGGGCAAGGTACAGAGCGAGAGGAAGAAAGAGAATCTTAAGCTGGTTTCATGCTCAGCTCAGAGACAAATGCAGGGCTGAATCTCAGGTCCCTGAGATCATGACCTGAGCTGAAATCAAGGGTCGGATGCTTAACCAACTGAGCCACCCAGGTGCCCCTGATTTCTGAACATTTTGAAAATGCTATTTATTTCAGGACTAATTGATGACTGTTTTGTAAAGTTGAATTAGCAGTTTACATAATCTGATTTCATGGAGTGTTCCTGCTACTCTATGACTCTCACTAGCTTCTTTTATTTTAATAATATTAAATTCAAAGGTTATGAGAAGAGCTGTAGTAAAAAAAGTTTATTTTTGATTCTCATCCTCCAGCCACTCAGTTTCCTCTTAGGAAGCAACTTTTGGTGTCCCGTTTCTTGTGTATATTTTTAGAACTATTATATGCAATCCCAACTATGTTAATGTACAGATTTCTTTTTAAAAAATAAATGAATGGTAGCATATTGTACATACTATGTATTTTGTTTTTGGTTTTGTTTTTTGCTTTGTTTCATTCAATGCATCTTTGGATAACATTGCATATTAGTACTAGGTAGTTCTGCAAAGTAGTCTTCTTTATTATTTAAGCTATTTCCCGATTGATGGGTATTTTGATTATTAATAATATCTTATTATGATACAACAGAACAAATAATTCTATAATGAATATCCTTGTATGTACATTACTTTTTATAAGCATACCTCTAGGATAAATTGCTAGAAATGGGCTTGCTAGATCAAAGGCTATATTGTTTGAGAGTTATTTATTTGTATTAGCTTTTCTATGAATTTTGTCCTTTTTCCTATTGATTGATACTCTTTTCTTACTGATTTGTATTGTACTTTGGCCCTTTTCTCTTTGATTATTAGATGTTATCTAGGTATTATGGGTTCGACTTTTTGTCTCTGTGGATATTGCTATTATTTTTTGTGGTTTGTTGTCTTGTCACTTTACTTATGATATTTTTCTTTTTTTTTTTAACTATAGAATTCCTTTTTTTTTTTTTTTTTCCTTAGTTACAAATTTATCAGGGGCGTGAGTGTTTATGTGTCTGGGTTTTGGCTTTTGCATAGTTATAAGGGTCTCTCTCATGCCAAGATTATTTAAGAATTCTAAATTTTCTATTACTTTTATTGTGTCTAAATTTTTTATTCCTCCAAGTGATTTTGCTGTAAAGACTGCTTTGTTGTGCACATTTAACCTGAATTTAAGAAATTCTTTATCGTAGTTGCGGATAAATGGTGAAAAATTAGAAGAACTCTTATCTGAAAGAGCCGTACAATTTCGGGCCATTCAGCGCCGACTATTGACAAGATTCAAAGATAAAACACCTGCCCCCCTCCAACATCTGGACACCTTGCTAGATGGAACTTACAAGCAGGTAAATATATCAATGATAGTTTTCCACTACTGAATATGTTTACCCCTCACCCTAGAGTCATGTACTGGAATATCAAGATAAAGTATTTCTTTCCTATGTACTGTGGAGCAGGGAATGGCACATAAGGTTTAGAGTCAGAAAAACCTGGGTTCAAATGTCCAGCTTTGCAACTTTCTAATGATTGATCTTGAGTAAATTACATAAGATCCATCAGTTTCCACATTTTACCCAGAGTTATTATGAAGATTTTTGATGATTTATGTGAAGAAGCCAGCCAGCACAATGCCAGGGACATAGTATGTGCTTGATAGATAGTACTTATTATGCTTAGTGTTATTATTAAATAATTCTACGTGCATCTCATAATTATCACCATAATTAAATTCCTACTGAACAACATCATCACCATGATGATTCCTACTGAACAACTGGCTGATTCTTCTTTCCAGCAATGGTTTTACCCTTTGCATGGCTAGGGTGATCTGACTCTCATTCTTACAGTATTATGTCACCAAAAGCTATACAAAATTATCATCTCTGGCTTGAAGTAATAATTTTTAAAATTTAAGATTTCATGGGTAAAACCTCTGCTAGTTCCACTATAATGGAGTCAGCTTTGAATGACTACATGTCTTCTTATGCTTCTATATAATATCATTAATCTGTTTCAAGATCAGTGTTGATGGTATGAGTATTCTGTCCATTTTTAATTGAATATTTTATTGAGATAGTTATATATTCACTTGCAGTTATAACAAAATACAGTTAGATGTCATGTGTCCTTTATCCATTTTCCTCCAGTACCAACATTTTGCAAGCCTACGGTATATCATAGCCAGGATATTGGCATTGAAAAAGTCCATGGATTTTATTCAGAATTTCATAATTTTGCTTGTGCTAGTTAGTGCATTTGTGTATTTTAAGTTCTATACAATTTTAGCATATGTGTAGGTTCATGTACCCACCACCACATTGAAGATATTGAAAGCTCCTTCACCACAAAACTCCCTCATGTTGCCTTTTATTGCCACCCCTTACCTCCTCTACTATGCCCTCCTCTACTATGCCTTACTATGCCCTGCCCTCCTCTACTATAGTCTGTTGATTTTGAATGGACAAATCAGATTTTTTTTTGGTTATCTTCTCTAGAGGAAAGAAGAATAGCTTACCATGTAGACATCAATAAATGTATTGATGATACAGTTATTTCTTGAAATATTCATGGTTATGTGAAAATTAGAAGCAATTTGAGGGACGGACTGTACAAGTGATAGGGTATTAGAACACAGGGCTTGGAGTCCAGTTCTGTCATTTATTAGCTGTATGGCTTTTGGCAGTTCCTGACACTTTCAGAGCTTCAGTTTCTTTCCATAAAATGGTATAAATACTATGTTGTTACAAAGATTCTATTTGCTAATGTATGTGGAAATGCTTGGTAAATTGTTTTACAAATCTAAATGGCCAGTTTCCTTTGTGCTGGAGCAATTATGCCTCCTACGTCAGTGGACACTAATGACCCTCTTTCTCTTCCACACTTCTTTCCTCTCTTAAGTACACTTTTTGTTTCGGTTTGTTTTTCATTTCCTTTCTTTTTTTTCCTCTTCCTTCATGTCTTTTTGATGACTTAATCTATCTCATTCTTAGGCCTTCCCCGCTGTGCTTGGGCTACAGATACGCTGACTCTTGTCTTTAATGATACCGTATATTTTTTGTGGACACAACAGCAGAGGGGTGTTTAAAGGAATTTGGTGAGGATGTTTGATGTAATGCTTTCCATATTTTCTATATAGCAGGACTTGCTTTCCTTTGTTTTTTGTATGTTTGAAGTGCTGGGGGTTTTTGTTTTTGTTTTCTGTTGTTTTCGCTTAGCCTTAATGTTGGGTTTCTACATGATTTGTAATATTACAGACAAGATTATCAAAGCCATGGGTTTTAGCTCGAATCCATATTTTTAAGTTAAATTAAATTTTAGATTAAAAGAGAATGAATAAGCTTTTGAAAGATATGAATACTATAAGGAATTTGACTTTTAATGTAAGTAAGTCATTACTTTTACTATTCACTTTTATTTATTTATTTATTTGTTAAATAAAACAATTATAAATTATAGATAATAATAAACATAATAATATATATAAGTTACTGTATATAATAAATATATAAAATGTGCATAATATAAACAAGAAATTAAATAAATATTATTTTTTATTTTATTATTTTATTTTATTATTATTTACTATTCACTTTTATACTAAAATTATAGTGAGATATTGATTGTTTTCTATTTTAACGCTCTTTAAATTTTAATGACCTAGTGATACATAAATATAATTTCCCAGAGAAAATGATAAGATTATACACAGTGCTAAATTCTCTATCATGGCCCTTGATCATCTCCTCAAAAATGTAATACCTTTATGTTTTTGTGTCTTTCCAGACTTTTTTTTTTGCATTTAGAAATGAAGTATTGTGAGGCTAAAATAATCCATAAATAGTATTGTACTATATGTATTGGTATACTTTTTTCTTTTTCTTCTCTAACAGTATGTAGTGGAGCTCTTGCCATATTAATGTACAGATCTACCTCTCTGTATGTTATATAGGATATAGATATTCTGTAGTATGGACAAACTACAATTTGTTGAAGAACAGATCTTAACAGTAGTTTCAGTGTTGAGTCTAACAGTGAGAAAAATCACTTTTAGATGGCTCTACTGTGACCAAACAGGCATATGACATACTTCGTTATCACATACTTTCTGTACCTAGTATAAATTTTTCTTATCTTTATACTTCATGTGGGTTTGGGGCATGATTTAATTGGCAGATTGGCCAAACGCATGAAATAATGAGCCATGCTAGAGTGTGATCTTACTTTCCATGGCATGACTGTCAATAGATTTTCTTTTCTTTTTTTTTTTTTTTAAAGATTTTATTTATTTATTTGACAGAGAAAAAGAGATCACAAGTAGGCAGAGAGGCAGGCAGGGAGAGAGGGGAAAGCAGGCTCCCTGCTGAGCAGAGAGCCCGGTGTGGGGCTCGATCCCAGGACCCTGAGATCATGACCTGAGCTGAAGGCAGAGGCTTAACCCACTGAGCCACCCAAGCGCCCCTGTCAATAGATTTTCAAAGTGTTTTCCTAATATAGCAGTTTCAAATTAGATCTGTTACCTGTGTAAAATCCTTATTTTCTCATGTGTAGGGAGCATTTAACTTTTTTTATTAGTACTTCTGTGAATCTTAGTGCCACTTTAGTTCAACCAGGAACAGTAAGAGAAGCACTCTGAGCTGTCCAGTAAAAGATTTACATTTTATTGCATTTATCTGGAGAATGTTACATTGTTAGCATTTAATGAACAGTGATAACTGGCTTATGTGAAAATAGAAGCAGAAGCCAGTATCCTTCTAAAACTAGTGTATAAACTCTGTAGGCAAGAACTATTTTTTTGGGGTTTTTTTTGCCTTATGTACTGCTATTTCTTAGGATGATACATTTCTTGCCACATTATAGTTGCTTAATAAATATTTGCTCTATGAATGAATTCTTTATTGCCACTAATATAATTTATTGACACTATGTTTTCGATAAGGGCAGCACTACAAAGAACAGATTGGTAGATAATTCTTTGAGTTCAGGCTCATGAATTATTGGGAAGGTTTATTTTACAATCCCAAAAGCCACTAAAGGAAACTCTCTTCTGTCTTCCTAAGTAATTTAGTTGGAGGACTCAGGCAAACTGTCATAGCTAGGAAAGTTTTATAGCTGCAAATTCTTGACTAAGAAAATCTTTTTTTTTTTTTTTTTTTTTAATGTGTATGTGTATGCCAAAGTAAATTTGAAATAATCATCTGTTGAAATACCTCTGTGCAGGTAGGACATTGTTGAGGTTGAATCCTAAACCTTGTTGATGTTGTTCTGAGTGGCGTAAGAATTAATTGGGTTCTTTCAATATTAATATTATGTCCAGGAGCACGAAAAGTTTAATTATCTTCATTTCTTATTTACGTAATTATTGAGTTCTTCCTCTTGGAAGGCAATTTCTTTCATGTCTAGGAAGCTAGGATAGGATATAGAAATGTACAACTGGAGGAAGTTTGGGGGTCTTACAGGTATTAGGTGGTCTAGGAACTGCTATGGATTCTAATACAGTTCTTAGGACAAACTGAAAGTGAAGACCAAGGTCCTTCATATACAAATGATTAAGCTTCGCTGACTTGGCTATAATGTGAATTAGTTTGTATAGTATACTCATTCATGTAAACTGTCAGTTTATCAGGTACGCAAGTAGGTAAGGCCAGGGCAAGCAGTATAAGATCTGTGCCTTTGGTGTTTACCAGAAACTGCAGTTACCACTAGCTTACATAGTGAGCCCATGAAGGAGGCCTCTAATCTTTGAATGACTTGGGGTTTAGGTACTTTCGATTCTGGTCCACAAGAGCCTATTAGAGAAAGCCACTGCTTCTAAGGTTGCAGTAAGACATCCAGCATTGTTTCCTTTAAATACATGCTAATAAATGCTCTAGGGTTTAAAGTGGCATATCTGATGTGTCCTAGTACAATGGTTAAGAACTCTAGAGTCAGCTTGCTTGTGTTCTAGTCTTGGCTCTGTGACATTGGGCAAATTACTTAGACAAAGAGAAAACAAAACCGATACTAAGCATTAGTTTTCCTACCTGTAGAATGCTTCCTTTTTCATGGGGTTGTTATGAGGACTGAAATCTATAAACACATAAATTGCTTAGACTATTGCATGGTACAGAATGAACTCTCAACAAATGTTAACTACAACTCTGGGGGACTCTTCTTCATTTTTTTTGAGTAATAAGTTATGCCATCTCATCTCATCAAATGGCACTATTCATTTTTCAGACAAGAGAGGTTATAATAATACATCAAAGTTATATAATAATACAGAGTTCCTGAAACTCTGCTATCTGGCAACCTCAAATCTAGACCTCAGCCAAGAATGAGGAAGATCTTGTATCCTCAGGGGCATCCCCACACTCCTTTGTGTGTTGTTTGGTTCCAGAGAGGATACCAAGAGGGAAGGTGCATCAGGATCATGAAGTCAAGTGGCTGTACTTCCTGAATCCCTGATTGTTTCATCTGGATGTATCCCTAGAAGAAAAACGAAAAAAAATTACACACACACACACACACACACACACACACGTATGTGTGTGTATTTACATATACATACTGCTTTGCAGAAATGTTGTACCCAATTACAGTTTTGCAAACAGTATATGAAAATGTCTGCTTCCTAGGTATTATTGTTTTGATCTTTACAATTTTGAACCGAAAAAAGAATTTGATTGTTGTTTTATCTTTCTTTGCTTACTAGTTAGACACTGAATATTTTTAAAATGTTAATTAGCCATCTGTATTCATTATGTAGTGATTTATGTTTGTATGTTTTTTGTTCTATCAGGTAGTTCAGCTTTTTCTTGTTATCTTGTGTATGTTAGGAGTGGCAATCTTTTATCATACTTTTGTCATGCATAAAAAATACATATATAAGGGATGTAATCTCTCTTCATGTATCAAAAAAGTTTTACCAATTTGTCCTTTGCTTTTTATTTTTATTTATAGTATTTTCTTGACATGTGAAGTTTAAAAAGTATTTATATAGTAAAATCTATCCATCTTTTTCCTTTAAGTTTCTCTGCCTAGGAAAGCCAAAGCCTTTCCCATGCCAAGAGTACATGGATATCAACATATAATTTATTCTAGCATTTTTATGCTATCATTCTTTATATATACTTTTAAAATCCATCTGGAATATATTATGCAATTTAGTGGGAATCTAATCTCCCTGCCAAAAGTGGTGAGCGACTTGTCTCAGCCCCTGCTTATTACATAATCCATTTTTCTCCTGCTGAGCTAACATACTACCTGTATCATTTAATGATTTTACTGTTAGAGCAAACCACTCCAAGCCTTAGTGACTTAAAACAGCAGTAATTCATTGTTGTTCATTTGGGCAGTTCTGTTAATCTGGGCCATGCTTTGTTGACCTCCACTGGGCTCACTTATGTGTCCCTGGTTAGCTGGTGGCTCAGCTGGAGACTGGACGGCCTGGGACATACTTACTCACATATTTGGCAGTTGACTCACAGTTAGATTGGATCATTGTGCCACATGTCTCTCCTGGCCTAGCAGGCTGGCCTGGTTTTATTCACATGGTGGCTACAGGTCCCAAATTTTGTTGTCATTATAATATTATTTATTCATAATCACTTTTGGTCTATGAACTCTGGAGATGATTTATCTTATAATTAATTAGTTTTGTCAAGAGTTGTTAAAAGCAAACAGAGCATCTGTACTGTTTTCAGGTTAGTGAGACTGCCTGAATACTACTCACCTGTGCACTTAGTTATGGTCAGTTGTTTTGGGGATGGAATCTGTTATTCAGTCTCCCTGTAGGGTCCGCATTAGCCCTGTCCATGGTGGGCTTCATGGACGTGCGACTTGCACAATCACGCAGAACTCTGTTTGATTTAAAGCCCTGTGGTTGCTATCTTGAAATTCCTCGTACTTTTGAACAAGAGGCCCTTTATTTTCCTTTTGCTCTGGGCCCCTCAAATAATGTAGATGGTCCGGGCCCTGTCAGGATACTAACTAATTTCTGATGAGTAGAGTAAGAAAACTGGAGTTCAGATACAGAACAGAGTTCAAAAACAGAAGGGCTTTATGACTACTACCTCAAAGCCACCTGTAAGTTCCCTAGAGTTGGAGAAGAAGGGATGCAGTAGGGATCAGTGAGAGCAACCCTGGTGGCAGCTTAAGGGTTTCTTTCTGGGAAAGGCATCTTGGTTAACTGATCATGAGCGATGATTCTTATCTCATTTAGGAGTATCATTCTGCAGTTAGTTGTCTGAAGGCACGTTGTGGGTACCAGTCTTGGTTTAGACTTCCGACAGGTGGGTCACTAGCTCCAAGATGTGCCATCAGTAATTATGAGTGCTGGTGCACAAGGGGTCAGCCAACCACTTTTCTCCCATTTTCAACTGCAAGTCATTTCCTATATCCTGTATTTTTGATTGTCTAGGAATCCCATAACACACATTTCCAAATTAGCATTTTACTTTACTAGCAGACCTTTCCTACATAGTATCTACCTTCCATCATATCACATTCCATTGAGGGTATCTACCAGGCACCCCTTCCTGAGGTCAGCCTATACCTGAAGCAAGGAGAGGGGACTGAGACCATCACTCTAGGAAAAGCATCTTGTCATACTTACATCCTCCAGTGAGTGAGGATTTTCCAGTTGCCCACTACAATTTTAATAATTTAGTCTAGAATTTGGAAAAAAAAGTCTTCCTTTTTGAAAGACCTTTCACCTTTACTTCTGGCTTTAAAGGCATAATGCTGAAAGAAAGTAACCATGTTAAAAATTTCTTTTTATCAGTAGTGAGAAACCTAGATTTCCTCATTTGTACAGTTGGAATACTGCCTTGTCAATCTGAATATATTTTTGGAGGACCTAAGAAAGGAAATAAGGGAAGAGAAGGGAAATTCATTTTTATTGAGCATCTGTTGAATCTGAGGTAAATTTCATTTATTACTTCTGTTAATAATCACAATCATCTTGTGAAAATGGTATTATTGTTCCCAGTAATGGATCCCAAGTTATAGATGAAGAGCTTGAGACTCCAAGCAGGGTTAAGCAACTTGCTCAGTGTTACACAAATATTAAGCCATCTCTTCCAAAGTCCATGCTTTAGTATGTCATGTGGCATATTTAATCATTTCCATGTAGAATGTAGACATCCTAGGTTTTCTTTAGTGAAACTATAGTCAGGTTAAAGAAAAAGGAGATTCATGGAAACTATTTGTACACATTCATGTTGTATGTATGTATATATTCATGATCATCCAATATTCTTTGGGTATATACCTATCAGAAAGGTAGCAAAATCTGGAGAGTTCCCCAAAGTATGTATTACATCTGAAACTTGAGTATCAGAGGAAGAGGTAACTTTGTTAATTTGTTCACTTATATTGAAGTTCAGTTTCTTTGCTATCAAATTCTAATGCTTATTGCATTTGGCATAAAAGCTTTGGAAAATAAGTTCGCTTTCATGTTATAAAAATTTTATGTACATTCGTTGGTGAAAGCAGGACTGATTGGCTGAATTGAAATCGGGGACATTTAGACTTACCCTACAGTTTGGCTTATGTTTTGATGCTTTTATGTGTACTGAGTTTTTTTTTTCCCCTTCCACTTGAACACTAACGCTCTGTTGTGCAGAGGAAAAATGTTTACTAATCTAAAAGTTTGTGTCAGATGACATATGTGTGATGTAATGACTGATAGTCATTAGAGTTCTAGAAAGGCACTTGGCTGATTTTCTCTTGTGCAAAACAGAGGTTGTTATTAGGCATAATTTTAAACAGAGATACTGTGGTTTGGAGTTTGCTGTTTGTTACTTTTTCTGTACTTAAAACTTCCTTCCACTTTGTTTATTTGTATGGTATTGGTGTATAAAAATCATTTTAAGTCATGCAGAAGTCGAAGAGCTTTTTGGTCCATGACTTTTTAAATGAGCATGATTTTGGCTAATAACACAAAGAAATACGTGATGAAACATTCAGGCCTACTTTCCTCCTTGCCATTGGCAAGTAAAAACAATATGCTGATAGATTGAGAAGGAGGTATCAGGGATTTGGTGATGTTGCTGCATTTGTTTTTCTTCTAACTGCTTAAGAGCTAAGAAGAAGTTCTTTCTCCTCTGAAGGAGAGAAAAAATAGGTAGGAAAGAGGGCACAGAAATTTGCAGCCATATGTTTGGGGATGAATGGAAGTGGTAACTTAAAAAATGGAGTTTATATGTTTTTACCCCATAATCCTACTCTTGGCTATTTATCTAAGAAAATAGTTCACAAAGGAAAAAATACATCCATCGGGTGGGTCATTTATAACATTAATCACTAGAAACCAGCTTTCCATGGTTAGAAAATGATTAGGTTTATTGTAGTGCTATCATTTGATATGATCTCATTTCATACCATTATTTCATCATTTAAAAAACTAGAATAATATAAACATTTCAAATACTTGAAAATAGCAGTTAGTATGTGATAAGTTTCAAATAATGAAATAGATGTATCTATTGTAGGTGAGTGTACAAAGATGTGGAAGGAATATAAAAAATTGAAAATGTGCACATTTGTTTTAGATGACTTTAAATTCTTAAGCAGTTTCCTTTAATATTGTAATGATCACAATTTGATAAGCATGAAAATAATTTTTCACAATATGTGAATATACTTAACACTATTGAACTATATACTTTAAAAAAGGATAATAAATTTTATGTTCTGTGTATTATACGATTTTAAAAAATAATTTTTAAAAAAATGGCATGTGATCACAAACTCCTGGTCTTCATTGGTATTTTCTGAAGGAAGTATTTTCTCTCTCCCCTATATACCCTATACTCATTTCTCTATTCCCTGAATGTTTAGAACTTTGGATTATTGTACATAACTCATATTGTATATATGAGTTAGTTTATTCCTGTTCACTCAAAAGGGAGCAATTAGATAACTGAATGGTATGCTTTAATTAATATATGAATAAGGAGGAGAGTTGTCTTATTCTGTCTCACTCTCACCTCACTATCCCTCAGTGAAACTAGAGGAATATACTAAGCTCTTCTAAAATTATGTAAATTTTTCTTCCACTAGGTCAGAGTGTAATCTAGAATGTAATCTCCAAAGTGTGTTTGTTATAAGTGTATCACTGATATATTCAGTATATATGTGTGGCTATAAGGTCTGCTCCAACAGAAATATACTTCAAGCCACAAATATGAGTCATATATGTAATTTAAGTTTTCTAGTTAAGTTTTCTAGTGACAGTAAAAAAAAACCAAAATGAAATTAAGTGAAATTAATCTTGATAATGTGTATTATTTAACCCTATATATGGAAAATGTCATTTCAGCATGTAATCAAATAAAAATTATCAAGATATTTTGTATTTTTTTCATGGCAAATCTTCAATACATTGTTTAGTTTACATTCGCAGCACTTTTCAAGCTCTGAATAACCATATGTGGCTGGTTGCCACCTCAGCAGACATTACAGTTCTAGCCACAGGTAGTTGTGAACTCATAGTTTTAGATCGTTTCTTGTAATGTCTCTTGTTTTTCTCTTTCCTGTAATCCATTTATTTATTTATTTATTGTTATTTATTTAATATATTTTTTAAAAGATTTATTTATTATTGAGAGAGAGAGAGAATATCAAGTAGACTACCTGCTGAGCGGGGAGCCCCACTCGGGACTAGATCCTGATCAGGCTAGATCATGACCTGAGTGGAAACCAAGAGTTAGATGCTTAACTGACTGAGCCACCCAGGGCCCCTATTTTTTATTTTTTAAAGATTTATTTATTTATTTGAGAGAGAGAGAGAGACAGACAGATCATGCGAGCAGGGAGAGGGGCAGAGGGAAAGAATCTCAGACTCCCCGCTGAGTGCAGAGCCCTATGTTGGGCTCCATGTCCAGACCTTGAGATCATGACCTGAGGTGAAATCAAGAGAACAGCACAACCACTCAACAAACTGAGCCCGCCAGCCTCCCCTCCTTAATCCCTTTAAATTCTAGCTCATGATAACACTATCATTGATGCAGTGATTTTCACTCACTGGTTCTGAAATAGCAGACAGTGGGAAGCACTCTTACATGGTTAGGGGACTACCAGGAACCTTTGCTCACATAAACCATGCCTTCAGGTATTGTTACAAAAAAAAAAGAAAAAGAAAAAAAAAGCATAAAATTTTGTGTCAACAGACTTGGGTCCTAGTTCCAGCTCTTTATGTTTCTTTGACTTTGGGTATGTCACTTGACTTCTTCACTTTTATCTTTGGACCCCTTAGAACCCGTCCGAGCAGCATCCAGCATGGTGCTTATCTTCTAGTAAAATTTTTGGGAAGTATTTATTGTTTCTGCGTAATGGTTAAGGCAACGGACTTATAATCTTAAATTTCCATCAATTTAGAATTTCAGAAACAAATGGGTCTTTAGGGTCATTTAATGCCAGCCTGGGGTGTGTTTTTGGCTGGTCAGTATTTGTTTGGTGGATGCTAATGGTAGTGATCTAAGTAACAGGGCTTTTTGCAACTGAATTAGTTTTCAAACAAGGTATACAAGTGCAGAGTGGTATTATGACATTGGAGTTATGCTTCCCTGGATTTACGTATGTAGCTCTAATTGATGTTAATGGGGATTGTACATAAATCAAGGGGAAAACAGACCTGTTTATATATAAAAACATTCTACTTTTAATATCCATCTGGTATGCTTTACTTTCCTGGGGCATATGTGTTTTTTTAATAAATTAAATGCATACTTCTTTATCTGCATGTTCTCCAATTGGTATTTGGTTTTTCTGCTTGCTAATATTAGTGTGAACCCCACTTAAGTTGTAAATTCAGTATTAGGATTTTGTTTTGGCCAATTTTTCAGATTCAGAAATTTGATCATCCATCTGATACAAAGTATTCTAAACCAAAAGTAATCAGGGGTACCCTCCTCTGCTAAAATTTCTATTTGTTGTTTGATCTTTTAAAAAAATTAGTCCTTTGAGATACACTCAGAAACAAGATGTTTCTAATATTACAATAAAACTATTAATGAATTCATTATAAGGAAATGAAAATCTTATCTTTTTGTATCAGTGATGAGAGAAAAAATATATAAGTGGCCTCTAATTATCTGTAATTGTATGAGTTTTCTTTCATTTATGTTATCTATCTTCCTGTTTAATCCTATCTAGGACAATTATTCCTTTTGTATTCGTTTTCTGTAAATGGAGTTCTGAATGGTTTGAATTGTGAATTAACAATGATCACCATCCTCATAACTCTTCTTTACCTTCCTTCCCTTCCCCCACTTTCTTTCTTTCTCTGTTAAGGAAAACAAAGCCGGAGAGATTATTTTATGATATTACTTAACAAAATAAAAAGGTGTATGATCTTTATATGAACAGCTAAGTAGTTATATCAGTACTGATATGTTTCCCTGTATATTAAATCCAGAGCGCTAATAGTGCCCTGAGTGTTGCTTGAAAGTATGAAATGTAACCAAAGATAAATTGAAGTGATATATTTTTAAAAAGATATTTTGTGAGACTCAACTGTATATTCAAGAACAAGGTAGTAATAGGTAAAAGTGATTTAATTGAATTAAAAGAAATGAATTTTGAACACTGGACTTTATTTTTATTTTTTATTTTTATCACGTTCCAAAAAAGCTTTATTACATATAGAGGGGAAGAGTTCAGTCCTTTTGGCTGCTGCTTTTCTCATGGTTATCAGGACATTGCTCAGCTGCTCTCTCCTCCTCTTGGCATAGATTTGTGTTCCCACTTTTTTCTTTATGAACTTAGGGTGCACTTGTCTTTGGAGACCTTGAGCCAATCCCATGGCACTCTCTTCTATGGGGTGAAGCCGCACACCTCTCAGATCATGTCCCACACGGACTTGGAACTTGGTGTGCTTGGTGAGGCACCATCCACTGCTTGCTCACGTTCTTAGTCACCTTGTGGCCCTTGTTGAGGTCCATGGCCATAGCGTAGCACAGAGTTATGGCTGCTGCTCCTCCATGGCTCCCGAGGCAAATGGAACAGTGGACTTTAAGTGGATTTAGATATATTGTCATTGGACTTGGGAATCATTAGTAGACTGTTGTATAGTAAAATCAGTAGATATTTAACTTCACTATTTTCCCTGATGGACCATTAAGTTTCCTTTTATATGATTTCTAAATCTCTTATAGCAGGATATTGGATTTCAGGAAAATCCAACCACCCTTCCCACCCACATTTTGATTCTTTGCCTCCCTTTATCCCTATCTAGGACAGGCTTCTAGCCAGCATTTAATTTGCATGTTCAGTTGATTTCTCAGTTGGAATGATGGTCTCAAAGGCCATATTCTTGGAGATGTTTTTTCTGAGGAAGTGATAGAT
>CM052887.1:55093669-55170004 GCA_028534135.1 Potos flavus
TGGTAGCCCACTGCTTGGCTCCGTCTCTGCCGTTGGCTTCCCTGTTCTGATACCTGGGAGCTCTGCCACCCTCAGACACCCCCGGTCTTTCTGTGACCCCATGGGTCCTGAAACCACGCTGTTCCCACGAGGGCTCCACCCCCTGCTTAGCCTTTGGAGTGATATCCCTCCGCGGAGCAGATTTCCAAAGTTCTGATTTTGTGCTCCGCTGCTCTGCGGCTTGCCGGGAGCCGCCCCTCCCCCCCCAGCGGTCTGTCTTTTTCGCTTTGGATTCACTTTTCTGCACGTCCTACCTTCCGGAAAGTGGTTGATTTTCTGTTCCTAGAGGTGCTGTTCATCTTCTCTTCTATCTTCTGCTAAGTTTGTAGTTGTTTAGAGTGGTTTGATAACTATCTAGCTGAACTTCTGGAATCAGACACTATCTCCGCCTCCTACTCCTCTGCCATCTTGCTCCTCTCCTCTATTTTTTATTTGTTTTTGTCCTATCCCATTCTGAGACCTTCAGGGGATCTCTTTTGTCTTTCTGGATGAGACTTCTCTCTCTGGCCTTCAAAGATCTCTGAAGAATGGGACCCAACTCCTCCTAATCTTAACTCCCACTTCTGTAAAACACATATGCCCGTCAAGTTAGCCTATTCTCTTAAAAACAAAACAAAACAAAAAAAACTTTATTGGTGTATAATTTACATACTGCAGAATTCATCCATTGGAAATGTACCATTTAATGAATTTTAGTGAATTTATTAAGTTGTGCAAACATCACTACAGTACAGTTTTAGAACATTACCATTACCCTCAAAAGCTCCCTTGTGCCCATTTACACTTAATCCCCTCTTCTACTCCTAATGTGAAGAAACTACTAATCTATTTTTTGTCTAAGTTGGCCTTTTCTGGATATTTAATATAGTTAGAATTGTATAATAAGTATTCTTTTGGATCTGAGTTCTATTACCTAACATAATGTTGTTCCAGGTTCATCCATATTGTAGAATGTGTCAGCAGTTCCTTTTTATTGTTGAATAGTATTCCATTGTACGAATACACTATATTTTGTTTTTATCAGTTGATAGATATGTGGATTTTTTTCAGTTTTGACCAATAAATGAATAATACTGCTGTGAACATTTATTGCATGTCTTTATGTGGACATATGTTTTGTTTTTTTGGGATTATTATTGGTAGATTATTGGGAGTAGAATTGCAGGGTTATATGGTAAGTTTTTGTTTAACTTTTTATGGCATACTTTTTCCTCAGTGTTGTATCATTTTATATTCCATCAGCAGTGTATGAGGATTTCTTCCTCTTCGTCAAGATCAGTCCTTCATTGACCCTTTTGATTTTCCACTAGTTTCTGGAGTAATAATTTATTCATCATTTATTCTGGCTTTGTATTTTTGATCTCTCCCCTCTCTATTCTTTCCCTATAGCCTATAAACATACTGAAGTTTATCCTATCATAGACCTGCCTCCTGCAAGGTTTCTTTGTATTTTTCTTCTCTATGTAATCCATTCTTTTCTCCCTCTGCACCCTTGTCTCATCAGAAACTGTCTACTTTTATTTTCTCTATTCTCTCATCTTCCATTTCATTATCTGTCCACTTTTTTATTGTGTTAAAAAAACCCATATATGAACTCTATTAACAAATTTTTAAGCATACAATATAGTTTTATTGACAGTATGCACATTGTTATACAGCATATCTCTAGAACTTTCTCATTTTGCATGACTGAAACTTTACCTACTGCACAGAACCTCCCCTTTCCATCCCACCCTGCTTATACTCTTGGCAACTACCATTCTACTTTCTACTATTATGAGTTTGATTACTTTAGCTGTCTCATTTAAGTGAAATCATACAGTACGTGTTCTTCTGTGATTGGCTTAATTCACTTAGCGTAATGTTCTCAAAGTTCATCCATGTTGTCACAAATGGAAGAATTTCCATCTTTTTTGTGGCTGAATAATAGTACATTATATATACATATACCACATTTTTTAAATCTGTTCATTCTGTTTATGGACACTTAGATTGTTTTCACATCTTGGCTACTGTGAATAATGCTGCAATGAAAATGGAAGTGCAGATATCTCTTTGAAACGATGATTTCAGTTCTTTTGGATAAATACTCAGAAGTGGGACTGCTGGATCATATTGTAGTTTTATTTTAAATCTTTTGAGGAACCTCCATACTGTTTTCTGTAATGGCCATACCATTTTTCATCCATTGAATAGTGTACAAGTGTTCCAATTTCTCTACATCCTTGCCAACATTATTTTTTTCTTTTTTGATAATGGCCCTCCTAATAGACGTTTATTATCAGATTGTAGGAATTCCCTATATATTTTGTATAATATGTGAGTATTTTTTTTTCCATTCCATAGGTTGCCTTTCACTGTTGATTATTTTCTTTGCTGTGCAGAAGATTTTTCATTTGATATAGTCTATTTTTACTTTTGTTATCTATGCTATTTGTGTCATATCCAGGAATTCATAGCCACATCCAATGTTGTGAGAGGGAATACATTGACTCTGTATGTTGCTTTGGGTAGTATGGACATTTTAACAATATTAAGTCTTCCAATCCATGAATATGGGATATCTTTGCAATTATTTGTGTCTTTAATTATCCATCCACTTTTAATGTGGTTTTGCCCCTTCTGCTGTTGCCTCTGACCTTCTAATCGCCAAATCCATTTTTGGTTATAATATTACAGTCTTTCTACCATTTTTCTTTTTTAAGATTTATTTATTTTAGAGGGAAAGAGAGAGCGTATGAGTGGGAGTAGGGACAGAGGGAGAGCGAAAGAGATAATCCCCATCAGACTCCCTGCTGAGTGTGGAGTCCCACCCGGGGCTTGATCTCAAGACCCTGAGATCATGACCTGAGCCGAACTCAATAGTCAGGCACTCAACTGAGTGAGCCACCCAGGTACCACTCTACCACGTTTAACTTTGTCATCTTATCTTACTTTTTTGAAAGCTTCCCAAGCTATCTTAATGTATAGGCATTCTTATAACTGTTTTTTCATTGCTATCTTCACAGGCTAACTCTTCCTTCTCCTACGTTTAAATGTTGATGTGTACCGTCTAACCTGCTGTTCTTCTCTCTTAATGTGCTCTATCCAGATGATTTCCATATGATTCATATATTCCCATATGGGATATTTTGGTATTTACTCATGTTTAAAATCTTATATTAGGCACTGTGAGGGGGTGGGTGATAAAAATTAACCAGAGATCGTCTCTACCTATTTCCATATTCAATAAATATATATTTCAACTAGGATATCCCACCTCAGCATACCAAAAAAAAACCATGTTTATAACCCATTTAATTGATTGCACATACCACTGATGGATCATGACTCATTGGGAAACTCATTGGGAAACATTGAGGATAGAGCGGAAAACAGGTCTGAGGACTGAGCCTGGTGGTTCTCCACATATAAAGCCCATTAAGTATTCTTCATCCTTGCGGTGAATGGTCTAGACAAAAATACTATTTAAAATTCTTTTGCCTACCTTAAAATAATATATAATCTGACTTCTTTCTTTCTGTTGGATTTTGGGGCACTATTTTTTATTTCTTTCTTTTCCTGATTTGTAATAGCCATGATGATTCCTAACTTACTGGTTCTAGAGGTTTAGCAAACAGGTTACCAGGTTTGTTTGATATATGTATTAAGAAGAGAGAGTGCTGGGGCACCTGGGTGGCTCAGTGGGTGAAAGCCTCTGCCTTTGGCTCTGGTCATGATCTCAGGGTCCTGGGATCGAGCCCTGCATCAGGCTCTCTGCTCAGCAGAGAGCCTGCTTCCCGCTCCCCCCCCCCCCCCGCCAGCCTGCCTCTCTGCCTACTTGTGATCTCTCTCTCTCTCTCTGTCAAATAAATAAATAAAATCTTCAAAAAAAAAAGAAGAGAGAGTGCTAAGCAGAGGCCTAAACTTGTTAGTGCTTTACGTGAATTTGTTTTAGGACATGGGTTTTACTTATTGGGAGTTCAGGCATATTCTCCTCTTGCTGTCTCCACTAACCCCTCATAATTCTTTTTTTTTTTTTTTAATTAAGATTTTACTTAAGTAATCTCTACATCCAACATGGGGCTCAAACTTAAAACCCTGAGATCAAGAGTCATGTGCTCTACCAACTGAGCCAGCCAGGCTACCTCACAGTTCTTATTCTTGTTTTGGATGGATGAAATTACCAGAGGTCTAGATAGCTGATATTTTACTGAATGTACATACTTGCACACACATCTGTATGCATTCACACTTTCTTATAGTTTGTTACAAAGTTTTTACTCTTAGAAAATAAACTGAAGGTAATTTCCAAAGTTAGACTTGGTGTGATACTTCACTACTGCCATAATGATATTCTTTGCTGGTTCTTAATAAATAAATACTGCTTACTTTAAAGTTCTAGTCAGAAAAAAATTGTGTTCTGTGATAACATAGCAGTAATATAAAATTTTACATTTCATGTAGTCGACAAAAGATGAAATACATTATAACAATCTAGAGCCACAGGTGCATATTCTGTGCTAACCGAGTTTCCCACTCTTGAGAATTTCTTTTTCCATTTATGAAGAGTTTCTACTGATTGATAATGAACTGAATCTTTTCTCCTTGAAGCTATTCTTACTTCAGAAATTTCCCTTAAAGTAAGGGAGACAGGTACATATATAATCTGGCTCAGAATATCTGAATTGCTTTTAAGCTTCAGGCAAGCTAAAGGCAATATTTGATGATGAAGCTGTGTTTTGTTTGTCTGTTTTTAATTTTTGAGTAGAGTGAAGTGATATAGAGAGTGGCTTTGGTATTTGTACCATTGAGTAGTTCAAAACATTTCATATTTAAAGAAGACTGTATTGGCACATTTTTAATTTAGAAAAGAAGATAAAATTATATAGAAAGTTAAATTTGGGTTGTGCATATGTAGAAGTGAACCACAGAAGAATTTGAAATTTTCCTTTTTTTTTTTTTTTTGCCTTATGTACCTCAAGTATAATGCAGGCCCTATGTATACATAAGGGAATAATTAAATACAGAAATGGAGTATACTTGTTAGCCAAAAAGGATGCCTGAAACATGTGGATAAGCTTGGATATTTGTCTAATGTTAATTGGAATATTGGTTTTCAGTTGAAGATGCCAAATCTTCAGAAAAGTAATTGGATTTAGCTTCCTATTTAGCAAACTACTTCAAATCCCTGAAGTATCCCACATCCGAAACTAATTTTTCTTGATTGTATCAAGTTTAGTCATGAACAGAACAAGGGTTGACATAGTTTTTTAATATTTAAAATATTTCTCGACAAGGTTTCAACACTGTTGCTTGTCTACAAATCTTGTTAGGTTCCCTAATGAGAGATGAACTCTTAGGTTCTATGGAACCGGTTTTACAACTTTACAAAATTGTCTTCTTGAAATAAGCCAATTTATTCTTTTTTCCTATACATTTAAATTTAAACTCAGATTTTGATCAGATTTCAAGAAACAACACAAAAATGGAATATTTCTTACCGCTTTTCAGATAAACTTATATGTGTACTTAATATAACTCCTTTAGATTCAGCCTAGGAAATGTATTTTGTTGTGATTCTTAAGTTTTGAAAGTGTTCTCCAGACTACAAGTGTTTAATGTGGTGTGTCACAATATTTGGAAATAGTTAAAATAGTTATAAAATAGTTAAAAAAAGAAGAATATTTGATCATTGAAATTCAGGGATTAAAAGGTTCAGTTTAGGAGATTACTCTCTCAGATATTTATTGAGCAAATACTATGTATGAGTTTCTTTGTGATTGGAAGAGGTATATAAAGGTGTTTATGATATGGTTGATAACCTCAAGGAGCATGACTTTCTTATAGTGATGATAATTATAAAGGTAGACAAATATTACCTTTTAGTCTAGTTTTTTGCCATTAAAGATAATAAATATTAAAAAGATATAGTGGTGCTTAAGTGAACTATGAACAGATGCATCATGTATAATTTTTTAATTAAAATGTATTATCAGATAAAAATCATCTTAATTCATATTAACAGTGACTAATAGGAACTATAATAGATTATATATAAATAAATTATTTTAGTGAATTTTTTGTACTAGGACCCACCTTGTTAGAAAAAATTTGTAGCCATGCTTCCATATCATTTTTCTTAGGGACCTGAAACTTATTTAGCAGATAAGTACTGTACATTTCAGTTGAAGTAGATTTTCCATCTGTCTTTAGTCTGTTTCCAGGATAAAAGAAACTACCATATCTAATGTTGTTCACTCTTGTGCCCCATTGCATAGCACAGAGCCTGGTGTGGCACATGGTAGGGCTCAACACATTATTTCTTGAACTCAGTGGTCCTGCCCTATCGGTAGTTGGCATTTCTTCAGGGAGCTTCTGAAGGCATGCCTTATGTCTCTGCCAAAAATTTCCTCTGGGACCAGGATATTATTATATTATTAACGAGATAATGCACTTTACAACTTACATATTTATACCTATGCTTATCATTCCCACTCCTGGAGTTGGAGCAGTCATTGCAGGTACTATGGGCAATGGGCAATGCTCTTAATCTTCCTTTGCTGTGATTTGAGTTGTTTTGGGACTCTGTTTTGTCACTGTGGAATTTTTATGATCTCTTTGTACTTAAAAAGCAATTACCATCTTGGAACAAGAATAGCCTCTATCCTTCTGGTGTTAAGTTACAAGTGTTTGAAAGGTTTATGCTCTGTATCATTTGAGGTAAATTATTTTTACATTCCAGTTAGGTTTACAGTTCTTTTTAAAATGTGTTTTTCATGAGCCTGAATCACAGATTCTGATGAGGTACTTCATCTTTCCAAATTTTCATTTCTAGTTTGATAGCGTCTCCTTGATTTTGGCTTTTATTCTTAAATAAAAATTATCTTCCATAAAGTTTTGAAAGCTGATGGCTGCAATGTTTGATACAGTTTAATAGGGGATGTTAGGAAATAATTGGACATCTAGTACCCAGAAAAAGAGTCAATTTATTTTTTACTATGAATTAGTTCTTCTGGACTCCTCATAGTCAACATCAGGTTCTGAGCTAAATGATAGTTCCTTTAACCTCTAATCAAGTACAGGTCCAGATACAATATGTTTCAATAGTAAATGGATGGAGTATCAGGCATTCCTACAACTCTTGGTGCCTGAGAAATCTTACAGGCTCACTTATACTCTCAGCCATTATAACTGTCAGCTTTGTCAAGATGGAGAGTCCACTGGGACTTCGGATGATGATTTATTTGGTCATTCCCTTAGTAAGACTTAGGTTAGTTTAATTTTTTGTTTTGAATTTCTTTTTTTTCTCAATAAAAATTTGTTTTCTTAGGATTGACTTGCATAATAGTAATTACTAGCTCAAAGAATAGGAATATTTTTTAAGGCTTTCATCTAAATGACCAGGTAATTGCTAATTTTGTGAGTAGATAGTGCCACCAGCAATGTAGAATGTGCAAGGGGGATACTTTAATTTTTCCTTAGCAGTATCTTCCCTAGTACGTATGTCAGGATCACTATTTGCAGAGCACCTTACAGGGAAACTGCAAAAGAATGTGTCTTCATAGTCCTGTGCTAGAAGACCACACGGTCCAATTGAAGAGAGCAAAGAGTTGCATATGGAAACACATAAAATACTGTCACAAATAACTGAAGACAGGGGCTGGCCATTGGCCTCTTGCTTACAGTTAATTAAAAACCAAAACAAACCAAACCCAGCTTCTCAGAGTGGACTGAGAAGGAGCCAGCACATGAGTGCCCCTGCAGTCTTCCCTTGTTTTGGGATTTAGATCAATTAGTAGAAATTTTTCTGACTTCTTCAGGCCTGCAAATATCTCTGTTTGTTAAGAAAGATGGAGAGAAAAGGGGAAATGATCGAAAAGGGGCAAGCAATGCTTGGCTTTTGATTGTATTATATAGTGGAATGGCTTTAAATTATATCCACAAAGAAAATTTTTACAAAAGTCTCTTTTAAAACAACCAGAAATAAAAAAAATAAAGCAATCAAATATTTTCATTTTATGTACCTTTTGAACAAAATGTAAGAATTAAATACTATCATGTGGAAAATTTGCAAAATTCAAACAAATGCAAAACACAAAAATTAAAATGAATGTAATTGCTTGTGAACATACTTTCTCTTTTTCTGTGTGTATAGATGCATTTAAAAAAAAATTGGGATAGTTATATAAAGGATGTGCTTGTAGTCCTGTTTTTCGATTTCATCTCAGGAATACTTTTCTTTTCATGTCATTATAAATAGCATTATAACATCTTATTTAATGCTACATAGTGGCTATATCAAAATCAGCTTACCCAATTTTTTAGTGTTGGATAATTTGGTTGCTTTGAAGATCTTATTTCTGCAAATAATGCTGCAGTAAATATCTTTGGAGGTAAAATTTGGTCCATTCATGACCATTTCCTCAGCATAGATTTCTACATTGCTGGACCAAGGTCCACGTGTTATTTGTAAAGGCTTCTAAGACATGTTTCCCCTCAGAAAGGTTGTATCATTTTACTGTCCCCCTCCAGAAGCACACGAGAAAGTCCACTTCTTGGCTTCTCTATTGACGTTGGGAATTATCATTAAAAAAACAAAAACTCTGCCAGTTTTATAGATGAAAATAGTGTCCTATTAGTTGTAGTGTGTGTGAGTTTGTAGTGTGGTTAGGCCTTGGTCCTAATCTTTGTCAACATTTTGGATGATCTAATTCGCTTTCATGTCTAACGTTGGATGTGGTGATTAGAGCACAGGACCCCCATTCAGATTCCCGGTTTCTCAGTGGCTTTATATATAGTTTGTCTCTGGGCCTTGTTGTGGCATCTTCTTTTACATGTGCTTTCTGAACTCAAGGAATATGGGAAAAACTGCAGTTCTTAGCTTACTAGGTTTCTTCCTGTCTTTGACTCTTACCCATAGCGCTTTATGATGGAACATTTTACAAAATGTATTTTTACTTTGGATTGTGATTCTTAAGTCCATCACCTTATTGGATTTGCCTTAGACTTTGTGTCTCCTTTCCTCTCATTCTAAGAAGCCCACCACCGCAGTCATTGGTTTTCCAAAATGGCAGCAGTGGAACCCTACTGCCTTGGCATGCCTTGGGCCATCAGATAGAGTGGAAGGTACAACTGATCCACCTCAGTTTTATTTCTTTTAGGTATTGGGCTTCACTTAGGATTTCAATTAATTCTTTAAAAGTTCGAAAACTATTGCCCTAGTTAGTAGTTTATTCCAACTTAGAGCCTTTGAGACCCTTTGTAGTTTTGCTTAAACACTTACAGGGAAATGGAGCGCTCTCTCACGTTTTTCTCACTCTTTTGCCTTTATATACAGCAAAAGAATAAATCATTTTCATCTTCTTGATCAGACAATAGAATTGACTAATGCAGTTTTTATTAAAACGTTTATTAATTGCCAAAATTAAAAACTAAGAGCCTTTACATTGAAAAATTGGTTTCTGATTTCTCTTGAAAAGTCAGAAGTCCTTGCCACACTGGGCCTGCATTCCCCCATGGTGTCTGTCTGGCTGCCTTCTCTGTGTGAGTCCTGCCTGCTGCTTGGTAGCCTCCCTCACTGGTGGTGTCTCCTGACACTATGCCACGGGTCAGTTACCTTTTATCAAGTGTGTGCTGCTTTCTTTTTTTTTTCCTTCATATTTATCATGTTAAAAGGAAAGGGAAATTGTTCTTTTACGCACATTTATAAAAATTAGAAAAATAAATGATAGTCTGAGAAGTTAAATACTTTTAGGGTGCAAAACACACTATACGGTACCCTGGGTGATGGATATTGGGGAAGGTATGTGCTATGGTGAGAAAAAAAGCCAAAATCAACATTCTGCAGTACCAATTCCAGGGGCCTGTTAAAAACTATTGCCTGAACACTGTAGTCCTTCATTCATTCAACAAATATTCAGTACCTGCTATGTGCCAAGTCACTGAGATAGTAATTAAGTCCTTAGCGATTAGTAAGACAGTCATCATCCCCACCATAGCTTATAAACATCTTACAGGTGTAAATGACCATTCCAAGTCACATGAAGGCAGTGGAAAAGGTAGCCAAATGTCTCCTTTCAGTGAGCAAAAAAGTGACACTGAAGCCTTGTTGTTCCTTTTTTCTTCTTTGTGTCTAGAAGAGTAGGGGCATCTGCTTCCCTGATAATCCAGATTTCCTACTAGGAAAATTTGTCATTTATCTACACTTGCTTAATATTTATCAGGGACCCTGAAGGGGGAGGAAGTTAGGAATGGGTACAAGATGTGTTAGAAATGGTTACTCTCCTCAAGTGGTTTCTAGTCTAGTTGGGCAATAAGATATGCACCCCAACAGCTATAATAGACACAACATTTTAACAGTTGAAGTAGTTGTTAGCTCTTGAGTCTAGTCCACAACGCTGTCTTAAACTTTTATTATGAGTAGTATGCTAACCCCTCATAAGTCTCTTATTTTCTACTAGTTTTTCATTTCAAATGTATACTGGTTCAGTTCCATTTTGGCACATATTAGGCTAAAAGAGTCTTTTGAGGACTGTTTTGTGACATTAACACACTTTATAGTATTGTTTCATTGGGGAAATTCCTTCTATGAGTTTAAATACCCTACCAATAAACACACTTTTGGAATGTTGTAATTAATTTAAGTTGGATACTTCCCATTTTTAGAATTTCATATTCCTATATTTATGGCATTGCAGTTGGCCTTATTCATCTAGTTCATCCTTCTTTTGGGTATAGAAACTCTTTCTTTTAATGCAGTCTGAGATTGCACTAGCAAATAATTTTCATCTCCTATGCCAATCTGAACAGTTGGTAGTGACTGCCTAAAATGCTAACTTGAGAAGGATTCTGAGGTTTTATTCAGGCTCTAAGACAAATGTTTCCATAACTGTTTAGCAGAGTCAGTCAAAGAGGTGGGGATTAAGAATGTTTTAGTATATGCCTGACTATAAGAGAGGAGATTTTCTGGCTGATCAGAATGGGTTTTCACTGTTAACCTTCAGAAAAAGTCTTAATATTTTCTTCTTCTAATGGCCAGTCTTTCATTCAGCCAAGTTCTTTAGGAACTTCACCAAAGGAGTAAAGCACAGAAAAGAGAGCATATAATGAAGATAGGTGGAAATAGTGTTTCTGCTGATCTATGTTCACTGTTTTGAGTTTGGGCAGTTTCCTCTTTACCAAGAGTGAAGCTCAGTTGACCACGACTATCTATGGCAGTGTGCAACTGCTAGGTTCTAGGTCCTGTAAAGACAGGGACAGTATCTGTCTTGTTCACTCTGTCAAGCACATTGTCTGGCCTATGGTAGGTAACTCAAAGTTTATAGAGTGAATAAATGAATGTAGCCCCTGACATCTTTGGAGGAAATTTAAGATTAGCTCTTAGTGCTTTTGAAAGTTACATGGTTTTGGTTCCTCTGGTGCGTAAGCAGGTTTTTGACTACAAATGTGATCAGCAGAAGGATGATGGATATATTTTCACCCCTGATTATGAGGAATAAGAACTGACCATGTCACTGACCCTGTCACTTGGGACACAGAGTGTGTGGTTGTGTGGCACAATGACTTCTTGCAATGCAATTCTGAAGCTTGGGCATATACTCCATTCCTCTTTCAGCAAGCTTCGGAGCTAGGTCATGTGGGTCTTTTCACAGTTGAAACCATTTTCGCTCAATTAATTGGGTGAAAACAAAGGCTGGCCCCATGCCCTGTGGTTATTGCTTTACAGGCAAAAGGGACAGATTGAATTGCGGGCTCCCTAGGTCCAGGACCAGGATGCTGTGGTGGCTCTGCCCCTGTGGAGAGAGCTGGGTTTAAAAGGATCTTGTAGACACCTTTGTAGTTGACTTAATAGGGGAGAAGGTAATGCTGCAGGAGAAACTTTTCCCAGCCTCGGGAAGTATTGAGAAGAGATTCTGAGAACATGCTAACAAAATTCCTTAAAGGTTTTCATCTTTCCCTCTCTTTTAAAAAGAAGCAACAAACAAAACGTGCCAATCAGATGGCAGAATCTAGTCTTTCATGTCACAATGTGTCCATTTACTACAGCATTTAGTAGGCCAATAATGCCTTTAGCTTGAAGTAGTTAACAAGCATACCTTGCAGTGTTACTTTTATTTTCTGCTCCCTGTAGCACTTACCAAAATCCCATTATGCAATTGGGTATTATTAAATGTTAAAAAGTTAATTTGTTCTGCATTCCATTAAAATTGCACTTTTTTTTTTATGTGCATTGGCCCTTGCATCTTGTTTAAAACCTATAATTTAAGCTCACACCGTAGTAAAGTCTTAAGTAACCTTTTGCCCTTGCTACCTTAATTATTCTTCATCACACACATGATTTCAGGAGGATTGTGGCAATGGGTTAACTTCTTGTTAGCTAATGAAAGTATCTGTCATTTAAAAAGCAAAATACGGACTTGGAGTTTTATTTAAAATTGTACATCAATAATGAAATAAAATGTACATTTTATTAAGGAAAATAGTTTGTAAAAGTGTTGCTTGCTTTCTTTTTGAAATAACCATGCTTTGGTTAAGGCCAAGCAATTGATCAAACAATTGATGGAAATGGGTAGCTTATTTCCATTTAAAGGTTTAAAACATTTGCTTTTTAAGTATAATAGTTTTCCAAATAGAGTCATTGTTACCTTCTATCAATATGCTCAGCGATTGATACAGTAATAAAATGCTGTGAAACTAGATCCTAATGGTGTGGCAAAAACATCTTTCATTATTTGGTTCCAAATATGTTAGATAATTTTTGGGGGGTAATTTGTAGTAAATAAATAATTTTAGGGATTGGAATTTCCCAACACCATGCTAAATATTTTGATAGCACGTGGTGTTTTATTTGGCTTCCTTTTATTTGATAATCAGCACATACCACTAAACGTGACCAGGTGTAGAGAGAACATTAGTGACAATTCCAAGCTACACTCAGCAGTAGAGACTGTCTGACATCTGAAGCCTTTAGGATTACCTTGGATTTTTTTAGCCCAGAAAATTTACATCTTATGTCACATCCACCAAAAAAAAAAAAAAAAAAGGGAGACAAGCAAAGAAAGATATGAACATGTCCTGAGAATAATGGATTTTTGAAGTTTAAGAAAGTTTTAGAAATTATGTTAAGTCATTTCACAAAAGAATTTTAAAAAGCCCTGAAGAGTCAATGACTCTTTAAAAGTATTTGAAATGGGACAAGAACTGGGGTCTCTAAGGGGGTTTGGTGGACTTGAAAGAGATTTTGGGATCAAACAGACCTGGGTTTCAACCCTGACTTCATTGTTAACCACTTTTGTGACCATGGGCAAATTATTAAAGCTCTCTGAGCCACAGTTTCCTCTTCTGTAAAAAGGGGATAGTTTTTTGTTTTAGGAGCATTGAGCGATTTTATGAGATAATGAATTTGGAGGGCTGTTTCAGGGTTTGGCCCTTCTAAATGCTTAGTTTGTGGGGCTCCTTTACCTTTGCCAGGCCAGTATTTTTTCTACAACACAGGATTGTCTTAACAGCAGGTCATTTATGCAAAACAAGACCCTGGTTGTTTTGGCCCTGAGGTCTAGGTTTGTTGCTGGCCCAGCACCAGACACTTGGGGGCACTAGTATACCCTCGGCTTTTTGACCATGCTATTGGAAGGTTTGGGCAGGGATCCACTCTGAGGCCAGTCCACACTTTCTGTCTTGTGGCCTGTGGACTCCTGAATTTCACCACTCTCATTGGAGAATGCAGCAGAGAATTCCATAGAGAGGATATGATGCTGCCGAGGCCGCTGCTTTTTTCCCCCTTTTTTCTTCTTTCTTCTTCTTTTTTTTCAATAGAAATGTTCCATGGAAACTTTTCCTGTGAACCCTCTTCAAGAGATTTATGCAGATTATAAAGTCAAAAGACGGGTCATCTCAGACTTTTCTTTCCAGGCAAAGAGGCCAAAACATAATTTTAGCAGGTATTAGTAAAAATCGAGAAGTATTTTATGTATGCTGGGATTCTTGCCAACATCTGTGTTTGCAACTCCCAAGACAGGGCTAAGGTGAAAGTTTTTCCTAACTGCCCTCAGAAGATTGTTGAAACAAGCTTGCCACGGTTCTTTTCCATTGCATCTGTGTTACTGAGGCCTCTCTAGACACTGTTTTGTGGAATCTTGGGCCAACACAAATTGATTTACTTTTCACCAAAAGAGCTTCATGCTGAATGTTGACTGCAGATGGGTTTTGGGGGAAGAGGTAAAAGACTAAAAACAGGGATTGGTAGGTAGACAAAGCAGGTGTAAGTCATTTGATTATTTCCCAAAAAACTGAAAAGCTGCTTTAATGTCGTAAGGTTTTCTTTTTTCTTTTTTTTCCTTTTTAATGTAACAAATGATTCCACATAATGTGAGTCCAGTTAGGTATATCTAAAGAATTTACGAGATTGAAGGTAGGTCTTTGAGTTTGTTTAGAAGAGTTGAGAAAAGATCTACCTCTTAGAAGGTACAAAATAAACACTTAAAAATGTTACCTCTAACATACTATAATCAACTATTGCATGTATAGCCACTTATTGATATGTGAGCATGGTGATCCTTGGTGTGTGTTTGTAAACTACGTCCTTTTTATTAGATAAAGAACATTCTCATTTATCTGTAGAAATAAGTAAACCTCCATGAAGGCATTTTTAACTAGATATATATAGCAAAGACCTGTGCATTCTTTTTTGATCATTTTATGCAGAACACGAGATAATGTTCCAGCAGAGTGCAGCAAAAGCCACTTATTGCAAAATGTACTCTAGTCTTTCCTTAGTCTGGACTGTGGAGACAGAGGAATTTCAGACTCAAAAAAATGATGAAAACAATAGAGATCCTTAATATCCTGCTCCCCCATCCTAAGTGTAGGCCCCAACCAAGAAAAACTTTCTCTAATTTACTCAGCAATACCGATCTTGAAGAAAGGACATAGTGGTAGCCGAGGATAACCATAAAAGTTATTAGCATGACATAATTTTACTCTCTTTTTAAAAAAATAATAAGTTTTAAAAAAGCCACAAGTACTACATATCAGAATTTTTTTGTGAGAAAATATAGGTAGGTAAAGAGAAGGAAATGAAAATAAAAATTATCCTAATTTATCACCCAGGAAGAAATCATGTTTTGTATTTAGTATCTATCCTTTCAGATTTTGAATGTGTTGTAATGTGTGTAAATATAAATAAAAATAGAAATATTTAAAAATAGGGTCATAAGTACATACTCTTTGGAAAGTTATTTTTTCTTTGCAAAAATAAGTCATTAATATGTTCCATGTCAATATATATAGTTATAGCTACTATAGCTTATAGTAAGTACAGTTACTCTAGCTGCTCATTTCAATAACATTTGTATGGTATGTTTCTGCCTTTCCAAAAATGTGGCATATTGTTTCATAGTAACATGTAAGTAATTCGTTTCACTTTGTGAATAAATATTACTCTGATGCAGACCACTGTATATTTGATGTGTACCACAAAGATTAAATATTTACTTTTACAGATTATCTGATTTTTCTTTCTGTTGGTGATTTACTTTAAGAAGCTTCTCATTTTAACTTTTGGCCGTTTTTAGAGAGAGTGGTATTTTTTACTAGAATGTGATTACATAGTGAGAATACCTTAAATTTGGTGATTTTTAAAGTATTGCTTAAGTAGCAAAATAGATGCCCAACGTTTCTTGCTTTCTGTCTACCAAATTTCTATTACTTTTGATTGTCCTACTTAAATTCTCACTTTAAAAGAAGAGTACCATATGTTCAGTATAGTTTTTCAAGAAGCATAAAATTGTATTTGGCTTTCTGCAAAGAGAAAAGAGCAATCAAATTTAAAAAAACATGATTAGTAAATGCTAACTATCCAGTTTGTATATGAGCACACCTATTTGAATTATGTCGGGCATATGAATATTCCTGAAGAAATCCTGACTAGGAGAGAAGTTGGGATGACCCAAGTCAAGGACCCTCCCATCACAAGCCAATGCTACTTCCCCAGCAGGCTAGGGCAGTGCTCCCAATGAGTGCCTGGGATCCTGATAGTTGCTGATTCAGGGGCAGGAAGATCCGCAAATTAGGAAACTATAGCCAGGTTAGAGAGATCATGGAAGCCACCCACCAAGGGCCTGACGATTTAGCAGGCCTGGCTGTGGTCTGAGACTGGCTGCAAAAAGCACAAGTGTGGCTCTGGCTCCATTGCAGACAACATCTGCCTCTGCTCGTGGGGGTGGGATCAGCCCTGGGCCTGTAGGAACACAGACGGGGAGGCATTCAGACTCAGGGCCCATGGGCACACTCTGCTTCTGGTAGTTAGCAGGGGCCAAGATTAAGGGGCTCTTTTATATGGTGTGTAAAGAATATACAAACAGAAAACAAACAAAAGCATAGAAATATTTTGCATTATTTTAGCGACACAGTTCAAAGTTGGTAAACTTCAAAAATCGTAGATGTCCTGGGAAATCAATTAAAGGGCTAGGGATAGTCACTTTACAAGAATGACTATATCAGGACATTTAGAAACCAACTTTAGTTGGTGTTCTTCAAAGCTGAAAGAAAGTAGTCTTTCATTACTAGACTCCCTTAAAAAATCTTGTAATTGGGGTAAACAGGCACTAGGGGGCAGCCACGACTTGGTTAAAATTACATGTCAACACCGTATTTTCTCTGGTAGGAAGGTTAAAAGAACCGCTTTTCTTTCTTTTTGAACTAAACTTCGGTAAGTTTATGAAACTTAGAAGTAATTTCTTGAGTTGGCTTAAAAGGTGCATTCTTTGACTTTTCAGCTACTAAGTGGCATTTTTTTGCTTCAGCCTCCAGCAACAGTCTGTCTTCCTCTGACTTGACTTTACCTGATGATGACTTTCGTTTATCTAGAAACTATACACATACACCATGAATATGTATTATTTTTATTTTAAAATTCTTTTTGATTTTGTGCTTGAAGAACAAGTGGTTATATATGGAGGAACAGAAGAAAACTCCTTGGCTTATCACTTCAAAAGAATAGAGAGAGGACTGCTCTCTGTTCTTGTAAAGAAGAGAACCACCCCTTTTCCAAAGCACAGTTTTCTGCTGCCAGCTAGATGCTATTTGAAACGTACAATGGCAGTCTTTCAGTAGTTCTGAAATTTGCCTGGGATTGGATCTAGAGGGGATGTTTAGAAATATAGGTTTCTGAGCCCCTCTCTAGATTCACTGAATTTTAAGGGACATGGGATGGTTTTTAAAAGGGTCCTTGGTGATTCTGTGCAAAGTCCAGGAATATGCCTGGCACCTTTTTTTTTCTGTAGCTTGTGAGAACTGTACTAGTAAGAAAATTCGTCAGAACTAACTTCTCAAAAAGTTTAAAATATTGGAAACATGCACTTAGAAATACCTACAAATAGTATATGTAATATGGTTTTAAGCAGAGATTTTAACACAGTTTTGTAAAAAAAAATTAGCATTAGACTACATTTTAATAACATTTCTTATTTGAGAGTTCTTCACATAAATGGCTATAAAGTATAAAATTTGTTTTTTTTTTAAATTTTGGAAATGGAAATTTAATTTCTCACTTAGCTTTAGCTACTATTCAAGGAAGATCTAGAATGCCACAGTAATAGAAGTTCCTTTTTATAACTTGACTCAGAGATTTGATCCCTCTGAGAGTAACATGTGCAAGTGGATATTCACTATTATGTTTTGTGAAAAACAAAATATCATTTATGCTTTATTTGGTGTAAAATTAATATTTTATAAATGTTCATTAATCTCTCCTCTAAACTATGACATAAGGGGGAAAATCACATTCCAGTTTACAGATAGGATACTGAGCAATGAAGAGGAAAAGCCATTCTAACGTACTGTAAACACAGAATGCTAGATTATTCTGATTTCCATGTCATTATGTTATCCGCCATTCTGGTATAATTGGAGAAGTTCTCCCCTGCCACCCCCCACCCCATGTCTAAACTTAGAGACTGGTTATAGATCCTATATCTTACTTTGTCCAGTGGTTTATCATTAATTAATTCGAAGTATGATGATAATACAAACAGGCACACTTTTGAGAGACAGTCTGGCCAGGTGATGAATGTCTTGTAGAAATGGATGCCAGCTTGCCTGCCAGGTCCCTCCTCCTCCAAAGGCTCAGAATGAAAAGGTACTGTCAGGAGGGAAGCTGGAAGAAGCAGGGGATTAGAAATCTCTTTTGGGACCTACGAAAGCTAACTTGACATTGCCTTCATGTTGAAGTACCTAGCTGGCCTCACTGTATTTTATTTTAGTGCTGAGCTTCTGATAACTAAGCCAATGTCTTTTGCCACTTGCTTATGAGATCCAACTTGACCTTTCAGTGGCAACCCTGTTAAGAGAGAAAAAAAAAACGAAGAAAGCACAGACACTTACACTTTGAATTAGTTCTTCTAAACAAATGGGGATCTAATTTTTTACATTAAAAGAAAACAAAAAGGAAGACCGGCTTTGATTAACATTTATCAAATTTAGACTAAAATAAACCTAGAGGCTTATAAGGTTCAGTTTGTGGAGTAAAATATTGGCATGAGGAGAATGGAAACATTGCATGTAGGAAAGTGTACGGTAGTAGAATTAGAGAAGGAAAAATCACTAGTCATGACCCGATGTTACTACAGCCACACCAGCTTACTTATAATAGGAATTCAGTGTGCTATAACAAAGAGGGTTCTGTAAATGCACCATGGTAGAATGGCTAATACTTATAATTGCTGCTATTTTTTGAGCACTTAACTGTGTGCCAGCTAGTGCTAAGTACTTTACTTACATTATCTCAATTATTTTTAAGGGTTCTTTTGCACAGAGGGACTCTACAGTTTTTTTGCTTCCAATAATTTAATATTTTCAAAAGGCATTTCTTTATGTAAACATTTCCCTGTGGATTTGGGATTTTAGGAAATAAATGGGAAAATATTAGCTAACTTTATACAAGAGAGAATGATGATATTGGGCATATGATATAAACTCTCCCTAGAGTTCCCAAATTGTGATCCAAGGAATATTCCTTTGGGAGATATTTATAGGTGTTTCGTGAAAAATGAGTTTTAAGACCTGCATTCTATCCTCCTCTTGGCGGTTCACTAAGCCACATTGGATTATTAGGCTCTGAGAAGTTCTGCTTTAAAGAAACTTAAAAACAACAACAACAACAACCTCTGTGTTTAATATTTCCCTAATTTATCTAAGTACAGAACACTGTGTGTTGGGGCCAGAGAGCAGGCACAATCCATATGTGCCTGTTTGGTGTTGGGAAACAATTCTGCATGGTGTGTCATGTTTCTGCCTGTCTTATGATCAGAGGCCCTGCCTGCTTTTGCTATGGACTATCTTTTTAAGGATATTTTTACAAGGAATAGCCTTGGATGATAGAGATAGTAGCTCCCTCCAGAGCAAGGCATAGGTTATTTATTGTGTAATATAATAAAGATAACTACTCCTTCCATGTGTACTTACTGATTACTATAAGAGATTCAGGTTCCCCGAGCTCTGGATTCTTCTGCTATAATGCAACCCACCACATGTATAGATGTCACCTTGGCCTTTTTTGTATCACTCATGGTAATTTGGGCTCGGGGAACTAGCACAGATGCTGACATTCTGGCTATTGTTGTTGCTTTAAGTAATAAAATCCTTTGCCTCTGGTTAGGGGTCTTTTTTTTTTTTTTTTTAAGATTTTATTTATTTGATAGCAGAGAGAAAGAGGATGCAAGCAAGAGAGAGCGTGACCAGTGGGGAGGGGCAGAGGGAGAGGGAGAAGCAGGCTTCCCACTGAGCAGGGAGCCCGACTCAACTCAGGGCTCCATTCTAGGACCCTGAGATCATCATCAGGGCTCGAACCCAGGACCCTGAGATCACAACCTAAGCTGAAAGCAGACACCCAACCAACTGATCCACCCAGGCACCTCTCTGATTAGGAGTCTTGAGTCTTGTGCACATATCCATGAAATGATGGCAGATTAACTTGTTAATTTGCATATAGTGTAAAATCTTAGACTCTTCATGATTCTCCACAGTTAGGAAATATTGAAATATGTCCTTAGAGGTAAATGGATCTACTTTTGGCCAAGTAGACTGGGGTGGGCTGGGGTGGAGTGGCTGGGGGAAGCCTATGAGGAATGTTAAAAAATAGAGTTTTAACAACATATGTTTCCAAAATGCAAGCACCTTCCTAATGTTCTAGAATACTGAATCTCCTTGTAATTTTGCTCCTCTGAGACAATTAACCTCAGTTCTTATTGCTTTCAAATTTTATTTACTAGACACTATCATATTTTGCTATTGTTCTTTTTTTGTATTTTATTTTTCCAGGTGTAGAATTTATATTTATATGATGAAACGCAAAATAGTAGTGGGTCATTAGTACTACAGCCTTTGTAGATTTAAGGAAATGAAGGAAATACACATTTATTGAGCACATATTGTATACCTGACACTCTGTCAAGCGCTTTACATTTTCTAATATAATTTAGGTTTTCTAATATAATCTTTCATATCACTCAGGATTTTGGTATTATACTCATTTTATTTTTTATTTTTTTAAAGATTTTATTTATTTATTTGAGAGAGAGAGAGAGAGAATGAGAGAGAGTGAGCATGAGAGGGGGAAGCAGGCCCCCTGCTGAGCAGGGAGCCCGATGCGGGACTTGATCCCGGGACTCGAGGATCATGACCTGAGCTGAAGGCAGTCACTCACCCAACTGAGCCACCTAGGTGCCCTATTATACTCATTTTATGTGTGAAAACACTTGGGGCTCTGTGAGGTGATTGTTACAATTTTCATAGCTAGCATTTATGGAGCACTTACTGAATACCAGCTACTATGATAAGCATAGGATATTTTCTTATTTCATCCTCATATGACCATGAAATAGTTATTATTACTATCTTACGTGTGAGGAAACTAAGGACCAAAGTGATTTCACCCAGGTCACATAATTAGCAGAGCTATGATATGAATGCAGATATGTATAAGAGTTCGATATCAGGTCACTTCCCAACCCTTGACCTGAGATTTTATGAAGATAATGGTACTATATGGTTTGAGTTTAGGGTGACTGTATATTTATAGTCCAAACTAGACATTTTGGAGAGGAAAGGGGGGCAAAATTAATAATTGCACCAGGACAGCAAGTGTAAGCCTAGACTGTCATGGAAAAGGAGGGTGTGTGGTCATTCTACCATGCGCAAAATACACAAGTAAATACTAGGATAGATTGCGGTTTTATTTGCACTGCCGATTTTTGACAGCATGGGATATTATCTTTCATTGAGTCAATATGTTGAATTCGAATAGTTTTAAATATTTTATTGTGCTTTTAAAAGTGTTTTATTGCCAAGGTGGACCCACCCTTATTGACAGTTCCAATATAGATAAAATGGATTACTGCATATCCTTTTCTCACACCTCAGTGTTTTATAGGTTTCCAGAATTTAGTGCAGCCCAAAGTAGAGGGAGTATTTATGGCATTTTTAAAGCAGATCATGAGAGAATTACTTTCTTCTCTCTCCCTCCACTCCCTCAAACTGAGGAACATGATTGACTTGGTTTTATAGGGTCCATATTTCTCCTCTAAATGAAATTCATCTGAGGATGGAAAACTGCAATCCTATCTTGTCCTCCCAATGTCAACTGAAAAAGAATAAAACTTTGTTTTCCTTGACATCATTTTCAGTGGGAGTTAAAACAGAATAATACTTAATATACAGCTCTGTAATAACTATGGTAGTTTTCTTGTTGTGGCTTACACATAGTTGTTTAATTAGCCTCCGCAGGATATTATAGTGGCTTTCAATTGATTTTTCTTTATTGCACTACTTGTTAGATTTTTTGATATGAGTGTTAGGCTAGCCTTGTAAATATGTACATTTTTTCCATACTAAAGTATTTTTTTTTAAAGATTTTATTTATTTTAGAGAGAGAGAGAGAGAGGAGCAGAGGAGGGAAAAGGAGGGGGAAAGAATCTCAAGCTGACTTCACACTGAGCACGGAGCCTGAGCCTGATACAGGGCTCCGTCTCACCACCCTGAGATCATGACCTGAGCCAAAACCAAGACTCTGACTCTTAACTGACTCAGTCACTCTGGTGCTCCTATACTGAAGTATTTTTTTAAAGGTGTGAAATGATCCTCCTGTCAAATCAAGTAGTATTGGAGTAGTATTGGAGATTAACAATAAACTTTAGCATGTTAAAGATGAGAAATGCTGGAAATAATTTTTGCACTTTGTTTATCCCAGAATTTTCCAAATTTAGATACTGAATGCTTGTGTGTGTGTGTGTGTGTGTGTGTGTGTGTGTGTGTGTGTAGCATCTATTAACTTTCCATAGGACACTAGAAGTGTACTTTGGCATACATTGGCATAAGTGTATTTCTCCTTTTTAAAGAAAATGCCACCTTTATTTGTTGTTATATCTCCTTTTCTTTACTAATTATGTGTTGCCCTCACCTGCTCACTTTTGGGGCCGGGTAGTTTTTGCCTTGGGATTTAAAAAAAAAGTTCAACCAGAGTTATTGTTTATTTATCAATACTAATTCATTATGCTCTGAATCTCTTAATTTTCCTTTTTCTGCCTACTGTGGTTTCCATTGTTCCTTTTTCAAATTTTTTAGCTGAACGTTTGCATCACTTATTTTTATTATTTAGAACACTGAAAGCATTTAAGGCTACGAATTTGTCTTTGAGTACAGCTTTGCCAACATACACGTTTAAGTGTAGTGATGATGCATTATGGCTTGGTAAAAATACAGGCTTAGGAGGCAGCAAGTCTTGTATTAGTATCTTGCCACTTATTATCTCATGACCTTGAGCCTCAGTTTCTTCTGTTGTAAAGTGGGGCTATTAATACCTACCTTTTAGGTTTAAAAAATGTAACTAAATTTTGTCTGTAGAGTTCATAGCATAGGACCTGAAAGGTAAATTGTTGACCAATAGGGGCCTATCTTTATTATTTTTATGATTTTACAAATACTGTATAATTTCAATTTTGATTTCCCTTTGATACAGCAGTTGTATGGTAGCTGTTTAAAAGAGTGATTTTACTTGCCAAACAGCAAAATTTAAAAGCATGCAGCTTTCTTAATTTTTAATTTTTTTAGCTGACTAGAGCATTTAACCAGTAAAATTTCACATAGTTAAACCTATATAAGCAAAGGAAAGGTCTGGATTTTGGCGGAGATATTTTCGAAGGTCCATTTCTCTCTACTTAATCTGGTTTCCTTATTCAGAGTCAGAGCCACATGTTCAATAGAAATCACTCCTGATGTATGGTGGGTAGTTGACAAATATTCTTACTTTGCATGGCTTTGTAACTGGGCCTCTTTTTGTGTGCTTTCAAGAGGATTAACATTGAAATATGAGAAAAGAGCAAATCAAGTACCACTTGCTAGCTACTATGTCAACCAGAAAGCCCCTCAGGGCTGCATTTGTTCTTGTTAGGATCACCAAAGAAAAAATATTATGTAATATCCCCAAGAAACCCATTCTAGTTTGCCCATCACTTGTGTCTGGAATGTTTTCTTATATTATTCTAAAAAAATCTTTTTTTTTGCAATAGAATTCCATTATGATGTGATTTTGTAAATCTTGTTTCTTTCATTTTTCTTATTTCTTCCATAGAAAACTAGCTAATATCAAATTCAGGGTGTTTTTTTCGGCCATTATGGCAAAGTATTAAACTGCTAAGATGGCTTTGTTTCTTTTCTTGTTTTATAAGAAAGAGTTTAGCAGAAAAATGCTCTTGGAAAATCAAATTTGTGTATTTTATTCAAAATGGAGGATGATTTGAAATAAAAATATCATTTTTAATTAGGCCTATAAGAGAGTTACTATAGGCATCTCTGAGCAGGTTTTTAAATAAACATGCTTTTCCTTTTTTCCAAGATATTTCCTCCCATTTGTACCATATGTGGAACATGATGTCCTTTGAATTTCCCCTGTAGGATTTGAGAGTTAAGGAGCAGTTTACCTGGTAGTATCCTCTTTTTTTCACTCTCTCCTAAGGCACTGATCTACTCTATAATTCAGACCCTCAGTTGAAAAGGAACTGACATATATGTGAATAAGAGAGGGCTTATGTATTCCTTGAGGCATGTTCTATTAGTCACCTAGCCACTTTACCTAGAGACTGAAAACTACATTATTTCCTTCAGAGGTACTTGCTAGAAGACCCTTGACTTAGGAATATGGATAATGTGTGCTACAATTAACTTTCTTTATATTTGTTTACTTCTGTTCTTTTTCTTAACATACAGCATATAATTTTGTACTACTTGCAGAGATAGAGAGTTAAAATTTTGCATTTCGTGACATCATGATGAGTGTTTTGTTAATGGGTACACATAGTTACATGAAAACACATGTATATTAATCAATAATTTACTTCCAGTGACAGTCATCTGTATAGTCTTTCCTCTGATACATCATTGGTAGAACATAGTTTGTCAGTGAGAAAGCAACAGTTGTTATCGATTTTGTATTCTTTTGGCAGAGCTGCAACAATTCTCCCATACCCTGGTCCAGTAGAGATACTAGATGGATTGTTATACTGTACTTGCATTTGAAATTTCTTCCTCTGTTTTTACTCTGAGCATTTATTTTCCATCAGCTTGTAACATTCTAACATCGATTGGTGCAAGTAATGTATTATTCATGCCATTCTGGTTTCATTCCATTAGTGCTAAGCATTAGTATTCAGTCTGAAGAGATACAATTATGTCAAGAGCTCTCTGTGTCGGCTTGTCCTGTTTTTGCATTTCTTTCACATTCATAGAAGGGTCTTCATTTGTACAGCGTATCTTTTTATTTTGTTGGTGCCAATTAGAATTATGTGAGAAGCTAAAATAAGGCTGATATAAACGTAACCTCAAATAATTTTTTAGTTTACAAATAATCATTATACCAAATTTGGAAAAATTAAAAACGTATAAGGAGGAATATGAAATCATAATTTTATCACCTTATTCACATATTGATCCAATGCCTTGCCTTCTTGTCTTTTTTTTTTTTTTTAAATAAAGTTAAGTTCATGTTGTATAAACAGTTTGAATGCTGAGTTTTTCTTTAGCAATTATATATAATAACATTTTGGAAAACTTGATTTTTCATGTGTTTATAATGATTGTTCATATTCTATCATTTTCAAACGTTCTCAATTTTCAAACATTTGTACTTTTGCATGGTTTTATTTATATCAATAGGAATGCATGTCCTTGTTCATAAATCTTTGATCATATATCCCTGAGTATTTCCTTAGAATAGATTTCTAGAAGTGAAATTATTGGGCCCAAAATTAAAACATTTAAAAAGCCCTTGATTTGTGCTGTCAAACAACTTACCAAAAACACTAAACCATTATCTCCTATTTAATAAAAAAAAAATTAGTCTTCCTTTTACTTATGTTGCTATAGCCATTTTTTTAAAGTTTTTTAAATTTATTTAAGTAATCGCTATACCCAGTGTGGGGCTCGAACTCATGACCCCAAGATCCAGTCACATGCTCTTCTGACCGAGCCAGCCAGGCATACCTCCTATAGTCACTTTTGATGTAAGGTTGTCTATTTCTGTCTTTTCAGTAATATAGTCATTAAAATAGACACTCTAAGACATCATTAGATTGCTAAAATAACCACTGATGGAGAGCTTCCTAATGTTAAAAGCTGACTGACATTTTGGTGTACCATCTTTTCTTAGCATATAATTTTTGATGACTTAAATTGCTATATCCTGTGGCTAAATGCATGAACAGAAATATAGTGTGGGTCTGAGCATTCAGGCAGATAACAACAGTTCTGTTCATCTGATGTGGAAAAGTGAGAGCTGCCGTCTACAGCTCCCTGAGTAATGACTGAGAGTTTATTGTGTTTTAGCCTAGTTCATAAAACCATTTAGTGACCTAGTTTTTTATTTATAAATATGACAAAATCAGTAGACAATCTAGGTAATCTAATCAAAAGAGGTTACATTTGAAATAACATACTTTCTCATTTACTTATTTGATCTTAAGTAATGGGGTCCAAAATGTGCAGTGATGGTCATGACATAATATTATATGAATTTAAAGTAATTCTGTGGTTTGATCTCAAGATATGCAGACAATATTAAGTTCAAGGAAAATGTTTTAATTAGAGTGTTGTGACTTTATTACGTTTTTTAGCCTCTATCAAGACATTTTAAGAAATATTAGGAAATCTTACATCCTCTGTAAAGACCATGTGAAGCGAATAATAATTTCTGTTCCTCTGACCAAGCTGGTGGGAACACTTTTTACTGCATGATAACGTAACCCAAAAATCAGGGCATAATATAAATACTGTACTTTGGGAAGGTCATTTTTGGCACTTTTTCTACTGTAGTATACTTCTTTAGGTCTGGCATTGTTAGACTTCTTAATGGTAAAGGGAAAGAAGCTCTGGAATTACTAAGATACTTGGAGTCATTTAAAGATTCTGTCTGTAACATGCACTGGCTTTATGACTTTTGTCAAGTTCTTGATACTTTTTTTTTTTTAAGATTTTATTTATTTATTTGAGAGAGACAGAGAGTGAGAGAGAACATGAGCAGGGTGAAGGGTACAGGGAGAAGCAGACTCCCTGCTGAGCAGGGAGCCCGATGCAGGGCTTGATCCCGGGATTCTGGGATCATGACCTGAGCTGAAGGCAGATGCTTAAATGACTGAGCCACCCAGGTGCCCCAAGTTCTCAATACTTTCTAAGCCTCGGTTTTCTCATCTGTTAATGAGGGACGGCATTACCTCAAAAATTTAAGGGAGTAATGAATGAAATACTCCATTTGTAGAAGATCCTTAGCAAAAGTTTATCCCTTTCTTGTTTTCATGTATAATATGTGGGAGGTCAGGGCTAGACCAAGGACTCTTTTGAGGAGAACCAAACCATTAAGCATGTATCTATCATGTAGCAATCAGAAAAATAATACCTTCAAAATGTTTTTGTCCTTTCTCTGAAATATAGATGCACCAGTACATACTGAATTAAATGTCAAGGTTAGGGGCGCCTGGGTGGCTCAGTCAGTTAAGTATCTGCCTTTGGCTCAGGTCATGATCTCAGGGTACTAGGATCAAGTCCTGTGTCCAGCTCCTTGCTGGGGAGTTTCTCTCTCTGCCTACCTCTCCCCCTAGTTGTGCTCTTTCTCTATCTCTCTCTGACAAATAAATGAATAGAAATCTTAAAAAAATTTAAAAAATATATCTTAAAAGTGAAGGTTAGAATATGGGTTGACAACATCCTGTGTTCGCAACTGTTGGAACCAGTTTGTACAATTTGTAGGAGTTGTAATTATAAATGTGTTACTCACAAACTTGCAGTGCCTGTTCATTATGCAGGTATATTTCCCTTAGAAGCCATTAAATTGGTTCCGTGAGGATTTAGTGTGCTCTCCATGACACTGAGTTTTTGGTCCCTTTTCTTTGTGATGTGTGAAAACTTTAGTGCTTAGAATTATCAGTGTGATAATTGTGTGTGGAGCAAGGGCACCATGAAGAGTTATTAGGGCATTCTTTGCTGCCAGAGGTAGCACCAAGTGTTCACTTGGGGCAAGTGTCCTTAGTCCTATGACCTTCAGCAGACTTCTTCAGTTCTTTGATATGAAAAGATAACATATCTGCAGTGTTTGTATGGAAAGTTCTGGGCAAGCACAGCTTCAAGATGATTCAACCTCCGAACTTCCCAGCTGTTTGCCACACTGCTGGAGCCACTACAGTTTGGAGTTGTCTGATTTAAGCAAGAATTGTTGGTTTGCCATCACTTACTATCTTTTGGTACTTAACTCTTCCCTGAATCTTAGAGATGTGGGAATCCTATGACCAAAACATATGGCCAACTGCTATTACTCTTGATATGAACTTAGATCATATTTTTGCAGGCATGGAATAAGAATGTTATAGTGTACTTGAAGAAAGCTGCCCAGTGGTTAAAAAAAAAACCAAAAACTTATTTTGTTACTATTAATGATCAATGTAATATTCTTTTGATCAGTGTACCAACTTTGAATCATCTAACATCTAACTTCAGATAATCATTGTTCAGAAAGTTAGTGCTTACTGGGTATTTACCCTAAAGATACAAATGTAGTGATCTGAAGGGGCACATGCACCTGAATGTTTATAGCAGCAATGTCCACAATAGCCTAACTATGGAAAGAACCTAGATGTCCATCAACAGATAAATGGACAAAAAAGATGTGGTACATATATATACAATGCAATACTATGCAGTCACCAAAAATTGAAATCTTGTCATTTGCAATGACATGGATGGAACTAGAGGGTATTATGCTAAGCGGAATAAGTCAATCAAAGAAAGACAATTATATGATCTCTCTGATATGAGGAATTTGAGAGGTGGGGGGGGCGTCGTGGGGGGTAGGGAGGGGAAAAAGTGAAACAAGATGGGACTGGGGAGGGAGACAAACCATAGGAGACTTTTAATCTCAGGAAACAAACTGAGGGTTGCTGGGGGGTCGGGAGGAGAGATAGGGTGGCTGGGTTATGGACATTGGGGAAGATATGTGCTATGGCAAGTGCTGCGAATAGTGTAAGACTGATGATTCACAGACCTTTACCCCTGAAGCAAATAATACATTATATCTTAATTTAAAAAAAAAGGAAGTCAGTGCTTTAAGGATGATATAAATGGCACTTATTTATGATTATATAATTTATAATTTCAAACTCTCATACTAGAAATAATGAATAGAAACAGTCGGTTTTTTAAGTCCAAACCATTAGATCCACTGAAGTTATTTAAGATCTCTTCATTTAAGACTCTGATCTACTGCTAACTCCTGATTTGCCATCACAGTTTTTTAGGTCCACCTTGATTATAGCATTTATGACATCACATTGCTATTGTTTGGTTGCACATCTGGGTTAACAAAGTTGTGAGCTGTTTAAGGGAAGAGGGTCTGTCTTTTTCAGTAATATCCATAAGTTTTAGTACATGTCGCCATGGTTAATAAGTGCCAGATAAACATGTTCCAAATGGTCTTGAAATGACTTAACCATGGAATACTAAAAAACACTCAAGCATTAGTGATCTGAGATCATTTTTGTGTGACTTGACTGATAATTGTGGCAAGATTTATTTAACATGAATTTTGGTGGGTGATATTTGTATACAAGTAAGGAAATTGTAGTAGATAATTCAAAATATCAGGAATTAAATAAAGAACAGAGAAACAGCCTATGGCTTTTACATGTTGATTTGACCAGCCTTCTGGAAGCCATCTCTGTCCATCACAGTCTTGTCTCTCCTTCAGGCCCATCACAATTTAATTCTTGCCTAGAAGGATACTTAGAAACCACCTAATATAACATCATTTTTGTTGAGGCAAATTGAGTTAGGATAAACTGAAACTCGGTTTGACATTACCCTTCTTAATGTCAGAGCAGGGCTTGCATGTCGTGACCTCTTAGTTCCCACCCCACTCTTCTTTTTTTAAAATTTATTGTGTTACATTAGTCACCATACAGTATACCAAGCAGAGGCTTGAGCCTGTTCGTTGAACAAAGCCAGGTGCCTTATCAGGTTAACTGCAGGGAATTTTGAGTGAATACACATGAATGTTTGTCAGACTGTTAGTATTAATTGCTAAATTTCAGAGAAACAGCAGTGTGGTTATCTATGAGACTTCCAATTTCTTTGGGAAAATTCTTTTGAATTTCACATTAATTCTTTAGCTAGAAAGACAGATTGATTTATACTGAGGATTACTACACAAGAAGTGACAGCTTCTTAGATAATGGTGCTCATATGTTTTTGGTGTATCTTTAGGAATAACTTTTGTACTTTAACGAGTAATTCATTCCGTATTTTTGCTAGCATTGTGTTAGGTCCTGAAATACAGAAATGGAAAAGACATAGACTCTCTTCTTTAGCAATTCTAATCTGCTGGCAAAAACAAACAAATAAAAAGCACACTGTAATATCTTGTGATAAGAGCCACAATAAAAGTTTTGTGGTTTTTTTTGTTTTTTAAATACCACAGAACTAAACTGATTGGCTCTCCATATACAAAAAATTCAGTTGGATCCTCACCTTCACCATAAACAAAAATAAATTCTGAGGGAACTGAATACTTAGGTATAAAATGTATAGCTTTTATGAGAGAAGAGAGAAGTACATCTTTATAACGTCAGGGTTGGGAAGGATTTTCTAAATAAGCTACAAAAATCTCAGTGAGTCCTTAAAAGATTGATAAATGTGACTTATATTAAAACATTAAAAAAAACCATAAAACTTGTATAGAACAAAGGAAACTATGAACAAAATTGAGATATAATTTTTTAGTTCATCCTACCAACAAAGGAGTACGTAAAGGACTACATAAAAATAAGAAAAATATGCAGTGTGTGTGTGAAGAAAATTCTAAAAGAGGAAATGTAAGTAGCCAAAAAAGCACATAAACAGATGCTTAGTCTTGGTAGTAATCAAAGTTATGTAAATTGAAACCACAGTGAAATTCCATTTCATACATATCAAACTGAGAAAGATTTAAAAGTTCTGATAGGATGAAGTGTTGGTAAGTACATGGAGCCGTGAGAACTTCCCGTATACTGCTGGTAGGAGTACAAATTGGTATAATATTTAGAAAGCACTTAAAATGAATTAATATGTCAACATTTAAAACAATCTCAAAAATACAGTGTTGAGAAAAATAGAACACAGAGGAATACCCATGGTGTGATTTTAACAACATCCAAAAAGATCAGACATGTTATTTAGAGATACATATATAGTACAAGTGTACATTCTATTCAGGATACTCTTTACTTCCAGGGGAAGAGAGAGGGTGATATGATGGGAGCAATGCCCAGAAGGGGCTTTAGCTGTATCCAAAATGTTTAATTTATTAAAATAAATGAGAGATACGGGGTAATTAAGATTTCCAAATGCCAGTTGTTTGCTGAATTATTTTCTATACCACCTTGTGTATTTTAACTGTTTCTATAAGGAAAGGGGGAAAATGCACAGTGGAGAACTCATTCTCTGAAGGAAGGTCAAGGAGGGGCTCTGGAATAGATGACCTTTAAGCTGGTTTTGGAAAAGTGGTACAGTGTGTAGAAAGGCATGGAGTTATGAAATAGCATTTTGTGTTCAGGGACATATATGCAGTTTATTTCTACACTTGCAGGACTGGGGTGTGGGTGGAATGAGAAAACAGACAGATTATCAGAGCTAAGCCTACACAATGAGCCAGGAATCAGATCTTATGACAGTATTCGTTTTCCAAAGCAAGTAAAATTTCTTGTACACTGCTATTCTCTACTCCAGTTGGGACAGTCAGCTCATTGAGTAAAGATGACTAGAGTCTCTGAAGATGACTCTTATGACCTTAGTTCATAACATTTGGTAGATGCTCATAGAGTTTTGAACCCTCTACTGGTGTTTTGGTAGATGGGGAACCAAGAATGAAAACAAGGCTTTTAAGCTTTGAGGTGATTTACAAACAACCAAGATACCTTTACTGTTGAACAAGCTTTATGGGCCATCCATTCTGAAAGCCTCGGGCCTGCTCAGGCCCGGGCCTGAGAGTCATGCCTAAGTTTCTTTCCTGGGCCAGTTGGGAAGGGCAGTTTCTTCTCTTATGGCCAGTCACATGGCTCTGCTGTGCATTTTTTGGTTCCCTCTATCCCTACATGGTGGAGAGTTTTTAATCAAGAAAGATGCTGTATTTTATCAAATGCTTTTTCTGCATCTATTGAGAGGATCATATGGTTCTTGTTCTTTTTTTCATTAATGTGGGGTATCACATTGGCTGATTTGTGGATGTTGAACCACCCTTGCAGCCCAGTAATAAATCCCACTTGGTTGTGGTGAATAATCCTTTTAATGTACTGTTGGATCCTATTAGTATCTTGGTGAGAATTTTTACATCCATGTTCATCAGGGATATTGGTCTATAATTCTCCTTTTTGATGAGGTCTTTGTCTGGTTTTGGGGTCAAGGTAGTGCTGAACTCATAGGATGAGTTTGGAAGTTTTCCTTCCAGTTCTCTTTTTTTGAAACATTTTTGGAAGAATAGGTATTAATCCTTCTTTAAATATTTTGTAGAATTCCACTGTGAGGCCATCTGGACCTGGCCTCTTGTTTGTTGGGAGGTTTTTGATTACTGATTCAATTTCTTTGCTGGTTATGGCTCTATTCAGATTTTCTATTCTTATTTTAGTGTTGGTAGTTTATATGTTTCTAGGCATACATCCATTTCTTCCAGATTGCCTAATTTGTTGGCATATAGTTGATCATAATATTCTTTTATAATTTTTTTATTTCTTAAGTGTTGGTTGTGATTTCTCCTCTTTTATTCATGATTTTATTTATTTGGATCTTTTTTCTTTTTGGTAAGCCTGGCTAGGGGCTTACTGATCTTATTAATTCTTTCAAAGAACCAGCTCCTAGTTTTGTTGATCTGTTCTGCTGTTTTTTTATTTCTATTTCATTGATTTCTGCTCTTCTCTCTATTATTTCTCTCCTCCTGCTGGATTTAGGCTCTATTTGCTGTTCTTTTTCCAGCTCCTTTAGGTGTAAGGTTAGGTTGTATATTTGAGACTTTCTTGTTTCTCTAGAAAGGCTTGTATTGCTATATACTTCCCTCTTAGGACCGCCTTTGCTGCATCTCACATATGCTGAACTGTCGTGTTTTCATTTTCATTTCCTTCCATGTATTTTTTAAATTATTCTTTAATTTCCTGGTTGACCCATTCAGTCTTCAGTAGGATGCTCTTTAACCTCCATGTATTTGTGGTCCTTCCAAATTTTTTGTGTAGTTGCCTTCAAGTTTTAAAGCACTGTGGTCTAAAAATATGTGAGGAATAATCACAATCCTTTTGTAGCAGTTGAGACCTGATTTGTGACCCAGTATGTGATCTATTCTAGAGAATGTTCCATGTGCACTTGAGAAGAATGTGTATTCTGCTTTAGGATGCTCTGAATATACCTGTTAAATCCATCTGATCCAGTTTGTCATTCAAAGCCCTTGTTTCCTTGTTGATCTTCTTCCTACATGATCTGTCCATTGCTGTGAGTGGAGTGTTAAAGTCCCCCACTATTACTGTATTATTATCAATGTGTTTCTTTAATTTTGTTATTGGTTTATATAATTGGCTGCTCCCAAGGAGGGGCATACATATTTACAACTGTTAGATCTTGTTGGATAGACCCTTTTATTATAATATAGTGTCTATCTTCATCTCTTATTATAGTCTTTGGTTTAAAATTTAGTTTGTCGGATGTAATGATTGCTACTCCAGCTTTCTTTTGATGTCCATTGGCATGATAAATGATTCTCTACCCCCTCACTTTCAATCTGGAGGTGTCTTTGGGTCTAAAATGAGTCTCTTATAAGCAGCGTATAGATGGGTCTTGTTTTTATTATCCATTCTGATACCTATGTCTTTTGATTGGAGCATTTAGTCCGTTTACATTCAGAGTAATTATTGAAAGATATGAAATTAGTGCCATTATATTACCTGTAAAGTAGTAGTTCCTGTAGATTGTCTCTGTTTCTTTCTGGTCGTTGTTACTTTTGGGCTCAATCTTTGCTCAAAGGATCCCCTTCAGTAGTTCTTGCAGTGCTGGTTTAGTGTTCATAAATTCCTTTAATTTTTGTTTGTTCTGGAAACTTTTTATCTTTCCTTCTATTCTGAAAGATAGCGTTACTGGGTAAAGTATTCCTGGCTGTATATTTTTCCCACATAGCACATTGAATATATCATGCCTGTCCTTTTTGGCTTCCCAGGTCCCTGTGGACAGGTCTATTGCCAGTCTTATGTTTCTACCCTTGTAGATTCAGAAGCTCTTGTCCCAGGCTGCTCTCAGGATATTCTCTTTATCTTTGAAATTTGCAAGTTTCACTATTATATATTGAGGTGTTGACCTGTTTTTATTGATTTTGAGGGGGATTCTCTGTGCCTCCTGGACTTAAATGCCTGTTTCCTTCCCCAGATTAGGGAAGTTCTCAGCTATAATTTGTTCAAATAAATCTTCTGTTCCTCTTTCTTCCTTCTGGGACCCCTATTATCCAGATATGATTTCATTTTATGGAAATGCTGAGTTCTTAAAGTCCTCCTTTTGTGATCCAGTAGTTGTCTTTCTCTCTTCTTTTCAGCTTTCTTATTTTCCGTTATTTTGTTTTCTATATCACTGATTTTCTTCTGCCTCACTTAAAATATAAGAAAGAAGGAAGGGAAAAAGAGCAGGGAAACAAGGAAAGAGAGAAAAATGAGAAGCCCGATATGAGAAATAAGAGAAGAAAACAAATGAACCAACAAGTGAACAAAAGATTATAAGGCTGATAAAAAAAGAAAGATAAAGAGAAATGAAAAAAAAAAAGAAAATATTTATATATAAAATAAAAGATAAAAAATAAGAAATAGAAAAATAAAAGATTTTAAAATTTTTTAAAAAATTAAAAGAGAAAAAAAAAATAAAACAAAGGAAACAAGCCTAGTCCTATTTCCACTGGGAGCTGATATTTTGGAGCTTTCTTTTAGACTTGGTAGATTCATGGGCCAATGTTAGTCTTCGGAGAGAGAGGCCTGCTGGGCTGGCTCAGAAGTTAACTTACTCTTACCCCCAGGAGCAGGGGTGCAGGGTTTTGTGTAGGGGATTCCAGCCTCCACTGGAGGTGCTATGTTTCTCTCTGAGGTCCAACTGTGCTAGTGAACAGGAGAAGGGAGAGGTGGTAGTGGAGGAAGAATATGGTGTCACACCACACTCTTTTCCCTGGGAAGTGGAAACCCCAGCCATCACTCTTCAGGAGGCCCTCTTAGAATAGTGAACCATCTCTTGTGTCCCTGGCTTTCATCAGTTCCCTGCCCTTAACCTGTCTGTGCCTGGGCCATGGACAAGCCCAGTGCTACAGATCTCCTGTATTTTATCTCTGACCTGTGGCTGGGATTCAAAACTCCAAGTTTTTAAGGGCCTGGTAAGGTGTGGGCCCACTCCAGTCCCCCGGAGGAGAGGCTCAGGGCGTGCCCAGTACCATCCTGTACAGAAAAGCAGTCACACAGTGCGTGCACAGAGGTTAAAGTTTATTGTAATACTCAGAGAAAACCTGGAACCAGGTTATTGGGCATCTGCTTTCAACTCAGTCCCCTACTCCCTTCAGTCCCAGAAAAAGCCATTGCAGAGGCTTGAATCTGTTGTGGCAGACAGCGAAAAGCAGCAGCCAGGTTATCTGCAATCTGTTCCTGTCTCTGCTTTCTGTTAGTTCTGCCGCAGAAAAGCAGTCACTTGGGCACACACGGAGATTTAAGCCTATTGTGGCTCACAGCGAAAAGTTAAGAGATTTTCTGCCCTCTGCACCCATCTCTGCCCTGCTGTTGAGCATGGCTCAATGGATCCCAGCCAGCCTTTTATCCTTGGAGAAGCAAAATATGCTCTTCCCAATGCCCTTCAGGAAGGGGAGCTATTACTTCCAGTACAACCCAGGGGATCTCCTCACCACATCTTATTGTGTGGTCCCTACCCTCTGGGCTCTTTCCCACTTCTCCCTTTTCCTGACTTTGCTCTGTGAAGAGGGTTCTCTCCCTTTCATGGCCATGCGGCTTTCTTCTTCCCCATTGCACGGCTCCAAACCTTGCATCTGCTACTTTCTCTCCCTCCCACTGTGCAGATTCTTTCCTTAATCCTCAAATCATCTTCCTAGTTGTTTAAAATGGTTGAATGTCCATCTAGCTATATTTGAAGGACAAGGCAAGTTCAGGGTCCCTCTACTACTCCGCCATCTTAACTTGGTCCTCAGTATTTCCTTCTTAAAGAAGTTATTTATCAATACCTAACAAACCTAACAAACTTCTGAATTACAAAATATTAGGTTAATTGATTAACTGGGCATTCTTGAAGATGGAAAAATTCCAGCATCCATTGATATACCGTTAAAGGAGGTAGACTAAGCTCTTAGAGAAGTGAAAACCCAGTGAAAACCCAAGATATTTCAAAGAGAAGTACAATGAAATAAAACCATCTGAATCTGACAGTCTAGTGTATTCTTGTCTAGCTAAATAAGAAAGGAGTGAAAGGCTTTGGACACAGCAATATCTTGGGCTTTAATAGTACTCAGTACCATGCTGGATTTTGGAAAAAGTGGGCACATATGAATTTTCAGAGAATAAACAAGGAAATTGAATTTTGAAACAAGTCAACTCTTTCTTGTGTACCTGCAGCCTGAGATAGTGGAATGAGAGAAAAAAAAAATTAATGCTGGTGCCACCAGTTAATTTGTAGAGTGATTTTGAGCAAGTCAGTTACTATTTGAATCTTTTCTTCATCTATGAACTGAGAATACCACTTACCCCTGCCTACTTTAAAAGGCTGTTGAAAATTTATTCAGAGAATTTTTGTTACTTGCCATGCCAATATAAGGGTTGAGGTATTAGGACTTAATTTTTATGTAGTTTAAAATAGTTCAGTAGTATTCTCAAAGACCAAGTTACCTGTGTCACCTAATCAAAAAGTATGGTTTTAATTTGAATTCCTCTAATGATTAGTGATGCTGAACATCTTTTATTTATTTTTTTTAAGACTTATTTATTTGAGAGAGAGAGAGAACATGTGAACATGTCTTGCGGGGAGGGGCAGAAGTAGAGGGAGAGAGAGACTCTCAAGCAGACTCCCCACAAGCGTGGAGCCTGACTTGGGGCTGGGTCTCAGGACCCTGAGATCGTGACCTGACCCAGTATCAAAAATCAGACACTTAACCAACTGAGCCACCCATGTGCCTCCACAGGATAAGTTTTTATTTTGTTGCTTGTGCTTTGGGTGTCATATCTAAAAAAATCATTACCAAGACCCACGTCAAGGATCTTTATTCATATGTTTTCTTCCAGGAGTTTCATGGTTTCAGGTCTTACATTTAAGTCTAATCAACTTTGAATTAATTTTTATGAGTGGCATGAGGTGGGGGTCCAGTTTTATTCTTTTATGTGTGAATATCTAATTATCCCAGCACCATTGAAATAAGTCAGATGGAGAAAGACAAATACTTCATGATCTCATTTGTATGTGAAATTAAAAAAAAACAAAACACCAAAAAACTAATAAACAAAAAACAAACTCATAGGAAAAAAAAAATCAAACTTGTGGTCACCAACCAGAGGTGGTAGGTAGGGGAGTGGGAAGTGGAGGAAGGTGGTCAAAAAGTGTAAACTTCCACTTAGAAGACAAATAAATACTAGAGATATAATAGGCAACATGATGACTCCAGTTAACACTGCTGTGTGATATGTAAGAAAATTGTTAAGAGAGTAAATCCTAAGAGTTATCACAAACTTTTTTCTTCTTTCCTTTTTATTATATCTATATGAGATGATGGATGTTAGCTAAACCTACTGTGGTAATCATTTCATAATATATGTAAATCAAACCATCATGCTATATGCCTTAAACTTATACAGTGATATATGCCAATTATTTTTTAATAAAACTGGGGTGAATAAAAGGAAGTGCGACCTTTTGTGTTAGTACATCTTTTGTTCAAATAGACTATGTGTTAGACCAGTAGATAAATAAGCAGACCTGACTCTATAAAGGATAAAAATCTGGGAGCCAGAGATACAGATAAATTAAACAATAAAAATATATTAGCAGCATCTCAGGACCCATGCAATTTAATAAATGGACATGATATACAAGAATAGAAATCAGAAGAATGTTTGCTTTTGGGGAGGGAGGGGAATTAGTTAGAAAAGGGAATGAGGGAACTTTCTAGTTCTAGGGTGATGGAAATACTCTATATCTTGAGTATTGTTATATAGAAATATATATTTGTCAAAACTTGTTGCTTAAAATATGTGTATTTTCTGCATTTAATATGCTTCAACAAAAATAATAAAGGCAGAAAAATGTTTAAGTGGAAAAATTACTAGGTATGAAAGCAATAATCAAGTGGTATAAGTAGAACACTTAATTTTTTTTTTTTTAAGATTTTATTTATTTATTTGACAGAGAGAGAGAGAGAGATCACAAGCAGGCAGAGAGGCAGGCAGAGAGAGAGGGAAGCAGGCTCCCCGCCGAGCAGAGAGCCCGATGTGGGGCTCGATTCCAGGACCCTGAGACCATGACCTGAGCCGAAGGCAGAGGCCTAACCCACTGAGCCACCCAGGCGCCCCGAACACCTAATTTTGATGCAAAATACAGTGAAAGAATCATCCAAATAGGCCGGAATGAAGTTAATCCAGAAATGCCCCCTACGTGGTGAATTCTTGAGATGGGTTTTGAGAAAATGATGAACTCTAAGTGCCAAAGAGGTCTTTCGAGCTCTGGAAACCTGTATGCCCACAGTCTCAGAGGGAGCAAGGGTGCAAATGAGGCAGGGCAGCAGATTGATTTTCAGAGAATTTATGATGGAATAGTAATGCTTTAATGTGTGTGCTTATAAAATGAGAATCCCAATAACAGCTTGTCGAAACTTAATAATTAGTCATTGTGATATTTTGGATTATTACTTTTAAAATAAAATAAATGTACTTTTTTTAGAAATTTTTTTTTTTTTTTTGAGATCTTGAGTATTCTTGTAAGTAGAGGCCGAAGCTTAAATGCGCACTTTTTTTTTTTTTTTTTTTTGCCTTTCTGTCTGGTATCTCCATTATGCCAGGAGGTTACTATTCACATTGTTATTATCCCTTTTAATTGAAACTAATGTGTACTTTGATGACTTTTGTTTTACCTCATTACCTTTTTGATTTGTTTTGTTTCCTAAGAATCCATTATGAAGACTTCAATTCATCTTTTGTGGAGCTCAGAAAGTTTAAGATGAATTAAAGTCATTCCTTTTATAGGTTATCTCAGCTCAACCCATAAAAATTGCCCATCAATTATAGGAATGTTTTCAACAATCCCTGGCATAAACTTCTAAGAAATTTTCACATTCAGTCAATTTGACAGTTGAATCCATGAACTCTTGGTCTAAAAGCCCTTGATACTAATTATTGTATTATGTTTGTCAAAGAACAGGAAAGAGATTAAGATAACAATAGTTTGCATAATTCAGGCTGTTAACATGAAGTGTAGAAAAGAAGCACTGTGGTTTGTGGTGTACAGGCTCTATGTAGAATACAAGTATGAATTTTTTAAAACTACAATGTTCTCAAGACAGTATCAGTGGGATGCATATGAAGTACTTTAGAAACATTTCACCAAATTATTAAATTTGTAGTGGAATTAGAGGAAGTGAAAATTAATAATTTAGAAAGATTTTTTAAATTATGAGTTAAAGTATTTCAATTGATTAAAATGGAAGCAAGTCCATTTTTGTCTGAAAAATTCTTACCCTCACTTGGTTGGGAAGGAAAAGGAAATTAGCACCTCACAAGTCAATATCAATGATGGGAAGCTTCACTATAAATATACCAACTTTGAGGATTGTAGTCCTTCAAAGAAGGTATACATTAAAGATGACATGATCACTTGTATTCGTCTTATTAGCTTGATGTTAACCCAGGTCTGGTTAGAGTTATAAGCTGTTTTCACCTGGACTGGTCCTTATTCAGTTTCAACACTATGCAAATATAGGCAGAAATAAAAATTATTCCTAAGAAATAGCTTTAAAAACTAAGGAAGTCTATTGGAAGCATAAAGCATTTTTGGCATCTTATATGTCATGTATGAAAAATTAATGGAATTGGTTTTTATGACTGGCTTATGGAATTGGTCTCATTATTCTACTCTCACACCTTGTATGTGGGCAAATGGTTAGATCATAACCTCATTTCTACGAAAAATTATGACTGCTTTGTAGTAGAACTGGCAGTATTGACAAGAATTTATGAATTGGAGATCGGTTTTGGTAAAAATGACTTTGTCTTAGCCAAGTGCCTTAATAGCCAAACCTTTTAGTGTGTAACTGTTCACCAGAATTGCTTGATTTGGGTTTGATAGAAAGATGGAGATGGAAAAGGAGACTTAACTTCTGTCTGCCGGTCCATGAAAAGAAATATGGAAAACTTCATGCCTGCATATTGTGAGCATCAGCTGGAAGAGGACTAGTTTTGTCACTGGGATTCTTTTAAATCCAGATATCCTGTCTTCTGTGTTTCTAACTTTCCCTCTGGAAACTTGTATATCATCCTTCCCTATAGACTCCATGCTTTAAATATTGTGTGTCTCCCAAGGATATTATATCATTTTTTGCATGTTTTTACTAATGCCCACATAGAATTACATATAATAGTTTCTGATTAGTGTAAAATAATCTGTATTTCTACAAAGACACTTAACATTTTACTCTAGTTTGGAAGCCATATTATACATAAACGCTCACATACCATCATTAAAAAAAATTGAAAATAACCTCATTGTCCATTTTGACTTATAAGGAGTTCATATTGGAGGCATTTTCTTGTAGTCCTGTTAGCAAATATTGACCTGTAATCAAGCCAAAATAGGGTACATATGACACCAGACACTTTTTTATGAACATGCATTATAACTTTTTAAAAGTGTCTTTTCATGAGACAAGTTTAGGGCCATAAAATGAATGCCCAAAAAAAGAAGCCATCAGCAGAGGTTTATGAGTTACCAAAACAAAAGATTTCAAACCATGCTCACCACAAGGAGAAGTAGTTTAAAAATTAGAGAAGGTGTTTGAATTGATGAACTGTTTGAATTGGTCTTCTGACCTCTGAAATGACCTTTTCCATTACCTTCTCACGTTTGAAAGATAATTACTCTCTTCTTTCACCCTAAGGCAACCCCGGCCAGAATTTCTGCTTTTCCTTTTGAAGGATGATGCCGTAGTGCAGTGTATTGGGTCAGGGCGTGACCTTACACAACTGTATTTCACTAGGACCACCGAATAGAAATGGCCACCACTGTTGCTGGTGCCTCCCCAAATCCGAACCAGTTGGCATCTTGATGTCTCCTAATTGCAGGAGGATCATTCTGTTCTGCCCTAACACCGTTTTTTCATTGTCACCTTTGGAGAACAATAACTCTATTATTCAAGGAGATAAAAATGAAGTAAGTTATTTGAAAGAGGTCTAATATGGCATATTTATTTTATACAATATAGATTATTTTAAAGTTTCTCTGAATTTTCAACATGTTTAGCTACTGCCTTATCTTCATAGCACCTCTGGAGTTGCAGTAATGAACAAGTTAATCAGGACATATAAATTTATTGTAAATTGTGAAGGACTTTAATTGGAACTATAGTAAATCTTTTAAGTAAGGACTGGTCATTATAGAATTCTGATTTGCAACAACTAAATGTTCATGTTATACTAAAGTGAGATATAAACACTCCTTTTTAACTTGCATGTCATTATAACACACAGATGTCTTGGCTCCAAGAATACATGTATTACTAAATGAGTGCTGGCTTGGATTTATGCCAGGGCAGAGGCTTAGTGATCTGAAGTAAGAGCCCAGAACATCGCACAATGGGAGGTCATACAAACAGTCTTTTTATTATGGGAGTTCTAGTCCCTGCTTTAGAGTCTGTCACTGGTAAAGAGTAGATGCCCAGTATAGTCTATTCTCCTACAACATACTTTAAGCTCTCTCATAACTAAAGAAAAAGCCTTAAGATATAAGTTGAAAGGAGACCTTAAGATATAAGTTGAAAATCTTGCAGAAGACTCTTACTTTAGGGCAAGTAGTGGCTTGTTTAGTTGCTCCAAGAACTGCTGCATTTCCATAGTAGTTATCTGGGGGACGCTGAGCGTATAAAGTGCATCTTTTCCCATTTAAAAAAAGTAGTGCATGTGTTGGGAAGAGAGTGGAAGAAAGGAAAGGAAGAAGAAGAGCAAGGTTATGTGCTGGTCAGATTCAGAATTTTGATGCATCTCATCTCTATTGGAAATGAATCCATTCAAGGACCTACATCCTATACATCCTATAGGAGGAAGCATGAGCCTGGGTTTTAGGCTGTAAAGTATGGACTGATAAATTGCTGGATGCAAATGCCAGTGGATATTGAACTGTGCTAATATTACTATTATAACTGTTATTATTTTGCTTCTGATTACAGAATTACCTAGATTTTGAGTGGTCTGCCCGTATTCCCTTTCTTCTCATTAACCCTGTTATTTTCAGTAGGCAGTTTTGCAGAATGGGAAGTTCTGCGGAAATACATGTATTGCATTTATATCAGAAATGCTGGTATACCATAGTAAGTATCTACTTAGTAAACTACTTCTATGTTGATATATAAAGTTAGTAATACCTCTGTGACCAGATTGAGAAGCTGGGGCATAGAAAGTTTGTTATTATCATATAATTGGCATGTTCTCTGTTTATCAAATTGCTCCTCACTTTGTTGAAACTATGTTAACCCATCTAAATGGAATTGATATATTTTTGAAGTAGATAATGTAGAATTATATCATCAATCTTTCAAATAATATGCTAGAACCTCAATTTTAAATATATTTGACATGAGACTGAGACTTTTGGCATATGGCTGCTTGAGATTAAAACAACAACAATAACAAAACCCATCTATCATAGAGACAAAGTCACAATACTTTATAAGTGAATGAAGGAAGCCCTAAAAATGAAGTCCTTATGAGCAAAGAGAATAACTTATATGAGCCAAAATTTCTGTGTTCCTATGTCTAATATCAGGGTACAATTCTGAGTTGAGAGTATTACCGATTGGTAAATATCTTGATATTAAATATTAAGTTAATATTTAAGTGTTAACATTTAAGTAATTAGCGATCAATAATAAAAACTAAATATTAAAGCTATTTTCTTGAAAGAGCTCAAAATTCCCTTAAAATGATGAGTGTCATAATTACCATTAAATCAAATGTAAAACCAGACAAATGTTAGTTTGGTAACTGCTTAGTACCAGATCATATTTGACAAACAGCTTATCTAACAGAATATTAAGGTCTTCAGTTAAGCTTTATTTAATGTTGGAAACTTGGTATTTGGCCACAAAAATGCAGAAAATGTCTAAATGAGAAAGTGGCTTACTTCTTGCCTTCTCCATTGTCTTGTATGTCTGCCATTCTAGCAAAAAGACAATATCACATTTTCCAGTTCTTCCTCATGTGCTCTGGGGTGAATGGTGAGCAATACTAGCATGAAGACTTGGATTTGCTTGCTTTCCATTCCCTTGGTGTGAGGCACATCAGTCCCCAGATAGGATCTGGTTTTGAGCACATCAGAGGTCTTCCAACTGGCATCTGGACAAAGCCTGAACATGTGGAGAACAGATTTAGTCTGAGTTGACTGTGAGGCTCATTTCACCCTATATTAGGCCAAAGGTGGCAAACCCTGCTACCAAGTGAAAGTTGCTTGGTAGTAGTGTAGGGAAAAAAAAAAAAAAGCCAAAGATAGGTGGTAAAAAAACTAATGAATTTATAGGATAAGCAAAGAAGCTTATCCTATCAAAGGCCAGAATCAGACCTTAGAAGCATCCATCCAAAGACCATGCAAGTATTTTTAGGATTGTGTTTCTTACACATTATCATGGAGGAAGAAACAGAAAAACAAAGATTGCTAAAGATGTGAAAGAAGAGACAAACCATAATATTCCTCTTTATTTTCAGTTGGCAGTCTTCTCTCCTCACTTCTAGGCCAGATGGCCACAGACTGATGTTGTGAGAGGCCTGAAATCCACAATGAATTATCGAAGCTGCAGAAAAGCAATCCTAGTGGGTACCTCACAAAGAAACAGACTTCAGAGAAAGATAGTCCAATCAGACCTAGTATTTCAGAGGACAAACCTCTTTACAATTAGCATTTGCAATGCTTAATATGCATTAAATAATAACAAAGAATATCTACATTTTCAGTAGTCATCGCTTGTGTTGACTTTAGTATTGTCTTGACATTTAAAAAAAATTGTATATTGAAAATTTAGATCTGATTTGGATGCTTGTTAGAAGGTTAGTCATCTAATTGTTTCCAAAAAAGACTTTTCCCATAAATATCTCCCTTAATTTGCCACCAGATATATTTACTGTTGTTTTATAGAAATTTACCATTGATCTGTTAAATATTTTTTTGATGTGGAATGATTAGGTTGGTGATCTGAGGTGGATGCTATGGATCATGTGTCTACTAGAGAATTTCTGTGAATTTTAAAGCAGGGCTAACTTTGGATAGCTTTTGCCCTAGGTATAATAGATACATTGCTTTTGGTAGTTTCCAAAAAGTACTGAAGAATCATAGCCGATTTTAATGAAGAAGGAAAGGTGTATATATGTTGTTCAGGGACTTTAGGTTGCCTACATGGTATCCAGCACTCCTTATTTATTAGTGGAACTCCCAGTGTTATGTGGGGGTTGCGAAAATGAGTGGGTGGGCAAAGTTTTTTTGGCACCTCATTTTAAAAGCTCTCATTTTCTAGGCTTTTTCAGCTTGGAGTGGGCATGTTCTGTAGTTCTGGCCAGTGAGGTGAAGGTGGAAGGCCTCCCGCCCTCTTTGATGGTCCATCGCTCTGATTCCTTGCTGCCAGGTTTCTGGCCTCTTTTGGCCCTGATAGCTGCAGCATTGCCCACCATAAGGGAGAACAAGGACTTGCACTGATGGGTATGTGTGCCAGTGCCAGTGCCAGACTGTTCCTTTGAAACCCAAATCCCCTGGTCTCAGCTATGCTGAAACTTCCAATATTTTCTCAGCTCAGGCCTCTTTTCCGTCCTTTGTTTCCTAGCCTCTCTAGTGACCTATCCACACTCTCTTAAGCTAGGATTGATTCTTCAGATTGAGATGTCTTGGCAGTTTTCTACTTCAAGGCTGTTGTGTGTAGTCCCTCATTTGCTGTTATGAAGGCAGGTTGGGGTAGGGATCTAGAACAGAAGCTCTAGAGTCAGACTGACCTGCATCTGAATGTTGGGACTTAATCTTCCTGTTCCTCAGTTTCCTGAGCTATAAAATGAGGATGGTAGTGTCTGTTTCATGATTTTGTTGTAAAGATTAAATGAGGTAATATCGTAAGGCAGTTGGCCTAGTGCCTGGGCATGTAGTAAGCACTCAGTAAAGTCGAAGTGATTTTATATGATAATGATGATTATTATACTAAACCAAAACCGAACATTGACTGGAGTTTTTTTTTTTTTCTTCTTTTAAAGAGTGGGAATCTAAGACAGTTTGATCATATAGTGTCAGAACTGGTGACAAATCTGTGAGTCTAAAAGCTCCATGGGGCAGGACCCACATTAGTCTCATTCATTGCTGTCTCCATAGTATCTGACAGAGGGCCTGGCATAGGATAATAAGAAAAATAGCTAACATTTAGTGACCAATTAATTTGTATTCCGTCTGTTCAAAATGTTTCACATAAATTAACTCATATCCTTTCAAAGAACAATGGAGTAGGTATTATTAATACACCCATTTTAGAGATAGACTCATTTAGAAAATGTAAGTAAGTAGCCTAGGTTAGTAGTCTGGTTCCAGAGCTCCATTGCCTTTCAATAAATATTCACTGGATACATGAGAGAAGGAAAGTGGGTGAAAAGGATGAAATCTGTATCTTGATTCCTTGTATTTGAGGTTGATTGTGGTACTTGCACCATAGAACTTGAATGTCACCCTGAATGATTGATTTGGGGGAGAACATGATGCATTATTTATTCCCTGGGGCGTCTGTAAGGTCAGTAATAAAGAGGGGGAGGTACATGAATTGCCACTCATAGCAAATAGATCACTACCAAAACAGTGCTGACTGCAGGCAGGTTGATTTTCCAAAATATGTAATTTCACTGTTTGAGACTCAGCTTTTTTATTGCCTCACCAATAAATAGCTAAGTTACCCAGTAGAGAGTAACTGGAGTAGTTCTAGGGCCTGGAGCCCTGGAGAGGCATTGATGGCTGGGTGGAGAAAGGTCTCAATGACAGGAAGCCAGCAGTGAGAGCTTAGAATGGCCTCAAGTTTGACTATTTTTTGAGAAACTTACTATTTTTAAAAAATTCCTATGTTTAATTAATAAGATTTTATATCATTGGAGGGCATAGCATGTGTCTGTGTTAGAGTGCAAGGACATTTTTCAGGACATATTTCTCCATATATCATCTGGAAATGAAACATATTTAAGATGAGGTAAGCACACCCATCCAATTGTACTTGTTATGCCTGTCTCCTTTTTACCATAGGAATTAAGAAAACAAATTGTATCATGCTTGGCCAATAACAGAAGTATTCTTTCTTAAGCACCAGTTTATAGAATTGAGTTTATTTCTGAGTTTTTCCTTCCACAGTAACACTCTGTCTTTCTGAAATTTAGCTCTTCTGTTTTCTCACCAAGAACCATAGTCTTTTGAATAATGAAAATAATGTTAACAGAGCCTGTAAACCTGTAAAGGTGTACTTTACCTGTAGGCAGGTTCTGTACATCCTCACTTCAACGTTGCCCTTAACCTCTGTCTAACCCTGGGAAAATCACCCAGTTTACTGGAGCCCCAGTGTTCTCATTTCTCTAGTAGGGATAATACCTCCCTTACCAGGTTGAGTATTACATGAGGTAAAGGACATAAAACTCTGAATGTAATTAATGAAACATGTCAAGCACTCAGGAAATGATATGTTATTAAATATTATTAACAATAATGCATTCTTAATGTTTCATGTATTTAAAAACACACTGTAGAGTAAATGTAATAACTTATAAAGGAAAGAGGGTATTATAGGTGGACACTTTAACAGGAGTGGGTAGTAACAACTGATTGTGTGATTGGAAGCAAGAAGACAGCAACTATAAAATTAGATACAAGAGCAACAATTGTGCAATAGTTATAGCTATGTAGTATAGGATCAAAAGAGCTTTCCACCTCTCCATAATTTCTTCCAGCTGAATGAATGTACAGCCTAATACAGCAATTGATGTTCATAATAGTGACTTCTTTGAGTCATCAGGAAAAGATTAAATTATGTGAAGTGCACTCCTTTTAAGAAGGCAGTGGGGTTGCAGCACAATTTAGAAAAATTTTCCTTTAAAACAATGTCCATTTTACTGATGGCTTTACAAACCCTCAGCTTATCTAAAAATTCCTAATGTTCCATATGACAGAGATTTTAAAGTACTGGAAATCAAACTAGAACTCAGCTGCAGTGTGGGGGTAAGAATGGCTGTGCCATTAGACAAGACATGGTCTTTATACTTTTCAGATGATACACCCTGGAGGATTCATGTTCTCTGACTCCATTTACAAAGCCGCTGAGCTACAGGGAAGAAGGGGCCAAGTGGCCCTTGCTGTGCTAACAGTATCAGACTAGATCTAAGTACATGTTCAACTCTGGACTTAAACAGAATTTAAGAGCCTTCTGACTCTTCATGGGGCTCAGGGCTGTCCATCACTTTTTCCTCCTTGCTCTTCAAGAGAGATAGTTTATCTAGTGGTCAAGAGCAAGGGCTTTGAGATCTACCAGTTAGGGATGCTTTGGGTCGTAAGTAACTGAAACTCAACTCACACTGGCTTAAACAATAAGGTAATGTATGGGCCCATATACCTGAAAGTCCAGAGGATTCTGGGTTGTCTGTCCAGCGGCTTCCATTCTGTTGCCTAGTGACTCACTTGGCTTTGCCTTCCTGTGTGTTTTGGTTTCATCCTTGGGCTGTTGGCAGCAAGATGTCCACAGCAGTGCTGGATCCCACAGCTGTATGTGACATCTAGAGGCTTACTCCGAGAGGACATAAATTCTAAGAGCCTCCAGCAGACTTTTCCTTATTTCTTTCTGGCCTGTATTGGGTCAGCTACTCATTTTCCAAGCAATCTCTGATGCTGGAGGGATATTAAATATTGAGTATCTTAGGCCAGGTCTCTGAACCAGTTATTGCCTAGAGGGATGGGTTTATGATGATTGTTTTAGACAAATCATGATTTACCTCTAGAAGTGGAGCTAAACTACCTAGATCATAATGGCTGCCTTGCTGTGGGTGCATAGGAGTTGAGAATAACACAGTATTCTCTCTAGAGTCAAACAGACTTGTTCTCAAGTTTTAGCTCTGCCATTTACTGGCTGCAGGCCCCAGCCTAATATCTGTGGGGCTTGAGGGAAGAACCCAAATGATGGCTTACATATACTATATGGACACATTTTTGAAAATTATAAATCAAACCAATTTTTTTTTACCCTGATAAATATACCTTTATAATGATCTGGAAAGTCATGTTTGAATTTGAATACTTGGATACCTCAGAGTTCTGTCTAGAACATTATTACATAAGGAGGATAGGACCCAGGCCTGCATTCTGTGTCCATAGCCTGCCGGTGTCTCTGCCGCACTACAAAGTGTTGACGTGCCAGCTGAGAAGTCCAGGCTGTGTCTTTCGTACTCAAAAAGCCGCCCTTCGTTCACACCTTGGGCTTAGGCCTATAGGCATGTGACACCTGCTCTAAAGTCAATGCTAGGGAGGCTGTGGAGGAGAGCTTGGGCCAGTTTGTCAGGGAATTCTGAGCTAATCAGAGCATGTCTAGAAGGGGAATGCGCGAATCTTGGTTAATATATTTCCTTGGCTTTATAGACTATTGTACCTATGGGGTACATGGGGAAAAGTACAGAGAGTAAGGCCTGCTCTGGCCTTTCAGAACGCAAAACCTGGAGTAAAGATTTATCTCCTTGGTATCAGGGCACTTCTGATGAACTATAAGACCACAGGTAAGTGACAATTCTGCTGAGACTCAATTTTCTTCTGTAAAGGGGAATAATACCCATAATACCCAGTTCATCAAGTTGGAAGGTTAAGTGAGATGAGGGATGCCAAATACTCACAAAATGCCATTTAGAGTCCTTAAGCACCCAGTATGCAGGTGTTTCCTGACTCTCATGCTTACTTATGGGTAGACTGGGGGCAAGTCACTTCATCTCCTCAAACATTACTTCCTTGTCTTTGAAATATGGATGGTGATGCCTAATTGGGATTCATTGCTGGATGTAGTGAGAGAGAATGCAAAATAACGGCAGCACAGACTCTGCAGTTGTCTGGACTGTCAGGAAACCTCTGTGTTCCTCATGAGATAAGGTAGAGCTTCTGGATCATCACTAAGGCCCTCCATCATTTTCCACGTAAAATCTGCTTCTGACTAGATAATACGTTTGCACCACAAAGAAAGTTTGCTAAACCAGAAACAAATCTTTGACAAAGTATCCCCCTTCTTCTTTTTTTTTTTTTCTTCTTCAAAGTAATTGCCTTTATGTCCTACCTCTTACTCAAGGCAGTCTAACAAAGTTAAAGTCTTGTTTTTCCTAGACTTTATTTCAGCAAAATTATCCCCATAGCGATGATTAACCATGCCATTAGAAACCATACAAAACTGTTAATGGTGAAAACACCCCCATGTGGTGTGGTAACTAGGGTGTTGACTTTTTCAAAAAAGGCAATGTTGAATTGGGGCTCTAACTAGCACAAAATCAGAACCATAGGGGATTGCAAGAACAATCTGGGTTGGCCTCCTTTGTATTCTGTTTTAACAGAGCTGTTAGTGGTAAGTGGTTGCTTATTTGGCTCAACATATTTTGTTACAATATTATAAAAGAGGAAGTTATTTAATTAGTACTATTGAGTAAATCAATATATCTGCCTTTTATGTATTTAATAGCAAGCAATTTCAGAAATATTTGGAATATGTGGAGATAATGAAATTATTGTGCTGGGGGAATAATTCACCATCAAAGCAGAAGCTTTGGATCAAATACACAGACATGCATGTGCATACACATGCACGCACACAAACACACACACCCCATTAATCCAAAATGTGTTTACATAATATTAGTGTTCTTTGGTAAACAATTACTGTTTAGTCATAGAGATAACAAATATTTTTAGTTATAGTTCCCAGAGGAAAGGCAACTAAGTATCATGGAACTGACCCAGGGATGTAAGTTTTAAAAATTTAAGTTCTAAGTTTAAATTCTTTAAACTGTTAGGTAACTCCAAATTTCTCACGGGTTTTGAATTTGAATGAATATAGGTGCTGGAGTTGATTGTGTATTAAAAGAAAAATATGCATGTAATTAAGACAGCGTCATTTTCACAGTGGCAGCTCTATTGCTGTAATTATGAATGGAAGGAAAGTCGCATAACAGAAGAAATAAGATGGTGTTTTCACTTCAGAATCTTTCCTCTTAAACCTGTGCCTGTACTAATTTGTATTAGAGCCATTTTTAGGTTGTAATTGGAAGACTCTTACTTTGTTCTATGACTCTGTTTTTTAGAGTTAAAAAAGCAAAATTCAAGTTAGAACCAGGATGTTCCTTGTTTTTCCTTCCTCTCCCCTGAAGTATCTGTTTTCTGTATCTTAGATATGGGTAAATAGATATCTCTTCCAGATAAAATGGAAAGTTTAAGATTGCTATTATCGATGACAAAATGAATGTAGGACTGTGAATATAGGATTCCATTAAATAATGTCTGCATTTCCTACAGTGTCAGATGGAGCTTTGATAAAAAAAAAAAAAGTGGCAAGACATAATATCCTCCAAAAAATTCAACTTTTTATTTATTCTTTATTTGTCAAGTTTTTACATAGAACAAATACAGATGCCACAAATGGGAAGATTACCAATTATCTTTAAAACTAATTCCGATTATAATTGGGATGAAAATAAAAAACTTAAAAAGCCAAATAAAAAACCTGATTCTGATTTTAAGATTATTATTAAGATTAACTTTCCTTAATAAAATATGTTTGTAGAACAAATGAGTCACACTGTTAATTAGTAGGATGACTAGTAAGTAAGGCCAAGACTTGGTCTCCATGGTGCACAGTGGAGAATGCGTAGGGAGCCCCTATGGAGGAGCTAAGGTGCACTCCAGAACTATTTAAAACTGTCTTCTGGGAAGCCTCTTCTCTGGCTTCTGTGGGCCTCTTCAGACATTGTTTACACAGAGGGTCATCTTTCTGAAAATCCATGGGACACACTGATGAATGAGTCACAGAAGTAATTAGCTTTAAAATACTGAGAATTATTGGCAAGAGGCCCCATATTTTCTAAGGTACAAGAAGAATGGCAAGAATGAAATAAATTAGCTTATGTTTGCTCAGAGGAGTTTTTACCTCCACAAAACTTGTCTCTTATTATTGATACACTCTGAGAAATGGTGTGGGGCAGTTTGTGGAGCCTTTGTTCTGCTTGACCTAAGAGGATTTTGATTAAAACTTTTCTCTGGGCCAGAGAATAAGAATCCATGATTGGCTAACATTATTGTTTTAATAAGCCCCTCTACTATATTTAATCAGTGAGAAATGTCATCATACTAATTTCCATACATTATGAGATCAGATGCCTTCTGAAACTTGTTGATGGAATAAGGTATAATTTTTGTACTTAAAATGTTTCACAGAATATATAGAAAGCATGTATCTTAGAATAGCTTTCTTCATTTTCCATAGCCAGCTGATAATTTTGAATTCAAAATTAATTTGTCTGGAAACAACGAAAGATTTATCTGCAGAGAATCTTTATTGAAATTGTGTCTGAAAAGAGTGTTATTGAAAAACCCCAGTATCTCTACTGAGAGTTTAAAAATACAATTTAACTTTCATTTAACAACTCTTAGTCAATGCTCCTGAAGTGTCCTTTCCATAAATGACCCTATCATTTGCGAAACAGTTGCCATTTATAGATCAATAAAAGTCCAAAGAGGTTAAGTGACTTGTCAAAATAACACAGCAAGCGGCAGAATCAGAAGAAGATTCAAGGCTTTTAATTTCTAGTCTTTTGCTCTGAGTCAATTAGGTAGTTCTCCCCTGAGTTTAGCACAAGAAAATTTAAATGGAGCTTCCAGGTGCACTTTGTAAAAGGGACAATTGTCTAGCTTGGATGAATCTGTGCCTTTTTTTTTTTTTTTTTTAATAGTATTTGTTATAGAAAATGTCTGGTTTTGGCTAAACTGTTTATGTCACTCTTTAAGAAGGAATGTAAATCTCAGCTGAGGAGGGGGTGAATGAAACACATCTATAAAGTTAATTTTCTGAATGAGAGAAAAAAGTGAATGGTAAAACAAATGTAGGTAACCTTTTAAAAATCTAGCTCTCAGAACATTGTGCCAGTGTACCTGTTTATTCATTTGATCCATAAATTTCTTCCTTGAGAGGCGTAACATCAGTGCTTTAAATTCTAGTCCAGTTTATGAATTTGTAGAATTAGCTTACCATTTTGGAGAGAGTGTTTATATTAATTATTCTGTATCCATTTCTCTTTGTGAAAAATCCTTCTCTTCTTTTAGGCTAAAATAGGTAACAAGAAGCTAAGGATTGTAGCTAATTGTCTAGAACACAGAATTAGAAATCCAATTCTGACAGAAGCTAAACGAGTTACACTGAATTTGGCACAGGGTGTAAAAGAAACTGGTCTCTGTTAATGACATGTTCTTGTTCATAAACAGGTGTTTGCCCAAGGGGAATATACTTGCACTTCTTTGCAAATGTTACGGAAGAGTGATTCACTGGAATAGGTGAACATTTCTCAATTTCACACCCAGAATATGTTATGGTGATTCTTTAGTGCTCTGGGGTCAGTGAGCTTTTGCAAGCAGTAGAAGAGAGAGGATTCCAGAAACTGTAGCACTCTCCTTATTTGGTATTTCTGCGTTTAACTGGGAGGCTGTTGTCCCTGTCCTTAATTAAACTGCTTCTCACCCAGTGTCTTTGAAAGGCAGCTTTTGTGAAGTGTGTCAAGTGCTAGGGCTTTTCTCTTTTCTTCCAGGAGGCTTTTTAGAAGCAGTGGGAACAGAGTTAGGGGATCAGGAGTAGTGCTAAAATGGTTGTTAGAAAGTGCTTATTGCTGACTGCTGAGGGGGAAAGAAGAGAAAAGTTCAACAAACAAAAAGGAGCTCCTTGCCCCATCGAGATCCCTCTTCGCATTGCTATATTAGCTGTTTACACCAGCCAGAATCTCTCAGAATCTCAGTTTTGTCAGTTTAACTACCAAGTTTTATTTAGTTCATCATTTTGGAAGTTTCTCTTGAGCAGTGACTCTCAGTGCTGTGGGCATTCACTGACTAGAGACCAAGGAAGCCACTAAACTTCCTACCCTGCATATAGGACAGCTCCCAACTCAAGCATGGGGCCCAAGATGTCAATAGTCAATAGTCAATAGTCATTGAGGAACTCTGCTCTGGATGAAAAAATTAAAAGACTTTTGAAAGAACTGGCCTGTCTCTGCAAATTTATAGAAGGTTTGTGTAAGCTGTTATTCTAAATATCCCGCACCAGGTAGTGAAGGTACTGAGTTGTTTTTGGTTTTGTTTTAAGCACTTCCTTACTTCCTGGTATTATAAGACTCTCCAGACTCATCTTTGTATTTCCTGTCCCGGTGCTAGAATCAGCTATTTCTCCAAGGAGCCCTGGTTCTTTTTGTTGCAGAGTAATATTAGAAGCCGAGGTCTGGGTGCTGGGTGTGCTCATTGGCACTGAGTTTTGAACTCCATAATCTAAATAGTTTGTTCATTAGATCATTTTTTAAACCTTGGTCTTCACCATACCCATGAGTGTACTTTAAAAATATTTTTCTGATGTTTGAGTTTATATGAAACATTCAGATTATCCAAATAATACTGAAATTTGGAATGACATTTTTATAAATAAATAAAATCTCAATAATGTGATTTGTAAACTATATTTCTTCCTTTATAATGTACTGATGGCATTTGAAACTACTCTTGCCTTAAGTCCACTTTTATTATTAAGTATTTACCACATGTAGTTTTATGTCATAGCCTCCTACAACTGGAAGGTGCTTAGTCCTGCCCTATTAACATTCAGATAATTTGTTCTGGAGTGTATGAAAATTTGCATAATGGTGACCCTTGCTATAAGTTTTTTTTTGTGATTAAGTTAAATTTCTTTGATTGTCTTTAATCCTTCATTGGTCAATGTTCAAGTCTCTGGAGAAACTTAAGGTTTAAATTCTCCGAAGATGACTTCTAAAATTTCCTGGCTTTGCCTTTAACTGCTTTGCTTGTTTAAGAAACTGTCTCCTATACTTGTGATCAATCTACATAACTTGTCAGGGTTTTTTCTTTCAGTGGCATCATTGACTTAAAACATTTCAAGTACAAGTGAAAATAATTTCGATTTTAAAACAAAACAGTGCAATGATTTTTTTCTTATTACATAAATGTTTATATGTATTGAGAGAACTCTTTGAGATTTATTTAGACACAAATTTTATACCTTATTACACTTGAGTATACATTTAAAGAAAAAATATAAATAAAATTAATTTTTCAAGATATTCTTAAAACTTTTTCACATTTATGATCTATTTGAGATCACTTTTTTTTTTAAAGACTTTATTTATTTATTAGAGAGAGAGAGAGAGATCACAAGTAGGCAGAGAAGCAGGCAGAGAGAGAGGGGGAAGCAGGCTCCCTGCTAAGCAGAGAGCCCGATGCAGGGCTCGATCCCAGGACCCTGAGATCATGACCTAAGCTGAAGGCGGAGGCTTTAACCCACTGAGCCACCCAGGCGCCCCTGGGATCACTTTTAAACTTAGAGTTTTCAGTGTCTGTATTTTTCCAAATAGTATTATCCTCTGTGTCATCAGATGTTTTGGTGATGTAGCTTTATTAAAAAATAATTTATTGAGGTGAAATTCGCATAACATAAAATCAACCGTTTTAACATGAACAATTCATTGGCATTTAGTACATTCACAATGTTTAACCACTTCTATCTGGTTCCAAAAATTTCTATCACTCAAGGAAAACCCCTTATCCATTAAGCCATTTCTCCATTTGCCCTTTTCCTCTGGCAGCCACCCAATCTGAATTCTTTCTCTTTGGATTTATTTATTCTGGATATTTCATATAAATATAATCATACAGCATGTGACATTTTGGAGGTTCATCTGCATTGTAGCATGTATCATTACTTCATTCCTTTTTATGGCTGAATAAAGTATTCCATTGTGTGGCTATATCAATTTGTTTATCCACTCGTTTGTTAATGGACAAATGGGTTGTTTCTACCTCTTGACACTGTGAGTAATGCTGGTGTGAACATGTGTGTGTTTGTATTTATGTGAGTGCCTGTTTTCAGTTCTTTTGGGTGTATACCTTGGACTGGGATTGTGGGAATATATGGTAATTCTGCTTAACTTTTTGAGGAACCTTTAAACTGTTTTCTATAGCAGTGGAATGATTTTTTAAAATTATTCTTAATTTTATGTCTGTTATCTAAATCAAAATACTTAATTTGGAAGCATATTCTCTTCATTGCTTTGTTTTATTAAAAAATAGACTATTCTTTAACATATCTACTGCTTTTTCCAAAGCCACGTAAAAAAAATCTTTGGATAATTCCCATGTTCCTATCAGGAGGATTTGAGAAAAAGAGTCAAGGCTTTTAATTTCTCATCTTCTGCTCTAAGACAATTAGCTAGCTCTCCCCTGAGCTTTAGCATAACCATTTTAAATGTATAGACATAGAATCTGATTTCTATGTGATTTGACAAAAAACAATCAAAAAATTTTATTGAGTGTTCAATAACTTTTTATACAGTTTATTTAAGGAGATTGTAAATGTTTTGTTCACTCTGAATAGGAAAAAAAGAGATCAGCATTTGAAGATGTACCTACTCATGAAAGAGAATGCTGGTTCCTTTCCTTCTTTGCCATGTTGTTGGAGTTTTAAAGATTAGCCTAAAAAGATACTCTTTTGCACTGGACTGTTGTAACTTCATACAACATGTGTCATTACCAAGTGGATTCAGAAATAGTGTATGTATTTTGTGGTATTTATTGTTAGCAGCTAATAGTGTGTATGTTTTTTAAGTACTTAGTTTATATGAGCTTTTTATTTCCAAAGACAAAGAAAGAGAGTTCAGGAACCTACATTAGCTTTCTGGTATCCTTAAATGAGTCAACGCAGTACTGGTTTCTTACAGATGTTTGACAAATACTTGTTGAACTGAATTGATGGTGAATTCTCCAGACAGGAGACCTCATGACTGCAGGAAGTGTGTCTGTCTGGTTCATGGGGATATTGCCAGTACCTAACTCTCTCTTCCACAGAATAAATATTTATTGCATGAATGAACAAACTCTAATAATGTAAGTATTTTCTAAGTACTGGTCATGGGCAGTCTTCTAGAAGCTGATTCTTCCCATATCAAAGGTAATTTTAATTTTAAGTCTATATTTGTTATCTGTGATATTCAAACATGAAGATATATAGTTTTTCCTTGGGGCAGGTACATGTTAATTGTTAAATAATAAAAGTCAATCTGAATTTAAAACCTTCACTCTAGTTTGAGTACACAAGAACATTTTATTGGGATAATAACATTTGATTGGGATAATACTTGATTTGCCTCTCCTATTATGAAATACTTCCATTCTATTATATATATAAAATATTCCAAATTTATATCCATAATCATGGCTGTCTTTTATATCCTAGATGTATTTTGCATTTATATTTGAAGTTGATCAGAGCTCTTTTTGTAATCATTTCTTTGATTAGGGAAATATATAAAATTTTTGACAAAAAATATATGTCAAAAGGAAGTGGAACCAGATGGTACTTCTTGGGGGTTGGCATTGGGAGATGGCACATAGTAAACTTAACTCCACAGTTATTAGATACCAGAAGTATTCTCCTATGGATAGCTACACTTACCTGAAAACACTGCAGGCTGACAATAAAAACTATTACATTATATTGACTTGGAAAATTGTAGTAGTTTAATCTGAAACTATGAAAGTTTGAAATATTCACATTATTTCTGGCATTGACAAAAAGAGATGCGCTCAACTTGCCTTTAACTAAACAGAAAATCTGTGTTCACGCACATACTTATGAAAAAACATTTAAAGATTCTGAGCGGGTTCTTTAAAACCTACTCCACAGAAATGAAGATATTATTTGGAACAAACCAGAATGAGGATACCCAGCTAAAGTGAAAGAATATGTCCAGAATGGCAGCTCTTCTTGCATAATGGAATTGCTCTTCTGGATTTGGCTCAAGAAAAACCCGTGAAGCCCCTGCTCTGTCCACTTTTAGAAGAAATGTTTCTTAGGGGCGCCTTGGTGGCTCTGTCAGTTAAGCATCTGCCTTTGGCTCAGGTCATGATCCCAGAGTCCCAGGATCAAACCCGGCATCAGGCTTCCCATTCAGCGGGGAAGCTGCTTATCCTTCTGACACTCCCCCCTCTCATGCTCTCTCTCTTTCTCTCTCTCAAATAAATAAATAAATAAAATCTTTAAAAAAAGTTTATTAGGACACATTTAAAGAAAGTCTGAGTGAGTAGATCACCTACAAAGTCATTTTGCATGTCAAACCTTTTTAGGATTTAGAACTATGTGGCCAAACCAGGAGAACATGAGTGATAGAAAGATATATGCTTGTGTGTGATGAACAAAATAGAAACCCTGGGGCAACCCCAGGCTGGGGAACCTGGAGGGTCTGCATAAAGAGTAATGGATTTGTATTTTGTCAGAATTTGCCAAGATTTCTTAAAGAAAGTGGTGTGTCCAGGGCTTTCCTTGTATTTAGTTGTCTGTGGCCAGAGGATTGAGGTTGTGTCGTTTAGCTGAACAGCCGATCAACTAATTGAGAAGATGAAATCAAACTAAATTGGTTGCTTGGAGTCATGTAGTCCAAAACACAGATATGTAAAGGCTTAGATTTCCCCTTTGCAGCCGATTGTGCTGGCCTTGTATATACAGGAAGTGAAATAGCAAAGGGAATTTCTGCATTAACTTTCAGATGTTGAGATGCCTGTATCTCACTCTGTAGGCCCAGTTTCAGTTAGGGTCCTTATGAAAGAAAAAAAACAGTTGTATTGTTTGTGAGTGAAGTGGGTTGCAAAGTATTTCCTTGTTACCATGATCCCTTCCGGTTCTAAAAATTCTAAGGTTCTAGACTGTGAGTTTATACACTGTCTCTGGGAGCCGTGATGTCCTCTTACCATGCCCTTAATCTTTTATTTTTGTTTGAAATGAAGTTAATCAAATTCCTCTACACTGGAGTAAACTTCAGCTAGTGAAATGGGGCTATTGCAGCCAGATGTAAACAAAATTAAGATAATGTTTTTCAAGTATTTTAGGCTTTTAAGCTATTCTCTGTTAGCCAAACAGAAGAGCCTAAGTTATGGAATGAGATCCATCAAATATTATACAAAATATTACACAATTCACTTATGGAGAGATTCAACTTAAAATTTAAATTTTGATCTCCCTATGGACCTAGCCCTCTCTGAAATTCTGAGTTGACATTTTATTTTATGTAGGTATATGATTATTTTACTTTTAAATTACATAATCTTATTCTAGATAAATCTATTGCCTGTTGTTCAGTGGGGTTGAAAATCTTATGGTATAATATCCTCAAATATTTTAGATGTGCTAACTTTAAAATATCCTTCATGCTTTTAAATGATTATTCTTGTTTTGTTAAATTAAAATTATACTCCATCTATAATATATCAAATTTGTATACTGTCTTATTGGACTTCTATAAATTTTGCTATCTTCTTTGGCTAATAGAATTGCTTAGAAGCCTAAAATACTTGAAAAACATGATTTAACTTTACCTAGAGGCAGACATCATTATCAGAAAACCTAAATCAAGATAAAACAAAAAGGAGCCTCATAAAAATGAGGGAGCTTTTTTTGACAGCCTGGGGCAATGTAAAAAGGTAAGAAATGTAGATCAGAAGATTTGAGATTTATTTCTTTTCCACTTACTCCCTGACTCAGTTTTCTCTTTTATAAAATAAGAATAATAATATATTTCCTTCATAGTAGGTAGAATAATAAATATGTAATGGATATGAAACTGGAAAACTTATTTATAATTATGTAAAGCCTTTTTTTTTGAAGGAGTGAGGAATAGTTTTTATGAACTTAAGTTTTTCCCCAGAACTTTTAAAGGTCTCCATTTAGATGATCCAGTTGAAAATATGATATCATCTGTTTGATAATTTTTTCTGCATTGGAATACAGAAGGATATTTTTTAGATTTAGTATTAGTATACTAGTATTAGATACTACTATTAGTATTTTTTAGATTATTTTGATTGTAAACATGGAGTGCTAGTGATTTCATTCTCAGTTTTTATGTTATATATTTAATCAGTACTTAATTTTATAAAGAATATTCACCCAGTTCTTGTTTAATTTTGTTTAATTCTCATAATGAGCCCATTACATGGTTATTATTATATTTTATGGGTGAGGAGGAAACTGAGGCTTACAAACTCATTCTTTCTATTGTGCTTTCTCTAACAACCCCAGGTTCCATGACGGTATGTATCAGTTGGCCAGACTTTATAGTTTAATTGTTAATCATGTTGTTCTTTTAGAACCTGTAAAAAGCCAGTTCTTCCATAAAAGCCGCAGTCCTGTGCTTTTCTGTTATTTGGAGGCAGCTTTGTGTAGACATGGGGACCTTATTACTATAGTTTTGCTTCAGAGATAATACTTTTCGTACCAGAAAGGCTGGGTATGTATAGAAAAGTAAGTATGAATGGTTCTGCTTTCTTCAGCTTTTTCCCATTAATCCTTCCATGAGACATACTCATTTTATGATCCTTATGAAAACCGTTCCCAGTGCAATTCTCACTGGGGAGGAGCACTGTGAACAGTGCACTTGCAAAGGAAGGCCAGTAGGGGGAAACATGAGTGCTACAGTGCTTAAAGTACTTCAGTTCCAAAAGTGAAGGATAATTACTTCTTTGGCTGTATCTTATACTGAAAAGATAAGATGAACACTCCATGAACATTGATTTCAGGACATTTTTATTCCATCAGAAATGACTGGTCTGAATTAGAAAGTCTTTCTGGGGGACTGTCTGGATTTGAATTCTGGCCCTCACTAGCTTTGTGTCCTTGTGCATGTTGCTATCTATGTTTTCTTGTATGTAAAATGGGGTGATGACAACTTCACCTCTTAAGATTGTTCTGAGGATTAATTGAGTTCATGTATCTAAAGCACTCAGTGCATGCTAGATACTAAATGCTTAATAAATGTTAGCTATCAATATTATTATTGTTGTTATGTTCCTGCTTTGTTGCTCACAGTTAACTGGAGTAGTAACTTTAAAAAATACCCTTTCTAGCAATGAAAGTAGTGACTTTGTTTCTTACTCTATTTGATGAACTATAAAAATAAATCAAGATGATATAAATCAAGATCATTTAATTAGGAGTAATTGTAGTCTTGAAAGATACTAATTGATTACTGCATGGGAGAGTAGGAATCATGACATCACCGTTGAGATACTTAAAAATACAAAAATGCTAAAAAGAAGGGTAAATGGCAGCTAAAGAGAGGTATTTCATAACCAGGAAGAAATGGAACAATGCCAAATATTGATCAAATGTAAGTCAGAGCGAGCATACAAGAGGGAAGCTCAGAAGTCCAGTACCTACGAACTTGGGCCAGGGAATATGTCATGGACAGAGGCCTGTTAGGTGCTCTGCTTCACTGTGGAAAGCTTGGGAGAGTGGAGGGAGAGTTGTAGGCAGAGGTCAAGGGTGAGTACTGCTTTGGTGCAGCTTCCTGATATCAAGAACAGTGTTCACCCCCCCACCCCCTCAACTCCTTCTCCCTGTCTCCTCCTCTCTCTTTCTCTCCCTTGTTAGGACAACTGAACTCATAATGAAAACCACTGAATGACAATAATCCAAGAGCTTGCAATCATTGAGAGAATATGGGTTACCTTTTAGTGAGGGTGGAGGCAGTGATTGAAGATGGCTTAAAGACCTTTGCTGTATGCTGCCTGAAAATGGGAGGGTGGGGTTGAGGGATTGGATTCTGATTGGATGGTTTTCCAGAGACCATGACATGCAGTATCTCTAGTTTTATTTCCTTGCTCAGTTACTTGTATCACCAAAAAGTCTTTCATACCAGTTTGCTTACTAGACCCAGAATAATGTGCCGTCTTCTTCTGTGTTTATATCACCCTCCAGATCTATTTAAAAATCAAGGGCGATCCCAGACTCTGTGTTAAATTTCCTTTGTATTTTCTTTGGGGCTTGACAAAATCATTAACTTCAGTTAATTTGTGCTTTCTTATTCCTAGGTTACACAGATAGGTCTACCAGTGCATCTCTGTATTTCTTGCACTTTGGCCCAGTTGTGTGATCCTTTCTTTTCAAATGCCCTCCTTTATCACTGATCCAGGTGTGCTGTGGAACAAACCCCCCACCCCCACCTCCATTACTGTATTTGTCTTACAATAGCTAGTACTCTTGATACAGTATGTTAATCTTCTGCCCTGACTTGGGATTTATAATAGAATTTTCTATGTAAATGAAAGGATCTTGCTGGAGTAGTGATTTAGAAGCCAGATTCTTCATTCAGAACTCATTATGTTCCCTCCTTTTTTTCTTTCTCTCTCACTTTTAAGCATGACTTTCTGGTCTGTCTTCATTTTTGTTAAAATACTGATTATTTGTTATACCAGCTGAAGACAATTTGCTGGTTTCTTTGTGACTTATTATAGGTAACATGGATGACAGAATCAATTAACAGCTTTTTGCCATCTAATTTGCATTGAGGTGTATCAGTGCTATGCCTGTAGGAATTTAATGTAACCTTTAGCCATTTTGAGATTTCCGACTTCTGTTAACACACAACAGTAGCTGTGACTTTATACTACAGCTCGTTCTCCTATTCTGAACCATTTGAGGATTCTTTACATTTTTTAATGATACTGAAAATTATGCCCTAGACTAGGACTCACCATGTTTAACCCCAAATGCTGTCCTCCTACCCAAATCTATCCATCTCTTAATAGATCCTAAATTAAGGCCCAGCTGCTAAGAAATATGCTCTATTTTCCAGTATTTTAGCAACAAAGAGTAATTCAGTCACTAGAATAAAACCCAGGAGATGTTTAGTTTAATTTGTTCAAGATGTTTAGCAGAACTTGAATTTTGGGGGTTCTTTGCATACGCTTGGACAAGCAACAGAACACACATTGCACATAACTTTATATCATCATTAGGTGATAGAAATGAAATTGAAAACGAGAAGCAGCAATGAATAAATAGGTATTTCTTGTGCCAAAAGATAATAAATGAGGGGGATCTTTTAACATGCAGAAACTCTAATAGATTCTGAGTAGTCAGGGTACCTAGGTGACACAGTGGTGAGGAGAAAAGGCGTCAGCTCCTGTTAATGGGGGGCAGGGTGAGGCATCAAGTGATAAGAGAAAGCAAACTGGTCCTTAGGCTGAAATCTAAATATGTTGGCCAAACTGAGTTGGCCAAACCCTTGGCTGAAAAATACCTGGTCACCTTGAAAAAGATTTTGTTTCTTACTTTGCTGATGATTGGTCAAACCTTAGACATAATTCTCTGTGATCTAAATATTCAAGTGATTATTTTTAGGGAAAAATGTGGCTACAGGAGGATGCGGGTATTCTTTCACTCTGATGTTATAGAAAATAGTAGAAGGAGGAAGATTAAAAGAGGGAGGTCAGGGAGTGGATAAAATAGATGTAGCAGGAAAGTAAGAAAAGGACTCTCTAACATTAATGGGGGTAGTGTGGACATAGTGAGTCGACTCATGTTGTTTCAAGCCTGGATATTCCTTAGTACTTTTTGAAAATTGTTCTAATAGATACATTTCGCTATGAAGTTTGACCCCATTAAACAGTGATAAATGCTTGAATTCTTCACTTTCTTTTTCTTTTCTTTTTTTTTACAGATTTTATTTATTTGTCAGAGAGAGAGAGAAAGAGAGCACAAACAGGGGGAACGGTAGAGGCAGAGGGAGAGGCAGGCTTCTCGCTGAGCAAGGAACCCAGTGTGGGACTCGATCCCAGGACCCTGGGCAGACACTTAACTGACCGAGCCACCCAGGTGTCCCTGAATTCTTCACTTTCTGATAGGAATTCAGAGATCGCTCTTTTGGAGATTGTATTAATAACCAATTATCACAGTGGGATAGAATTGAATGTGCATTGGTAAGGTAGTATCAAACTGATCATTGCCCCGTCCAGTGATTCACTAGTAGAATCTGAGATACAATAGAAGGATCGGTAAATGCACTGTTTTCAAAACACAGATCTCTCTTCCCAGCTAGGGGAGAAAAATCAATGTGAGTTACAATTTATGGCATCCCAGACAAGAGCAGTCTATCTTACATCGCATTCATTTGGTTCAGACCTGCAGAGTGGTCAGTAGAGTCAGTATGTGCAGACATCCCTGCATGTTTTTGGATAATAAGATCTTGTACTTTATCTTAAGGTTTGCTTTTCCAATTGACATCAATTTTATTTGGCTAAATAACTTTGATATGTATTATATCATAAAGTCCTGTCTCTTTAAGGACAGGAGGGATCATTACCAAATTAAATGGGAAATAGTAGAGCAGTTGATGAGAGGACAGATGTTTCTCAACTAAGATATAAAATGAAATGATTCACAGAACGGGAAAATATCTGGAGGGTTAAATGAACTACAAAGATGTGAAGTCTTTTTGAAAACCTTTTTATTTTTGCAAAACTAAGCAAAGCCAAAACAGTAATTTTTTGGACCAGGCACCTTACCCCACAACTTACCCAGCTGTTACAAAAGAAAAGAAAAGCTGCTGGGCCCTTTGTGCTTCCAGAAAGCATGTAACCCAGGTTTATGACTCAAAACACCCTACTATCTTTTATTTGCTTCTGTTGTTCTTCATTGTGTACCCTTGAGTGAATCAGCTGACTGTGTTGTTTTGATTTTCTTATAGTAGTATCTTCTTTTTCTTAAGAGTGTATACTTGGGAGCATATTTGAGGAGACTTTAATTACCATAACTAGTAAGATGTTGATATGTTAGATTGGGTTTGTTCTGAGAAAGCTTTTGTTGAATGTAAGCTCCTCAAAGGTACAGGGCATTTCTTGTTCATCCTTGGAACTTGAGGACCTGGCACAATTCCCTGGGGCCATGGTAGGCCCTCAAGAAATGCTTATTTCACTGAACTGGACTGTGGTGTTATTTTGCCCTTTCATGACAATATAGAATTATATGATCAGTATCCTTTTTGTCAGATAAATGGTTTGATATAGGTGACTCAACCAATTGTTTGTATGGTAGAAAATTAGAACCTAGGTTTTTTAAAAAAATCATGTCCAGACCTTCTAAAGGATACTACTTTTCTATTAATAGGCTCTTTCCCTAATCTCCTAATGTAAATTCCATTTCTTTTCCTTTGCTTTCATACCACTCCTATTTATTTCTCCCGTGTAGGTCATCTCTAGTTTTCCATGAAAATAGCAAGATTTTTTCCTTTCCTGATATGTATGATGCCAATGTTCAATGATGAATTCCCTCTTTTCCAAGTGATGCTGGACTTCTATCTTAGCATAACGGGCTTTGGAAAATGTAAAGCCAAAGGAAGCAGAAAAGAGCAATGAGTATGTGCTTAGGTTGTCATCCTGTGCACTATTCTCTAAACAGTTTTCAATGTAATATTTCACATGTGGAATAAGCTAAGATTTTTAGCTGGTATCACTAAAAAGTATGTTTTGTTTTGTTCTTAGCATCAATTCAGGCAACTTTTTGTCGTCCAGTTACTAATTATCTCATTGTTGACTTATCCAAGCTTCTACTTTCTCCTGTTTCATCCTCCTTTTATTTAATTTCAACATGGACAGTCCCAGTGGACAAGGGAAGGAAGACAGAAGTGATGGTCTTTCATTTATTCTAAAATTGTTACCTATTTGCTTATACAGAAGTTGATGGAGAAGAAGTTTTAAAAGAGTTGGCCAAAATTAGAAGTTGGAATTGATTTTGGATTTATCAGCAGCATTTCTTTTTTTTAACATAAAAGATGGCAAGTTGGCTGTGTATTGAATCAGAAAATCGTTAGACTATGAAGTCCTGGAGGGTGGGGTTTTGGCTTATATCCCTTGTTATACTCCTAGCCCATAGTAGGTGCTCATTAACTGCTCTGAAACAACTGTCTGACTAGAGCTAGAAGGGAGCTTAGAGATGCGGAAACCAACATCCAGGAAATTTAAGGGCATTCTCATTAGTAGCAGAAGCAGAACTGGTCCCAGGTCTCCTTACCTTCCATCCACTGTGCCTTCCACCACACCACATTGCCAGAGGCAATGGCAGAGCTAGCTGTGTGGAGCCCCACAGCCAAGCTGGAGACTGTGCCCAGGGACAGGAAATCGGAGGCAGCTGGGGTGAGATGGGTGTCTTGCCAAATTTGCAAATGTTGGTTGTCAGCAAACCAGAGCTACAAAACTGTTTTAGAAAATTTCCAGTTAAAGTGGAATTTCAAAACCATGAACTGCCACCAGGTCAGTGAAGTTGATTTTATGGTAAGCCAGGGCTCTGCACAGCTGGTAGAGCAGACTGGTAATGGCGGCTCAGGCTGAGGACTTCCGTCAGGCTGGATTGCTTCTGACCACAAGTGCCTAAAATCCACTCCCAGAGATTGTTCTCCTAGTCATTTCTCAGGATAAAAACTCATTTTTTCTCTAAGGACTTTCAACTCACAGAGTAACTTCTAGAGAGACATTTATCCATTTCATATCTCTGTAGGCTCTGACAGAGAATTTGTGAAGTATGCAGAGGGTGTAGGAGTGATTGCTCAATGATAAATAATGACTTGTACAGACAAATTATATTTTTATTCCTTCAGAGGCAATAAGCATATCTAAAATGCAGTAAAGTTGTCCAGGTGAGTTTATTAAGTTTTGAGAGAAAAAAAATAGATGAAGAGCAGATGAGAATTTTGGATGAAGGCCTAGACCTTGATCATGGAGAATTTTATTTATTTTTTGATATTTAGAGTGGATAATAGCAAAGCAAAATTCATGAGGAGGATCATTTTCCAGAAAAAAATGTAGCACTGATTTCTTAAGCAATACTCGAGAAAATATCTCCCAGAGAAGAGTCTAGTAGATGGGCCAAATGTAATAAGTAAACTTGAAGCTGGATGACCTCTCAGATCAAGTAAGATGAGGGCATCATGTTAAATAACCTAGAGGTTGGACTGGTATTTATGGATATACTGTCCCTACCAGATCTGGCATTAGTTAACTACTTGAGAGGTTCTTTAGCAAAGAGGTAATTGCAGGATGCATTGACAAGCAGAGTTTATAGTTGAAGTTAATGGCATTGTTAATTGTGTGACCTGTTTGGGCCAAACGGCTTCTAATTGTTCTTTGACTCCTTAGGTCCTGACGTGCAGTAGCACTATCCCCATCCTCATAACCATCCTTAATTTTCTTTTCTATGAACATACAAACTTTATGGTTTATGGAATTCACCACATGATAAACATTATCAGTAGGACCATAACCACATAGGAAATTGCTTTTCCAGTTGGTCCAAAATGTAATGAAATGATTCATCCTAGATCTTTCTCTATGATGACTTGATTAGGTATTGATCTAGTTCCTGGTTCAACAGGGTCTTGGACTATCTATAACTCCAGGCTCTAATTTGGCTGTGTGGACCCTAGATGGCCCTGCTAAGCTCCAGCTCTGGCATGGATCCTTCTTTGCACTTGGGAAGACTTTCATGACATTGGGACCATCCTTATCAGTCTTGAAAGATGATATCTTCTACCAGGTGTACAATGAGAAATTAATGAAGATAAATCTCCCAAATACAGTGACCTTTTAGGAAGAATAGTGTTTTGCAAATAAAAATATGTTTCCCTCCTCCCCAAAAAAAAGTTTCCTGCAGACTACTGTATTTTAAATAATTACATTCAAATTAATTTACAATATAAGCGTTACAGCCTTCTCTATGCAACATTTAAAAATACTAGTTTTCCAAATAGCAGCTTCTGAAATATTTGTATTTGTGTGGTAAATTAGTTTCTGTAATATTTTCTCACTTGTGACTTTGCTTCTGACTAGAATATCTATTCCTCCTCTGCGTTTCTACAAACACAAACTTCTATACTATGATTCCTTGTCTTGTAATTCTGTATGTATTTGTCATTTTCGCCACCAGAAGGAAAGCTACTCAAAAGAAGGGGATTGTGTCTTACCTGTTTTTGTGTCTGTAGAACCTATCTAGCACAATGCCATTTGCGTTATATATAATATAGATAGGTGCTGGGCTATATTATATTTGGTGGAAATGAGGTTCTTCACACTTTGAAGATTTAAATATTCATTTGGATTTGGTGCGGCACAAATTCGAATTGATTAAAATCTAAGTTGTGGTCTCTTTATTGCTGTTGATTTCTTGGAGAAAATGATTGCAAGGAGAATGAGCTGGTGCTGTGTGCTCCCTGTGGTAAACCTTTGATTATATTTCTGCAAATGTGGCCTGTTAGTTTAAATTGCTCTGGTTGCAGTGGAAAAGGAAATAGTTATTCTTCACTATTGTTGGGGGAAAAATTTAATTTGCTTCAAACCAGAATTGTTTTACTTCAGAATTTGTATGGATTATGGATCCAAACATACATACAGTAAAACATAGACTTAAGGTAATTAAAAACGCCTGTGGTTATTTGGGTTCGTCCTTTTTAAAAACTTCTTTTTTGGCTTCTTATCCAATCTTTTTACCTCTCTATTTTTTCCATGGCCTCACTGTGGAAAAAAATTTAACATATAGAAATCTGATTCTGTCTCTCACTTCCCCAATCTTTGGAATATCATTCTTGCCATTAGCCTGGCTTTCCCCTTGACTGCAAGATGGTTTTTGCAGTTCTAGCTATCACATCCAGACAGTATAATACCCGGAGGTGAAAAGAAGACATCACTTGCTCTTTCTCTCCGTAGAAATAAAGAATTCTTTCTCTAATGTTCCACCTTCATGTCTGGCCACATTCCTCTCCTATCCTATTGCTCCTCATAATCTTATGCCTTCCTGAACAGTGCTTCCTAAACTGATAACCGGCAAGAATGATAAAATTACCATGATTGGCTTCAGGGATTGGCAGACTTTTTTGGCTAGATAGTAAATATGTTAGGTTTTGCAGTACATTTGGTCTCTGTCACAACTGTTCAGCTCTTCTATTGTAACAGCAGTAGACAAAAAGTAAATAAATGGGTATGACTGTGTTTCAATAAAAATTTACAGAAACAGGTGGCAGGCCCGTGGGCCATAGATGGCCAGCTCCTGGAGCTGCAGAGTAGTGACCCTGAAACATTAGCATACATCAGAATCATCTGGGAACTTTTAAAATATAAGGTCCCCCATCCAGAGTTTCTGATTCAGCAGAGTTGGGGTAGAGTGAGAGAATTTGCATTTCTAACAAGTTCCCAGTTGATACTGGATTTAAGATCAAGCTGATGGTTCAAAAACCTCACTTTCAGAGCCAATGGCTTAGACCAGGGTTTTGGTACCTCTTTTTTTTGTGTGTGTGTGGGAGTTATCCTGTGCATGATAGGATGTTTAGCAGCATCCCTGGCCTCTACTCACAAGATGCCAGTGGTCACCCTGCCCCTTCTTTAGTATGAGGACTAGAAATGTCTGAAACATTGCCACATGTGCCCTACGGGGCAAAATCTCTGATTCTCCCTCCCCGTTAGACTTAGACTATTCAGATCTATCCCCTGGATCTGGGAATAGGTTCACGTTTTCTTGTAACATTTTGGGGGGAGGAGTGTCACCATTCTGTGAGGAAAGAAGAGAGAGAAATGATGGCTGGATAGGCAACCAGCAGTGTGTACTGCCGATCACATCCTAGCTCCTTGGATAAAAGACCTCACTGGCCAAAATATTTCAGAAAATGGAGCAAGAATACCCACTTTCTAAGGTTTTCTTGAGGGTAGAATCTAATTGCATAATTGAAGGAACTTCACGGAGAGCTTGGCAGTAAATACAGAGAAGTGGACAAATATTTAATGAGCAAAACATCCCATTAAGCAAAGCCTTAGTTAAAGGTGACATCTGTATTTGGTTCTTATAGGATATTTTTCATGCAAAGTCTGCGAAAGAGTTAATGTTATGTTTATAAAATTTTGTTGGCCTTTAAAAAGGAACATTAACATAATTTGTTTTCTATTTTATATAGTTAAAATGTGAAAAATCTGGCTTGGTAAATGTATAAGCCTTTTGTTTAGGAAATCTTTACTCTTGGATAGTATTTGGACCAGAACTTTGACTATATAAAATGTAGGTAACAAAGTGATGGTGGAAACCCGTGTGGTTACTGAGCCATTCCTCAGCCGCCTCCAGCTCTGCTCTATATCACAGGGCTGCAGGCTGCATCTCTCAGGAACCATGGTAGTTGGGAGGCACTGGTAGGAGACCTGAAAGCAACAGGAATTTTGATGTTAATGTTCCTCCCTGTCATCTGCTTTGGGCAGCATCTCATTTGTGGCTGCATTTCCTCCGAGGCTCAAGCTCCCTCTGAACAAGTCTGCCATTGTTCTGTCTGGTGATTCCAGGTCCCTGGGCTCTGATACCTCTGTCTTTTCCCATTATCCCTCCAGCCTGTGAGGTGGTAGTAGCTTCCTGCTGTTGCTAATTGCTAGCTTACATCATCATCCACCCCTGCCTGGGCTTCTCAGCCCCTCCATACCCATTAAACCCTATTTCAAGATACCTGAATTACAAATACTCAAAGTGGTTTCTGTTTTCTTGATTAAACTCATACTGTTACAAAGCCTAGCCCTAACGGTCTTATCATATACCTAAAAAATTTTTTTATCTCATCAGATTTTGTTATTCTTTAAAAAAAAAAGTACAAATAATGTATCTATTGAAATTGTCAGTGATAACACATATACTAAGGTATAGTCTCGATAGCTATTAGCTTCAGATTCTTATAAACAGAAAAGGAAGTTAAAAAGTTGGTAAATTATTTCACAGGGGGGACCCATTATTATAGCCTAGGACAAAGAACACTGGTTTTGAAGTTGAACTACCCAGGTTTAAGTGGGCCCTTCTATTTACTAGCATTGCAGCTTTAAGCAAATGATCTAGTTTCTCAGTATCAGTTTTCTTGTCCATAAGTTGGTAAAAATAATGGTACATATTTGATCTCAAGGGACTATCGAGAGGATTAAGTGAATATTATATCCAAAATGCTTTGAGAAATGTTTGGCATATAATAAGCACCCAATAAATATTAGCCATCATCATCACTGTTTTTTTTTTAATACTTATCCTAGCCATAACTGATTGAGTCAGCCTTTCACTATGGAGAGGAACGACAGGCCCTAAAAATAAGTTTCTACATGGAATAAGAATGAAAATGTATACCAAAGGGAAAAGCCCATTTGAATATATGCTTTCTGAAACACCTCTTTTTTTCCTCCTAATTTGTTTACCATGAATGTGACTGCTTTAAAGTATATATAAATTAACACACATACCCATACCTTAATATCTCATAATTGAGGTTGTAACTTTTAGAAAAAAGCTTTTGTGAATGTCAGAATTTCAATCTTAAGAAGAGTAAGAAAAATTCTCTCAGTTTCATGGGTTTAATCGGTCTGTGGCAGGTACTGGCTCAGCATTCCTTATCATACAGTGTCCCAAAGCACTGTGAATAAGAAAGTATAGCATTAGGTTGTTCCCCATAGATATGTTATTGGCTATGGGCATTTTAATCATGGAATGTAAGCAGTGGGCTTCTAGAAGAGCGTTAGCTAATTCATCAAAGTTACCACGAATTATGCAAACACAGATCCTAAAAGTGGAATAGATGTAATTAAGGAATGGGAGGGAGTATCAATCGAAACTTTTGCAGGATGTGTTACTTTGTGTTTCGTTTTTGTTTGTTTTTTGGAAGAAGAGAGCAGTCTTCTGAGAGATATGGAAAAAAAATCAGGAAATACTAATCATGACATGTTAATTGTTAAAATGTTTGGCAAAAAACAAAAGGTCTTCTATTTAATATTTCAACTTTTCTGTGGGGACAGTGCTATTCATTCATTTGTTAGTCCAGAATTTCTTAGATCCAAGAGGTTGGAAACATTTGGTGTGAGTTGTGGAAATTTGTTTTGTTTGTCGCTTATATCCTGCTAAGTTCCTAAAAATAGTTTGGGTTGCCTGTTAGATTTGTCAGGTAACTTGTCCTAAGTAAAACTGAAAATAATGAAGGGAGAAAAGCAACATTTACTTCATTCATTTAAGATTACACATATTATTTATGAATTTTAACATTAATTGCTATTGTGTAGATTTGAAGACGGATTTTTATTGGGATTCATTTTAGAGCTGAAGATTATCCTATAAGTGTTGGAGCTGGCTACTGATATGGTGTGACATAGAGGGTGATGTAGGACCCAACCTGCCTTAAAATACCTTATTATTCTAGCTTTGGATGCTTACAGTTTTTATCACTCAGGTTATTTGTTTCATTTCAACACTTGTCTTGGAAAGACCTTGTAACATGGCAACCTGGGGAATGTGTCCCAGAAAAACCCCTGTGAACACATTTGCCCACAATTCAGGTGGACTGGTCTGGTGTCCTCAGCCAGTTAGTTGGCTGTGTCATCTGTCAACAGTTGAAGATTGGTGACTCTGATACATCAGGGTGAATTGGGTCGGTGAGACCTGGTAGGATGGATTGGCGGAGGAGGGAATCTCAAAGAGAGCTTTGTGAAGGTTAGGGTGTTTTAAGTGAAGGAAATCATATGTCTCTTGCTTTAAGGCAGCAGGTAGGTTTTCTTGACTGCTAGAAATTCCAGATCTGTGAAATAATAATGGATGTGGGCCATTAAGTATGATGGAGGTGGTGAAAGGGGAATATTAAAATTATACTTGTGAACCTTTTTTGAGGTCAGAGACTCCAATGGGACTCTGAAAGCTTTGGGCTCTTTCCTCTAGAAAAATACATAAAATCACCAAAATGTTACTTTCAGTTTTAGGGGACTTCCTGACTCCTGACCCCTATTCTTGGCTTTAACCTCTAGGTTAAAGAAAAAGTTAGGGTTTTTAGAAACATGTCAGGTTTTATAATTTTATTATTCATTTGCAAAACAATTGGGAGCCACTGTAGTTTTCTGACTGCGGGATTGATATGGTCATACTAATTCTTACATTACTTACAGAATACTTACAGAATTCTATCATGTAGAATATAGTAGCTGATGCAAGGTACAATAAACTTAGAATTATTTAACTGAAAAAAGAGTAAGAATTTAAAATATTTTAGTAAGGGAAACAAAAAAGTACATTAAATATAGTTTTATTTCAGAATAAGAGGTGTTCTTATTGGAAGCTTTGACTTAGTCAAAACAGTCAAGAAGGGTTGTTAGCAATTTATTTGTAATTTTTTTTTTACTTGAGAGATGATTCCAGGTTTTTTGTTTGTTTTATTTCTTTCATTGTACATAAATCAGAATATGATTCATTAGAGCCAGATATTTTGCTTTTTATGACTGTTTGTAGATGTATAATCAGTCATACTTTGTTTAGACAATCTTGACATGTCTGCAAAATAGTCAATATAGATTATTCTTCCAAATTAGCAACAGAAGCAAAGTTATTAATGTTTTTTGGAGCTATTTAAATATGATGTTTTTGTTTCCATCAGACATAATTTATTCTTGATTGATGATGTTATTTTACTGTCCATTTACTAGTAAGTTATATTCCTAGAATCAGTATTATCAAGCAAACCAATCAGGCCAGGTTCAGGGTACGGCTGTACAATATAGCAAGCAGTTCTGTCTTTTTTGAAGGGTTTCAGACCTTTGGGTGCCAAAGCTTATTGACTTTTAGCTCAATATGGCTAAAAGGGGAGGAGTGAAGCATTGTTTTCATGTACAAGTACTCATGAGTGCGTGAGAGAGGGAAGTCTCGGTAGAGAGTTACCTAAACTCTATACTCTACAAACATATTAGGAATATGAAGAAGCTGCAAATGATAAAAAATATTCTGAATTATTAGAAGCATGGAATTTCTAGTCATAGACAAATTCTTATTTCTCAGCGTTAGCAGTGACAGTAACAATACACTATTACTTATTGCAAGGGTCTGTACTAATTTCTAAGAACACAAAAGAAGGATAAAACAAGTTCTTCATTTGTAAGGAAATTATTGTTTAAATAGAGTAGAAGAACATATACCCTAAAGGTAAATTATGGTATAAGACAGCATAGACTAAGTTTCAAAATGCATAGTATAGGTAATAAATAAATAAATGACAGAGGAATTCTGCTCTAGAAGGAGACACCATGGACCAGTATGTCTTTTCAAGCTTCACAGAGGAAGTTCTCCTATTGGCTGCCCCATAGGTCTCTGTCATGCACCTTTACCTAATGTTTAGCATATTTTTGTGTTATTACTTGTGTAGTTGTCTTTCTTGATCATTAGTGGCTAAATTGCTTAGGGGCAGGGCTGGTGTGTGTATTGTTGAACTCTGAATCTTTAGCACTGGGGCATAATACAGAGTAAATATACGTTGAATGAATGAGTCATGAATGCATAAATGAAGGCAAAACTTATGTTTAATTTTGAGGGAAGGACACATATTTAAGAGGAGATTAAGGAGGATTTATAGCTAGATGGAAGAATACAAGTTAATGTATATTAGTGGAGATACTTGTGCCTGAGAATTGATGAGTGAACCAAATTATTTTTGGTAAAAAGGCTGATATAGGAGAATTAGTATAAATTGAGATTAAGTAAGATAAACACTGGTGAGATTGGGGAGACTTTGAATATTTTTATTAAATTATTCCATAGCATGGGTAAGACCTATAACTTCCACACATATATTTCTTTTCTATAAAATAAGGACTAGATCAGTTCAGAAATACAAGTATAGAAAATCACATTTAAAATTAAATTATATGGTCCGATATTTATTGTATAATGTTGCATAAAATAAGCAAAGCATCTAAAATATGATCACATTCATGTAAACTTGTATACAAAGCTGTAATATGTGGAGCTAGTTTCAGAACGAATTGTCTGAAAAGGTATTTCCTAAAATATTAATAATCACTCTCTTTAGCACAGTCTGGGTGATCTTTTCTCCTCTTTTTCAGTTTGCCTGAAGTCTACTTCAGTGAACTAGAGGTGATTTGAGGAGGATAGTGGTGGTTGGAGTGGAGAGGAAGAAATACATACAGGGAGATATTTTGAAGGCAGAACTGAAAGTTCTTGGGAACTTACTTAATATTTAAGAGGATAAAGGAGGGATTGTGAGTTAAATACGATGCTGAAGTTTTGAGCCAGTTATTGTTAGTAGCAAACTTGGGAGGGATGTGCACCCTGTAAATTGGGACACTTTTTATTGGAACGTTGGCGTATTAATGTTAATATCTGGAACTATTGTATAAATATATGAAGCAGCAGCTAGAGTAGTAGTTAGTAGTGAATTATATCAGGTAAAGCAGAGATTAGAGTATAAGCATGGGGCTGGTGGCTAAAATTGTGATTTTTCTATCTCAGAATTCTTGAAAAAAAAAACCAAACATCTTCTCAATTCTCATATATTTTTGAAGAAAATGGGCAAGTATGGTTTGTATTCATTTTAGAAAGTAAGAGTTAAAGGAAATAGAGGAACCTCTAGTTATGTGCAGGTGCTTACTGAGTGGGAGAGAAAGGGTCTCCCTGTTGGTTGACTACCATGTTGCCTTGAATGGGAGGAAAAATGTACATCACTGATACTCATGTATCCCATTGTGATTGGTCTTTTGGTTGTAACTCTCTTTCCTTTTTTAATCCAGATTTTAAAAAGGGATCTGTTTCCAAAAGCTGTGGTGGCCTGTTTTTTAAGTTTAACTAATAACATAGATGAGATGCCATGAAGGATGGCTCAAAATAGAAAATACAGTTGTATAATTGAGACAAAAAGGGATATCCTGGAAATAACGTTATGTTTAGTAGTAACTTTTGGAGCTTCTAATTATACTGGTCTTTTCCTTCTCCTAATTACTAATTTTAGAACATGTTTCTTTCAATTTAAGAGTTAGCCAGCCTTAAATTTGTCTGCTGAAACTATGTTAGAAACCACACTATTTCCAGTTCAGTTGAAATTATATGGTATTAAACCTGTATCTTTCCAGGTTCTATAGACTTTGGCAGAAGTGTTGGGATTTAAAGCATTAGTGCTTCAATGGCTTTTAGAGGATAAGACCCTTTTGTTGTTTGGGCCATACACACTTCACTGTTTCTGTTTCTGGGCTGTTCTGGAATGGAAATGGGATTTATTCATTTCCTTTAGATTAAAGTATGTTATTTATCTCCATTCTAAAGGTGGATTAGTAAGCCAGATTCTGGATAGAAATCAAGAAAAGGGGCAGTTTTATATTTTAATCTGATAGCTCGAGTAAGCCATGAATTCTAAATGAAGAATAAACACCTTTATTTTCTCTGGGAAATAGCTTAAATACAGACTGGAATATTTGATACTTGGTAGCCTATCTTCAAATAATCTGGTCCTTGGCCTTGAGCAGAAAATCTTTATATTTCATGAAGACAAGTAGTTACTTTCAATATTGACTGGGCCCGAGATGGAAAGACTGGGTGCTCTTTTTGGACACTGTAATCACCAAGCTCAGATCTTTGATTTGATTTGTTATGTCCTCACGTAATTGATTTTCCAGAAGTTTCTATCCTATAACTTTTGCTCTTTTTTCACATGGGTCTCTTCATTGCTTTATGAAGACATGAGGATCATTAGCCCATGAAAACAGAGTCTTACCTTAGTGCCTTCACTGGCATACATACCTTGCTTGAAATCACCTCCAATCTTCTTCGACAGAACTAATTTAGGTCTTCCAACCTCCAGGGAGTCTCTCCTAACAACTCCAGCCTTCATTTATTAAGCTTATCAAGATCATTTACAGGAAATACTTTGAAGTTTATTACTGAATTTAATACCATGTGATATTTTCCTCTGCTTAATAGATGCTGGTTTGATCTCAGCTTAAACTTTTACAGAGTGTTACTTTTAAGCTTTCAAATACAAGAATCTTTTCGAGGGAAGGTATCAGGCGCATAATAAATGATCAGCAGGTACTTGGCATTGGTTTTAAGGTGATATGGAGAAAAAGTTCTGAAATGAGAATTGTTGGATTGAGACCTAAATATTACCGATGTTACTTGAACTGAATTGAGACTATTTTTATTGTGTTCAGCCTTAGATGAACCACTTAAATCTAATTTAGCAAGAAGTTGCTCTTGTTATTTAGTCAAGGCAACCCAGTAGTACCCAGGACAGTTTAAAAAAAAAAGGTAAGTTAAATCAAAGTAGATTTCTCAGTAAACCTCAAGCAGTCTGGATGAAAATATATATAAAATATTCCTACATTGCTAGACAGGGGCCACAGATTTGACTTCTCTTTAGTCAGTACAAAATTGGAATCACATCCATTTAAAAGGTTCTTAATGTTTTAAAGAAACAGACTTCTTTTTCTTGTTTTATTTTTTCGTGTGCTTGTTTATTTGTTGTTATTTGGTTTTTCAGTATAGGATTGACTTTCCTAATACTAAGAGGAATTTTTCCTCTGGGTCTGTATAAGGTGGACATGGTGGGATGTAGTGAATAATCAATCTTTTTTTTTTTTTTT
>CM052887.1:55170504-55307312 GCA_028534135.1 Potos flavus
GAAATGGATAAAAGACCTCAATGTGAGGCAAGAATCTATCAAAATCTTAGAGGAGAACATAGGCAGTACCCTCTTCAACATCAGCCACAGCAACTTCTTTCAGGACATGTCTCTAAAGGCAAAGGAAATAAAAGCGAAAATGAATAATCAATCTTGACGAGAGTGGGAAGATATGGTCAAATTAATTGATACATTCAAATCCAAAATTAAGTAGTTGATTAGGTGTGAAGCGTAAGAAGGCCAGTGGCTCACTTTACCCAACTTGTTAATTTTTGCCAGTTCTTTACTGCAGTAGAGATAGCCACTGGAAAAAAAGATTAATTCATTCACTGATTGAATCCAGTGCTTTATGACTCATGAGTAGTTGGGTGTAATTCTTATGACCACACAATAGTGAGTTGAATCCTGATTTCCTAACTTTGGAAATTAATCTTTTTTATGCTCTTTCAGGAGTTGGGGGGGCTGGGTAGGGAAACCATCAAAGTGGTCTCTGTCCTCTCAAAATTCAGGGACGTAATTTTTAGCTCAAGACTCCCTGCCAAAGTTGAATCTGGGGCAGGTTTTTCACTCAATCTAAATCATGTAGGCTAACTTGTTTTTCAGCTTATAATCAGGGACAGTCTTGAAGCAGTTCACCTTACAAACAGGAGCAAATTCATATTATTTGAATGGGCTGTACATGATCTCCTCATGGATGTGTGGGTCAGGGGCAACCCCACAGAGAACCCCTGAGAAAAGAAGTGCTGGAAGTGAGGGAGCCAGCAGGCAGACTATCTTCTCTGGGGCTGTATCAGTGTGCTCCTGAGAAAAAGCTGTAAAGAGATGAAATTTCCTTAAATCAGATTCTGGTTTTAGTGCATTTAGAGAGTTGCTGAACATGAAAGTGATGCTGTTAACAATTATTCTTTAAAGTGAATAGATTTTTCCAAAACTCTTTTTACATATTTGGGGATCTTTGACTAACTTTTAGAGGTGTAGTTTTTTTTTTAATAAACTTTTAATTTTATAATAGCTTAAGTTTTCCAAAAACCTTGTGAAGATAGTACAGAGCATTCCCATATACTCCACATCAGTCACCTTATTATTAACTTCCTACATTAGATTTTTAAGGCATAGTTTTGTTTCAGAATTGTGAGGTTTGGGGGACAAAGCTGAGATCCTGCTCTTTTTCCTCACCCAACATAGAAGCCAACTTGTTATTGTTGTTGTTTTTATAGAGCTGAAAAAAATCTCAGTAACTTCTGTCTTTCTGCAGCAAACCAGTTGCCTGTTCAGAAGTGGCCTTGGTAACCATTCAGGTCAAGAGTGGGATTCTCCGGGGAAGCCTTTTTCTATCCCCTAATCTCTTGAGCTGCTTGAGACCAGAGCTGATACTCACTGGCGCTCTTACCAGCCAAGAAAACATGCTTCATTGTCTTAGCCAGTAATATCTTTTATTGAGAACAAGTTGAATTTGTGACTTCTTCAGTGGTGTCTTATCCTATGTCCTCCCCATGTGCATGTCCCACCCAAGTCAGTGACATGTTTTATTTTAGAAATTGAAATTCAATACCAACATTACAGAAGGCAAAAGTTCTTTCTCTAAAATTTTTTGATACTGAAAATCCTTTGAACCCAACTATTGAATGTCCCCTCTACTCCTGTATAATCTGACGAATCTTTACTCTTAAATATTAGTATTCTTTGTTTAAGGACATATGCCAGATTCATTGTAATCCATTGGTGTCCTCATTTCTTAAACAGAAATTTGTTCCAGATGCTATTTTTTTTTCTAGACAAGATACTGATACTATATTCTTTCCTTATAAATTAGTGGAATAGTAGGTCTCACTTTGGAATATATTAATTAAGAATATTTGGAGAAACAGCAAAACTGGGAATAAAACTGTTAAATCAAAGGCCGTGTGTTCTTTCTAGCATACCAAGCAATCTTTTTTTTTTTTTTTTTTTTTGAAGATTTTATTTATTCATTTGACAGAGAGAGAGAGAGAACAAGAGAGAGCACAAGCAGGGGGAGTGGCAGGCAGAAGGAGAGGGAGAAACAGGCTCCTTGCTGAGCAAGGAGTCCAATGGGGGGTTCGATCCCAAGATCGGGATTATGACCTGAGCCAGAGGCAGATTTTGTGCTGCTGAAAGAAGTGGTCTGGGACATTTCTTTCCCCCTTTCATCCATGACCATACTTTGGTCCCCAGTTTCCCAATCGCTCTGGCCAGAGTGGTCAGTTGATATGTCTGGGTCTTTGTTCTTTATAAATTGTGTTTTTCTCAGTCATTAGGGAGCAGAAACCTTATGGTCAACCTGAAAAAGGGTTAGGTAGAGGCTCAGGGCTCTCCTTTCACTTGCCTTTCCTGTCCCTTTTAATATAACATCTCAACTTGATGTCCCAGTATCACAGCCTAGTGATCACAGGGAAAATAATCATCAATGTCAGAGATGTGGTAGACTAAAAAACTATACATGAAGTCACGTATACAAATTAGAAAACTGTGATAGCAAAGAAAATTACTAAGTTTCTAAGAAATAAAAAGTCAAAATAAGGCCAGATTATGATCCCATTTTATGGAGATACTTAACACTACCAACTTCAAAATCTCTTCTTTCCTCCAGCCGACCACACCTATGCCCTCATATCAGTTTCTTTTTATGCAACATTTGTGTTTTCCCTTTCTTCTGCCAGAATGGGTTTCTGACATCCTGGAACTCTTGCAGTGAGCAGTTCCCTAATAACGTGTATAATCTTTCATGATATTATTTTTTAATCATCAAACCATAATTTTTCTAAGGACTGTTAAACCCTACTTTTCTAAGGTGTTCTTAGGAGAATTAAAATGATGGCTGCAGGGTAAAACTCTAGAGAGCTGAAACAAAGAACTGCTTCCTGAGGGTTCACAAGCTAAACTGTAATCTTTCCCATCACTCTTGGGGGCCTCAAGTGCCAACATGGCATTCTATCCCCAGATTTTAAATCTCTTCTCTGGATAGTTGGGGTGATAGCTGTTATTTTATCCAAATTCAGCTCGTTATCACATTTTTGGATATTAATACCAAGAGTTTAAACAAAAAGTGGCTGTGTGAATCAGTTCCTGGTGTGATGATAATCTTTTTCTTTTGTTATTCTCTGAAAATGGATTCAGATTTCTGGTAAATGGACTCTCTTGGAGGATTCTCATTTAACTGTGGCACCTGTTTGATTTAAGTAAACTAAAAAGTGAGTTATTTTTAAAACTACTTTGTAACCCATACTTCTCTCATCAGATACAATCTTCCTCATATAGTCTATTTCAGCTACTTAGAAGGAAGAAAAGATAGGTGTTGAATTTAGAGGGACCTCTCATCCTTCAAATCCAAACTTGGACATTTCAGGAAAAGATCTCATTTTAATATATACCACATTTATTTGCTTGTGTGTGTGTTTTGTTGTTGTTGTTGAGGCAAAAATTTATTTTTTCTATCTGTTTTATTTTTGTTTTTATTTGTGTGTTTTGTTTAAAAGGGGAAACTTTAAATAAGAATATTGATGTCAGGACTGAAACCATTGTGGATCCTTTTCCTTTTTGTTATTCTATTTATTAGAAATGTACATAGATATTTTTACTATCTTTTTTTTTAAATTTAATTTTATTTTTTCAGTGTTCCAAGATTCATTGACTCTGCACCACACCCAGTGCTCCATGCAATACGTGCCCTATCTTTTGGCTAGTTTTGTAGCTCAAGGTCATTTTGAAAATAGTTATTAAAATTACTTTTGTAAGTGTGAAAAGTCTCACAAATGTTTACTAGGGTAAATCAATCTTTATTCATAAGAAATATACTTTGTTACCTTCCCAAAATGGATTTTTTCATTAAAATCATAAGAAAGCAGAATTAAATTTTTGAAAGTTAGTGAAAAATTTGCAGAAGTGAATTTTCTAGCTCCGTGGAGCTAAGGTTCTGTAGCAACAGGGGGTGCGGTGGAGGAACATGGGCTTTAGGACTAGACAGACCTGGGTTTGAATCTGGCTGCATGTTTGTGGACAGTCTTTCAAACCTTTCAGAAAGGGCCTCAGATTCATCATGACTAGAGTGAATCTAGCAACTCTTCTGCACAATTTTGTTATGAAGAGCATATGAAAGAACTCATGCTTGGCCTACATTAGGCCCCACTGGGAAGTGTGGGGAAGGCTGAGGGGACCTTTATGAAAATGGCCCAACTGTCCATTGGCTGATGAATGAATAAAGAAGATGTGTGGTTGTGTATATTATATATACACACACACACATATATATAACGTATGTATGTGTGTGTGTATGTGTGTATATATTTATATAATATGCATATATATAACGATATATTACTCAGCCATGAAAAGGAATGAAATCTCGCCATTTGCAATGACATGGATGGAGCTAGAGAGTATTATGCTAAGTGAATTAAGTCAGTCAAAGAAAGACATATACCATATGATTTCACTCATATGTGAAATTTAAGAAACAAAACGTTAATGAGCAAATGGGATAGAGAGAAAGAGAGAGAAACCAAGAAACAGACTCTTAACTATAAAGAACAAACTGATGGTTGGTTACCAGAGGGGAGGTGGGTGGAAGGATAGGTTAAATAGGCGATGGGACTTAAGGAGTGTATTTGTGGTGATGATCACCCAGTGTTGTATGGAATGTTGAATCACTGTATTGTACACCTGAAACTAATATTACACTATATGTTAACTAACTGGAACTTAATAAAAGCTTAAGAAAAGAAGAGAGAGTGCCCCACAAGGGGCAGCTAGGGAATGCTCTGGGAACAGTTATTTTCTGAGAACTGGATGAAGACCCTGGCATTGGGAGGTATGATTCCAAACAAAATACCAAACAAAAATATATTTAATAGATTCTAAGATTTTTTGTTTTTGTTTTTTAGAGATGGGGAGGGGGAAGGGGCAGAGGGAGAGAGAATCTTAAGCAGGCTCCATGCCCAGCTCAGAACCTGATGTGGGGATCGATCCCATAACCCTGACTGAGATCATGACCTGAGCTGAAATCGAGAGTCCGATGCTTAACAGACTAAGCCACCCAGGTGCCCCTAATATGTTAATTTTAAGGCACATTGTTGATTCGATTACCTTTGAAAATAAAAAGTAAAATTAGCACATTAAATGAACACAGAGATAAGACACATTATGATTTGAAGATCATTAGAGTGGGTGTGTATGGGAGCACCTAAAAAGCAAAGTACATTATGGAATTAAGGGAATGTGCTGTTTGCTGGGCATCACAACTGGTATGCTAAGTATTAGCTTTACTTCTGAGAGAAGCTTCAGATAGTAGTGTTAAGCCAACATACTACTTTTCCAAGATATGCTAGATGAAACTTATTTCAATTAATTCAGAAATTTGTTGATCCCTGTTGTGTTTTATGCCCTGTAGTAGGTGGCGGGGGACACAGTAGTAAATAAGACAAAACACAGTTCCTTCCTTCCCAGAGCTTAAAATGATCAAACAAGTAATTCTGAATGTGATGGATATAATGGATGGGGACATACAGGTGCTTTGAAAGGGTAGGATGTGGGAATTATGCTACATGTGTTGGTAAGTAATGTATATAACTTGTGTGCTTAATCAGTCCCATGAAGAGATGCTGAAGTTATTGGGACTGTGTAAACTAGAGATGAAAAGGCAAAGGGGAGGGTGGGTTGTTACTGTATATAATAGTTTTTTTGTTGTTGTTTTGTTTTGTCTTAAGAAGAAGTTTGTTGGTTGGGTATTTAGCCAGGGAACAATTAATAATAATAATAATAATAATAACAGTGTTAAGCTCAATTGAGTGCTTACTGTGTGCTAGGTGTTGTGACAAACACATTTATGTTACATCTCATTTGAGCTCCACAGTGAATACCTCTCCTTTTATGGAGGAGAATGGTGAAGTTTCAAGAGACGAGGAGACTCTTTTAGTGTCACAGCTACAGGGAGTGGTGGGACAGGACCAGAGCCCAGATTCAGATTTAATCATTTGTTATGTGGATGATTTCTGTTTCTCCGTACTTGTAGTTGTTTTATGTTTGAAAAGTTTGTGATTATTGCAGGGGTTGCAAACTCAAATGACTCCTGGGCCAGACAGGTAACAGAGATGTATATGGAAGACAATAGGAGTGATGTTCAGCATTGTGAGTGCTTTTCTGAACCAAAGGCATTCAAACATTCAAATGTGGATTTATTTAAAAGAAGGACAAACAGAAGAATCTGTAGGTCCTTCATGCCCAGGAAATCAGGTTGGTGGGGAAGACTTGTTTATAGATTTTTCTTAGGTTAACTCAATGTAGCAGTCATTTGTATAACACTTATCATCTAGCATTGTGTGTGTGTGTGTGTGCGCGCGTGTGTGTGTATCTAAAGCTATAGTGTGGTGGGCTGGGAAATACTTGAGCTTTGGAGGCTTCAGGCACATGTGGTTTGAATTTGGGCACTGCTGTGTGATTTTGAACAAGTTGCCTAACTTCTCTGAACCTTGTTTTCTTCGTAAGTCAAAAATAATAATTACCTAAAGTGTTGTTGAAAGGTTTAGGAATAATATCCGTTGACTTCTTAGGACTATGCCTGGCCCATAGTGGACACATAGCAGAAGCTGTTGTTGTTTTTATTAATATGTTTGTTTTCCTTACTGTTAGTTTTTTGCAGGAAGCTCTTAAATCACATTTATCCCTATCACTTAGCACTTAATTGACCTTGTACACTATTTTGCCGATTTGGTCATGTCAAAATTCTTAAGTAAGTAATGATAGCCGTCAAAAAGCTTGAGGTGGATGAGAATGAACTGTTTCCCTGTAACCATTGTCTTTGGCTCTAATGAAAGTAAGGCTCATGGTTAAATTCTGCCTTACACAAAGACATTTATTAAATGAACTGTTATAAGCATGGAACAACTCATGCAGTCTGTACTGTGGTAGGCTGGGTGAAGCTCAAATCTGTGTCTTGTAGGCACTAGAATACCACCTTTGTGGAAAGATTCACTTGAGGCAGGTAGGACAGTAATCCCTTTTTTATCCCTCTTATCCCTCTTTTATGCAAAGAAAAGTATGAGTGTAAAAATATTCAGCCAGTTCAAATATCTTAATACTGTTGATTTTGCCAGTGGATCTATTTCTAACACCCATATTGCTGATTATCCAACCTCTGATCTCCCTAATCAGAACCTATTTCTGAAATTCATTATGGTAATTAGAAAGTCTTTGGTATTGGTTGGAGACACCAATAGCTTAAGTGCTTGTGTAGTCCCCTCTGACATGTGAGCTTTGCTTCTAATTATAGAAGGGTAGCTCTTTTGAGCACAAACTCCAACTCTAGAGCAGTGGTTCTCAACCAGGGTGATTTTGCCCCTAAGGAGATATTTGGCAGTGTCCCCAGACACTTTCAGTTGCCACAACTGGGGGGAGGGTGCTATTGACATCAAGTTTATAGAGTCCAGAGTGTTGCTAGACTTCTAACAGTGCCCAGGACAGGCCCCCACAACAAAAAATTATTTGGCCCCAAATGCCAATAGAGACAAGGTTGAGAACGTGCTCTGGGGTGTAGCTAAGACTGACTCATCTGCTTACATCATATGACCTTTTCTATGATGATGTATTTTAAAGTTAAATTACAGACTTTGTAACATTCATCACATAAACTTAATGGTAAAGACTTGAATGAATTTACTAATTCATTGTAATGCAATACCTGTGGAAGCTATGAATTTAGAGCCTAGCTACTTAATACCCAATAAACAGCATATAAAAGCTTTTTAAAAATGGTAGGCCTTGGTCTTGTCCACCTGGAATGTAGGAATGGATTTCCATTGCCCAAGTAGTGCTCCTATAAATTGCTGTCTTTTTTCTTTTTTTTAAGATTTATTTATTTTAGAGAGAGAGAGCCCGAGAGCAGTGGGAGGGGTCGGGGGGTGGGTGAGTGGCGGTGAGAGAGAGAGAGAAAAAAAATCCGTATGCAGAATCCCCACTGAGTGCAGAACCCAATGCCTGGCTCAATCTTAGGATCCTGAGATCATGACCTGAGCTGAAATCAAGATCTGGTCGCTTAACTGATTGAGCCACCCAGGCGCCCCTATAAATTGCTATCTTGATGGACATTCTTGCACTACTGAGTTGTCAGGCTTTTTATTTTACTTCAGTATAGTAAACATACATTAAATGCCTGCTATGGGACTAAGGCAATGGAAGTGGTACACCAAACAATAAAATAGTCTTTGGCCTGGAGGAGTTTACAGCACAGAAGAAATCAGGTACAACATGTCTTCAGCAAGACCCCTTCCAATTACAACGCCCCAACAACCTATGATTGTAGAAATACCAATAGTTTACCCTTGTTTCACTCCATATGAAACCAAGAAGCTCCACTCATTGACTTTTGTCTTATTTTCATGTGGTCTGAGCCATATAGCCCTGTACATGTCTTGCCAAAGTACTACCAGATAGTAGTGGTAGAACCATGTATTTTGTCTAAAAAAAAGCAAAAATAAATTAAAAAACACTGGTGTTCAATAGATAAGGACTCTGAAAAACTAGATGTTTTAAAAGAAGATTCATTGAAAGAGAAAACTCAACAATTTTACTTTTGTGAAAATGCCACATTTACCTCTTAAACTCTGGAACAAAGGAAATGCTCAACACCATCATTAGCACTGTTGGGGTCTCTAGTTTCTCTTTTTGCCTTTTTGGGTGGATTATCAGCATGCCTTAATTGATCACAGGTAATAATGTGTCTTAGCATTAGGAGCCTTAGCTAAAGGAATGCTATTAAGATAACCAACCAAGTACCCATCTCCCCATCATTTGCCTTCATTGGAGATGGCACTCAAGGCTGTGTGGGTGGCTACATAATTACTGACATGTCTGCCTGTAGGAATGTGGTCTAAAATATTCTAAACTTAGGAACTATTCAGATCAGACCTCTTCAATGTTGTTTTTGGACAGTGATAACTGTGGCATTCTCCAGGGTTTGTAAAATGAGCTCTGACACTGCCAACCATAGATTCCAGCTTTAATAGCGATCTGTTCAATGAGTAACCATGGTCCAGAAAACATTCATTCTTTTTTTTTACAGCTTGATTCCATTAATTATTATTTTTTAAATTCAGGTTTCACTTGGCTATAAGTAGGTAATTTTATGGAAAGGGGTAAAAATTTGGTCAGCGGGGGAGTGGAGGGTGGGAGGAAGGTAAAAATAGTAATCAGGTTTGAGATCAGTTGTATTTTTAGCATTATATTAGCCAAGCATTGGAGTTAGTTTCCTTTCAGCTGATTAAGTTACATGTCTATTTGGTGAATAAACTTTGCAGAAATAGCAAAATTTGTCCCTGTGTCACTTGCAAATGATTTATTGTCGTTCTCATTTAGTATTTTTATGTATTTTTATGTATCAGTGGTATATGTCTTAAAACTCCCAGCCAAAGTCTATATTACAGCACTGCCTACCTTTCATATTCTTCTGGCCAGAACATTAAAAAAGAAAACAAAGGGGGGGGTTTCTATAGTACATAGTATAAAGAAATTCTCAGGGATAATTTGTTTTTCTAAAACCAGTTTTAAATGAATTCTCAAGGCATTTGGCAAGTGTAGATTGGTGTCAAGGAAAATTATAATCCTAGACCAGTAAAACCATCATGACTTCTAAGAGTCAGTGATCATACCTCGATGTTCCAAAGCGTCAAGTGATTTGACCAATTAGCAGGTCTCTTTTTATGAAGACAAATCATGTGTGGCTGAATTTTTTTTACTAAAGGGTACATTTTCCCTATTGTTTTAATAGCTACCCCAAATGATAGCATGGTTAAAAATGTATTCTAATCCTGGGTTTGGTTTAGGAATTTCAGCTAAATGCTTGTTATAAGGGAATCCTAGGTTTTTACTCCATGAGAAGAGTAATAGAATGTAATCTAGCCCCCTGTCCTATTTATACAAAATAACACAGTAGCAAAAGTAGCTAAGAATTAGATTCTTTCGATGCCTTCCAGTTAAAAACCCGGGTTCTCTTTTATCTAGTTAAAAGTTCGGCACACAGATAATGAAGTACTTCTTACATGCTTATTTGGCATTTGAATCATCACACCCTTTCTCTTTTCATTTTGAACCTTATATTTCACTGTTTCTGTTAAAAGAACAATTCTTTTGGATACAAATTGGATCTTTTCAGCCAAAGTAAAAGTTTAGACATGGTAAATTTTTTCTTCTACCTTAGTGCAGGGACTTTCCCATGTTGGAGTCTGCAGCAAACACCATCACAAATAACATCGTTGTGTGGGAAGTATGCCCTTTTTCTTGCCTCCTTCCAAATCTCCCAGAGACTGAAAGTGTGCCTTTCTGACCAAAGGACAGCCATGTGAACAAAAAATTCATTTCAGCAGTCATTATAGCTGTCTGTAGCCTGGTGTTAGGCAGCTGTGCTTAAAGGTGAGCTGAAGGAATTTTTTTTTTTTAAGTAGATGACAGATATATCGAGGTAGATATGTTGTTTCCATGCGACATCACTTGGGTTCCATTCAAATTGGGAGCCTGACAATGCCTGATTGAGTGTGTCTGGGATTTAAGAGGCAGTTTAGTTGTGCTGGAGTTTTAGGTGGACTCTGAGGTTCATTAATTCAGCCAGCATTTATGAGACACCCACTGTTTACCAAGTATTAGAAAATTGTGGGCATTGTGGGGACTTATCAATTGCTCTTTTTACACTGTAAGTTTCTGGGCTAAGTATGAGTTTTGTTTTCCCTCTGCCTTTTCATAGTGTACTTTATAAACATCTTATTTAAATCACCAAATTTGCTAGCATTTTCAATAAGGTATTTTAAAAAACCCAACATCTAGCTCCCTGATTAACAAGCCTCGGAGGATTTTTAGAGAACAAGTCATAGCAGGCAAAGTTGTATGTTTGTGTGTGTGTGTGTATTTTAGTAGAATTGCCGAAGGAATAAGAAAAGGAATCCAATACATGTAACCTTTCATAGTTTTTAGTATATATTTGATACATGGTCTCATGACATTTTACTTTGAAACTTGATTATACTTGGCTATAAATGAGTATTCTGTTCCATTGAGTGACCACACAGAGAGGGCCAGGGAACATTGCAGAATGATGAGCTGTACTGCATCGCCTGAGCAGGTAGTAGTTAGTAGTGTGCCTCAAGTACTGGAGAAGAGTCTTCCTTTTTTCAATGTCGCTGTTAACGTAACAGAAAAAGTAGAATTTGACTAATGTTACTACACTGAAATCAGCCCTCAACTACAGAGTATTATGAAATAGTAACCAGGAGCCAAACAAATTAGAAATGAATAGAAAGGATGTTAACTGATTGAGTACTATTTTATAGATGAAAACTAAGTCTGAGGAAGGTAGAGAAGCCAAAGGTTATATAGTTAGTAAGTAGTAGCATTACCAGTATTCATACATACCTAATTGACTCCAAAGTTACTTGATTATTATATCATCCAGAATGTCATTAAGCCCAAGTTACAATATGGTATAGCCATTAACATATCAAAATTATTGCTTAAATAAAATTTGCCTTTATTTGTGTAAATTTACCTACCTTACATAAGTTATACTTTCATATACTTTTTACTTCTCTTACTATTTTAATAGCTTTTTGAGAAATAATTTATATACATACAATTCACTCGTTTAAAGTGTACAATTTAATATTTTTAGCATATTCACAGGGTTGTGCAACCATTAGGAGGCACTTTCCTTTCCCTCCTATCTACCACCCACCCCCCAACCCTACCAATCTACTTACAACCACCAGTCTACTTACAGTGTTTATAGATTTGCCTGTTCTGGACATCTCATATAAAGAGAATGATACAACATGCAGTCCTTCGTGGCTGGCTCCTTTAACTCAGCAGAATGTTTTTAAGGTTCATGCATGTAGTAGCATGTGTAGGTACTCCCATTTCTTTTTATAGCTGAATGGTATTCTATTGTGTAGATATGCCACATTTAATTTATCTATTCATTAGTTGATGGACAGACATTCGAGTTGTTTTTGCTTTTGGGCTATTATAAATCATGCTGCTGTAAACATTTGTGAATAAGTTTTTGAGTAGACATATATTTTCATTTCTCTGGGGTATAAACCTAGGATTGTAACTGCTGCCTCATATGGCAACTCAATGTTTGCCTTTCTGAGGAGCTGCCAACCTGTTTCCAAAGTGATCGAGCCATATCACATTACCGCTAGCAATATGTGAGGGTTCCAGTTTCTCCACATTCTTGCCAACACTTAGTATTGTCCATCTTCTTACCTCTCTCATTTAATTCTCATAGGATTATAGTTACAAAATAAATGAGGATTATTCTTACTGTTAATTTATAGATTAAAAACTCCAAATCAGTAAACATTAAATGAGAAACACAGGAAGTGGCATGGATAGTTCAAAACAACATATCATTCAAAAGTAATTTCAATGTTTTTGAATCTGGCACTTACAGCTGTGTTGGATGTTAGTGATCATATTTTAAAGGTGATCAAACTAGAGCCTAGAAAAGGGAAGTAAATTGCAGTGACATAAAGTTGCTCCCTAGGGAAGGCAGTCCTGGCACAGCCTGCTGTATTCAGCCCTAGGGGATGTATAAACTCACCCATATCATACGACTCTGTTTTCTTCACTCATTCATCCACGCTGACCTTTTATTAAAATAAAGCTATCTTAATTCGTACGGGGGTATTAGAATGTCAGCAAGGAGGAAGCCTGCCATTGGGAAGCTTCTGATAGAATTTGTTCCACATATGCCTATGATGAAATCAATGTGCAGGCAGAAAATCAATGCAGGTGATGTTACTTGGTGACATTTCTTAGGTCAGATTGCTTGGGTATAAATTCCAGCTCTGCTGCTGATTAACTGCTTGACCCTTTCTGTATTTCTGTCTCCTTATTTTTTTTTTTTAAGATTTATTTATTTATTTATTTTTAGAGAGAGAGAGTGCATGCGGAGGGACGGGCAAAGGGAGAGGGAAAATGAGAGAAGCAGACTCCCCACTGACTGGGAGCCTGATGCAGGGCTCGTCTCAGGACCCTAAGATCATGGCCTTAGCCAAAATCAAAAGTTGGATCCTGAGCCACCCAGGAGCCCCTCTGTCTCCCTATTTTTAAAGTGGGGGCAATAATAGTTTCTACCTCATAGAATTGTTGTGAGAATAACATGAGCTAAACTCTGTAAGGAGGTTAGCACAGTGCCTGGCTCCTAGAAAGCCCTCAGTTAATGATGACAGTTATTATTACATAACATCGACTTGCTTAGACCACAGAAAAGATTGTAGTCTGAGATTTGTAGAAAATAAATAAATCATCCCTTTTTAAAAAGTAGCTTCACTAAAGGAGCAGGTGTAGTAAATAAATAGCTAATTTCTAAAGTCTTCATAATTTGAATTATATGGAAACTAATACAATTTGTTAAGGAAAAAAAACTTCCCATCCTTTACAAATGATGAAATAATTTCCTTATACTATAACTTTGGGCAGAAATATAGAAATAAGCCTGGAAGTTTCAACTGAGTTGACCTCATGGTAAAAGCCCCAACAATGGGGAAATTTAACCGAAGCACAAATGCCTGTTACGAATGTAATGTATTAGTAGTGTTTTTCCTTAGTATCTTTGATTATCAAGATAAAAACCTACTGGATTATTTTAAGGGGTATACTGTATATATTTGTGTACCATCGCAGAAGAAAAAACACTCAGTGGGGAATCAGGAGACAGGATTGGAATCCTGGTGCTTCTCTGCTGTAGTTCAGGACCACAGGCACTAAGCTCATCTGAGCACTAAGCTTCTGTTTCCTCATCTGGAAAGGGGGCTGCAGGGATCAACAATTCCTATCTCAGAGGTAGTCCCGAAGACCGAGTGATAATCTGGATATAACAGCACTAGAACAGTGCCTCGCCCACTGTTAGGGCTCAGTAAATGACAGCTAAACAATGTGATAGGGTTCTGTGTGCCACACATGAGATTTGGAGGCAGCTTCGCTGGTGAGTTTAGGTGAAGAAATTGGACATGTCTGTGTTCACATAGTATGATTCATGTCTACTCTGCTGTTGCTGCTGCTGCTTTCCTGTAACCAATTTTAGAGCCTATCTTGGCAGCTGAAAGTATTTGGGATTAATTTCACACTCACTTTATGAGTTGAGCATTTTCCTGCAAGCAGCTCCCTGGGCCTCTGCCTCATTACTTTGGCATCAACTGATATGGCAGTTGGACATAGATGTCCTTTGGGGTCTCCATTTTATTTGGAAACCTTCAATTCGAAAAAGCAAAACAAAGGCCATCAACACATTTGTGCTTGAAATCGTTAGCATTTATTGTTTCCTAAACCCCTCCCTTTCTGTAGTTCCGTTGAACACCAGGGAACACACATCTTGCACAGCTAGTGATGAGCACTGAAAAATCACTGTCCTTCAGGTTTAAGCCCTAGCAGCTGGTGGGCCTGATTTTGCAGTTCCAGGTGAGCAGCGAGATGCTCTAGGCATCTTGGTGGGACAGATCTAAATCTTGATGGGTCTACGTTTTCCAGCCCTTTTTACTACGTTAATTCTGCTAAATTCATTTGGCTCTTATGGAGAACAAAGTAAACTTGGCTGTTATATGTAAAACTAAATTGAGAACATGGAGATCTGTTTAGTATTTCATGCTGGCCAGTAGGTCAGGAAGATTTTCCTTGGGGGTAATTTACATAAGAAATTGTTTATCCCATTTCTTTCCAATTCCTGTGACCGTTTGGGGATAGCAGACTTTCCACAATGGCACAGAAATATAGCTAGCAAGACCGAAACTTAGAGAAACGATGCTTCTCCCAGACTGATGTATTTTGGGCCTTGCTCAGGAAAGATCCTGTGGCTTGGGCTGCTGTCTCACTGAGAAGTCATTCTTCCACCACAGCTGTGTTTAGCAAGTTGGGTGGGTCTATGAACTGACATGCTGTTATACTTAGTAAGAATTTTCCCTTGATAGTGAGGAACGTGCGTAACAGCCTTACTTTAAATCCCAGCAAATGCCCAAATGTTTACTATGATCGATAGCTGCTTTGAGTACAGCCTCCATCAGGGAACACCCACACTCCACCGCCACCCAGGACCTGTGGTGTTCTGTGCATGCTCTTCACCTTGACATTCTGGTTGCTCTACAACAGTTGTCCAGATTACCTTTTTTTTTTAAATTTCATCAAATGCTGTTCCCAAACTGGAATATTTGCTCCTTCCTGAATAAGCAGCCTCTACTTTTCTGCTTTAATGCATTTGTTCAAGTTGTTTCCTGCACTTTTAAAGCACTCTTACCCAATATCTATTCTTAAGGATGAATTTCAGATACCTCTCTCAGTGACATGCTGGTTCTCCGGGAAGGAGAGGTGTTGGGAGGAAGCCTGGTTTTGTAACATTTGTTGATGTTCATTTTGTAAATACTTCTGCCATGGCTGATTTCAGCCTACCAATGTGAGGTCACTGAATGCAAAGTTGGGAAGAAATGGGCAAGAACTCATTTATTGGGTTATGGGGAAGAGTGTTTTCAACATACAGATACAATAAGCATAAATAACCTCAAGGGCCTCGACAATAGTAAACTAATTAGAAAGTAATGAGTTTTGAGTATTTATTACCTTTGTTTTGGTGTAATTTATTTAATTTTAAGTTTATGTGACTTAATTTTTAGTAATGGCTGAGTTTAACAGCTGGCATACAAAATCGAAAATCAAACAACCCATCCTTTCTCTGGAGCCTGTAGGAGCTGGACAAGTTGGTTCCAGCACATCACTGCTTCTTCCTCTACCTTTTCTTTCCTAAAGTGCTCCAGAATCAGTAAGGCCTTTCTCTGAACCTAGAAGGTGCTTCCGGTTGCATGCAGGCTTTGAAGTGAGAGACTCCCAAGTGTGAATCCTGGTCTCTCACTTGCTAGGTGATGGTCAGGCTGACTACTTAATTTGCAGTTCCCAGTGCAAAATGAAAAGGCAGGGCCCTTGTTTAAAGGCCGGAAGAATTTGCTGTTAAAATAACCACTAAAATACAAAGCTTTTCCTTTCTTCAGTTGTCTCTCTTTCCCACCCCTGATGGTGTTTTTATTTTCTATTTAATGCCATTCCAAGTAAGGAAAAATTCAAATTTAAAATTGTTAGCATGAATTTTAACCATTAATCTTATATTGTGCAATGCCAATTTTAAGTGCAAATGTAAGAACATCTAACACTGTAAGTTAATGAGCATTATCTCCTCTTCTCATGTGCATGTCTCTTATCCCTTCATCAACCTCACTTATGAAACACAAGTTCAAAAATAAAATTACTAAGAATTTAAAGACAGAGGGGCTCCTGGGTGCCTCAGTTGGTTGTGTCTAACTCTTGATTTTGGCTCAAGTTTTGATCCTCAGGGTCATGAGATCATGCCCACATCAGGCTCCGCACGGGGCATCAAGCCTGCTTAAATTTTCTCTCTCTCCCCCTCTGTCTCTCCCCGTGCTCGCTCGCTCTCTAAAAAAAATAGAAGAAGAATTTCAAGACAGAGACAGCAGGGCATTAAACCAAGCATGGAGCCCTTCTAGCACAGGCACAGTTCGCGTCCCTGTGTATAGTACTGGACACATTCCTTACATCTGCTGAGCCTCAGAGGCCTCATCTGTAAAATAGAGATCATGCCAGGTGGGTGGAGGTGTGGGAATTGAAGGCACTGATGCCTGTATGGCACAGCAGAATGTTTGGCATGTAGTCTTTGCTCACTTAATTACAGGGATTATTATTATAACCTAATAATTATAATATTAATGGTATTCTCCTTTATCATTCATAGGGTCTTCCCTACAATGTCAACATTTGCCTCTGATGTATTTTCCTTTCTCCCTTATAAACTCTCTGAAGGTAGAGATTAGATTTGTCGCCATTGAATTCCCTAGAGGGCTTCCTGCAAATGCTTGCATATACCTGGCACTTAGAGGGTGTTTATGACCTTGATCTTTGTGTGATTTGGGCTTATCGACAATAAAGCATCTGTGTCATTATATGATGGTCCTCACAATGAGGCTTAATTGGTAAGACTCACAGGAAGAAAAGAAAATAAATGTAGACTTTAACAGGAGTCAGTTGTAATCCTGGTGAGGGTGGGGGAAAGAAGCAGATGATTCCAGGTGTTTTGGTTTAAGGAAAGTGGCCTCTGTCTCTTAGAGGGGACTTCTTGAAGTAATAGGGAAGGGATGAGTTCCAAGCCTCATTTGAGTAAAAGAGGCCCCAGGGATATTAACTCTGGCCCATAGTAATCTGTCCCTTTGCTAACTTCTTTTATACTTATTTTCTGTTCTGCACAATTAGGACATTATTACAGTTAACGTTTCTTTCCACTAATTGGTTGTATATGTATGTTTCCTGTCCAACAAATTATAAGATCCTTATGGGCTATAAGATACCACGTACTTTTTTGAATACCTATGGAAAGGAAGTAGCACAGTATTGGGTACATAGTAAGCAATACACTTTATTGTAATGCTGACCTTGGTCCAAATTCTCAGGGCTCCCTAGAGATCTGAATGCAAATTGTGACTGTCTTTTCTATCTCCTACAACCCCTCAACCAAATGATGAAGAATCCTGGTCTACCCAGCATTGTCAGGCAAGGACCTTCAATTGCTTTGTCTTTCTTAAACTGTATATCTTTTCCAGCATTTCCCAGATACTCTGAGGACTGTCCCCCTACAGCCCTGTTGCTACATGGAATTTGGGACACCACACAGCTGTAAACTCTTACTTGTTTGAATGATGATTTTTTAACAAGCCCTTTGGGCCAGTGTCAATAAGCCATGAAATATCACCAAATGGTTCATGTGCACTAAAGTTCTGAAAGTCATCTAAGCTCTTGTTCTTCAAGCTGGCAGGGACTGATAGAAAGGAGCTCACATTGCCCTGGCTTTTACTATTCCTGTTCTGGGGGTTGTCAGACACCTTGAACCTCTGGGCCAGTCAGTTCATTACTTTTAATGAGCACAAAATTCACCAAGACATTAAAATAAAACACCAATGGGCAGTCTTGGATGTTCTATCCAATTGTTGGTTTAGTTCTTTTTTCCACAGGATTATTCAAGAGGATGAAAAAAAAAAAAAGCCAATTCTACTCCTGCCAATTTTATCCTAAGTAGATTTGGCATTATAAAGCTAACACACCCTGAACATTTTTTTGTTCTTTCAGGTCCCTGTGGGCTAGTGCCTCACATTTGTGTTAAAAATGACATTACTCAATTGGTCAAATGTTTGAACATTATCTACCTTTTGGTTATAATAAAGAAATACTGGATATCCCAGCACCATGTAATATGTAAAGAATAATAATCAGAGGCAGGCAATTATTTTCTAAAAAGGGTGTAATGAAGTCATTTTAAATTACATGGCAAATGCGGTTATTTTGATATTTTTTTAATTGATCAATCTCTGTGGCTAGACAATAAAGACTAAAGTAACTGTATTAGAGGTTACTTATATTATCACATGTTGTAGAAGGTCAATTGATGGTGAAGCAGACACTGAACAATGTCCCTATTAAGCTGATTTCATGGATATTTTCATCTCCTGGCCATATGCGTTTGGAATTACCTTAGGGATTTTTTTTTTTTTAAAGAAGGAAGTGAACAGATGAATGATAACTATTTTATTACTCAACATAGCTTGTGTTTGTGGAAGACAAAGTTCATCAATTTGTTTTAAAGAAAAACAAGAGTGTGCCAAATGTAATTTGTTGAGGGCTCAAGAATTGTGAAATTATCCCTAACTAAAGTTTGTCATTTCTGCAGGTAATCGCTCTAGCAGATGCAGTAGAGGAAAACCAAGACAATCTGTTCCAGTCATTCACCAAGCTGAGAAGTGCCACCCATCTGGTGATTCTGCTGATTGGGCTGTGGCAGAAGCTTAGTCCTGACCAGGTTGCTATTCTGGAAGCAGCATTTCTGCCACTGCAGCAGGACGCTCAAGAATTGGTAAGGACCCGCAAGCCTGCAGTGGTAACAGCCATCATTATTGGAAAGAATGTGGTTTTAGGAAGATCTCACATGGCTATCATGTTTTCTAAGGTATCAGATGGAGGCTTTTTTTTTTTTTTTAACCCAGATCCTGTTTTTCTTTTCTTTAAACCATAATAAAAATGTCAAATAAAGGCCTTTTTTTTTCTAGAGCTATTTTTAAAATAGGTATATAGTCCATTTTTATGTGGTATTCAGTCTATTTTTTATGTGCTCTTCAATCACTTAGAAGCCACGGAAACAGTCATTTGACTGCCTGAGCGATGGCAGTAAACCTTCAGATTAGCTAATCCTTTCCTTTTCCACCAGAGAAAACAGTTCAGCCATTTTAATTTGCTCAATGTTCTTAAATTTAAGTGTCACTTCAGGGGTTAGGGAGAGCTGAGATAGCCTTGCTAAATGACAGGAATATTTTGTTACATTTATATAGTTCTTTATATATAGTGTATAAATTCCTTTACTCTTGACCCTTCGAGTAGGCAGTTTAGAACCAAATGGGGGGAAAATGAGGGTTCATATTTGGATTTTTTGGTGAAAGATTATATGAATAAAAATATTTTAGAGCCCTTGAATTTTAGAGGTTTATGTGACTATCAGGTGTCATTTTTAGGGAACTTTTTGCATACTTCTAAATACAAAGAAATAATATACTTCTTGAAAATTAGAGACCCCGGGACTTAATTTTCTGTATTGGAGGAAACAATTTCAAGAAAAAAGTAATTTAAAATCCATTTTTAAACACAGCTATGAGAACATAGGACTAAAAATAATAGTACTACAACTAGCATTTTTGAGTGCTTCCTAGGTAGGCATCAGGTGGTATTTTAAGTGTTTCATAAGGATTATCTCATTTAATCTTAAACATGTCCCAATAAGTTAGTTAAGGTACTGTTTTCATCCTCATTTTACATATGAAAAAATTTAGGCTTTGAGAGTTAAGTACCTTTTGGAAACTAGTAGGTATTAGAGCCAGGATTTGGGCCCAGGTCTGGCGGCTTTCAAAGCATATGTTTTTAACCAATGCGCTGTATTTTAGCAAACAAAGTCATGAACAAGATTTTGAAAATCACAGACTTTGTCAGTTGAATGTAATTTTCTACAACTGGGTCAAAAGATTGTCAGATGAAAAAAATGAAACTATATTTTATATCCTACAAAATACTAAGAAAATTGGAAAAAAATTAGAGTACACCTTTTTCTTAGATAGAGAAAATAAAATTACTGCTAAAATTGATTATTGAGAAACTAGAAATGTGGACATTGTAGTAATAGAAAACAGTACAATTAGGAGTGTATTGGTAAGAATGATAACTATGAACTCAGATTTAGTAGTCAGAAAGACATAGGTGGCCTCAGTTCCTGGTTCCACCACTTGATGATAAAGTCCTTCTGAGCAGGCTTTCTAGCTATTCTAAATCTCTACTTCTGTAGCTCTAAGCTGGAAGCAATAATAGGACCAATGTAATAAGCCGAGTAAGAATTAAATGAGATAATGGAATAGAGTGGAATATTATATCTTACTCATTTTTATATTCTCAGCATCTGGCACAATGCCTGACCATAGCACAGACAATATTTGTTGGGTGAATGACTGGAGAGAAGGGTGAAAGCTAACAAGAGTTGACTTGGCAGAACAGATGTAGTAGATATAATCTGGAGAATGAGGAAGCAGGGCAGGGCCAGCTGTATAATTTACAGGGCCCAGTGCAAAATGAAAATGTAGATCCCCTGTTCAAAAAAGTAGAGAAAAGTGCTAAAGTGTTGTTAAAACAGATACTAAAACAAGCTTTTTACTTTTTGCCATCTCTCTTTTATCATGGTGTTTTATATGCTATTTTTTGTTGTTCTAAATGAAGAAAAATTAAAAATTTAAGTTGTTAGCATAAATTTTACCCTTAATCTTTATAGTGTGCAACGCCAGTCTTAATACAAATATAAAAGCATTGACTCCATATGCAGGATCACTAAAATTATGCAATTTGTATTTTGTAGCTCCTACATGCATATGTATTTTGCTCTTAAAGAACTGTGAATCACTGCACAAAATTAACTGTTTTTATTTCACTTCTTGATATGTACACATCTACCAACACTTCCCACCTTCAGCTTACTGAAGAGTAAGGAAGGAGAGGAAGGAAAAGGAGCTCTGTGTTACTCTATTTCCCCTTCCTTCTGTTACCATTTTCAGTGTAATAGTTGGATAATACAGGGAAGTAATAGGATATAATGGACTGCCTTAGTCATTCCTGTTTCTTTGAATCTATTGCTGCCTTTCTTCATTCAAAACAAGTTTTGGTGCAAATGAAAAGCCTTGAAGGGCTGTCAGTGCCCCACTTAATCAGTCTAGCCGTAACATGCCTTCCTTGTACTTGCTTTAAGTCTCCCTGACTCCCACTCATTCAGGGGCCATGGAATTCTAAGCTTATGGGGCAGAAAGGAAGAAGGCCACACGTATTGGACATGTCTTCCCTTCTCACACACACTTCACTGTCCCATCGGACTTCACTTACAAAACACAAGTTCAAAGATAACATTATTAAGAATTTCAAGATGGCAATGACAAAACATTAAATCAAGTGTGGGGCCCTTCTGAACATGGGGCCCTGTGTGACCGCATAGCTCATGTGCTCCTGAAGTGTGGTTAGACCCAGGGGAAGAATTTCCTTGAAATAAAGGTTCTCAAATGTAGGGATTGAGTTCTCAGAGAGATTGTGGCATTTCCAAATCTAGGGATCTTTGGAAACAGCCTCATTCTGCTGGGAGTATGTAGCATGTTCATCCCTGTAGGCAGGTGAATGGATGAGGCATCTTCTCAAAGCTCCTTTCTGCCCTGCCACTGTGTTCTGTGCTGTCATACCTCCCAAAACATGTAGGGGAAAATTCTTTCAATTTTCTTGTAAATTTGGTGAGATTACAAGGTGTGTATACTCGCTATGTCTACTGAAGTCGTTAATGAGACAGGACATTTGATAAAAACATAACTTGGAGAAGAATGAATCCAAAAAGACATTTTAATACTGCTTGTTATGCTCTTCATCTTTAATTAGGTTGTGGTATTCACTTTGGACTTATACTGTTGAGACAGCTTATATATCTTGAGAAAAAAGGAATCCTTTTTCATTCTTTAAGACATACGCATGCAGTATGTGGTTTTGACATGCTAGTTCACAGTCCCCCATGTTATGCCTTTAGACCTCACAAATAAATGTTATGTGATGGGTATCCCACTGAGATGTGAAAATGAAATATGCAAACCTGAAATAACTTGGAGGGAGGGTGAGGCGGGAAAGAAAGGAGTCTCTGACTAGAATGTTGAAAATATATCCCATGTTGAAGTTATTAGGATACCACAGAAATCTGAATGTAATTTAGATGGTTTGGTTGAAAGTAGATGGCAGAGTACATGTGTGAGGGGGAGAACTTCAGACATGTGGACAGCATTTTCAGAAGAGACTCTCAGTTCAAGGTCAGATGTCCCCATAAGTATTGAGAGGTGGAAGAAAGTACTCAGAAGATGTTTTATTTACATTTCACATAGCGCTGCATAATGGTTTGTTTTATTGTTATTGAGATGGCATGTGTCACAAAGGCAGGCAAAATGCCCGAGTTCACTCTGGAATATTTTCTTACGGACATCAGGTGCACAAAGCAAAAATATTTTGAATTTATTATTACTAATGAAAAGTAATGTTCTTCATACTATATTATCAGTAGTTTTTTTTAAAAAAATACCATCTCATTTGGAACAGAATTCATCATTGTTTTATTTGATCTGTTTCTTTAGTGATGCTTTTCTATTTTTGCCACTTCTCATAATTATTTTGGGGCAAATAAATGCTGGTATTGAGGACTATTATATGTGACTCTTCCAAGGTGCTGAAAGTTATATATGCCAAATGTGTTTTTGTAGGGATACTTCCTTTCACTTTAAGAAAGACATTAAGTGTTTTCTTTGGCATCTCCAAAAAGAGCTCTTAAACTCAGTTCCATCAGTGGATTTGATAATAAATAATAGAGAAGTTTTGCCCCAAATAGTGTGTTCTCTCAGGGCAATTCTAAAATGAATTGTTTTCTTACTTTTCAGGTTAGGGGCTGAGGAGATTTCAGAGTATTCACAATGCAGAATTTAAACATGTATCTACAGACCCTTTATCTATTTGAAGCTCTATGGAAAGTACTATCTCTACTTAGGTCCGTGAGGGCTAAGTTACTGGTTTGAGTCTGAGAGAGCATTTAATTGTGGTAGTACATTTATCTCCCTCTCGTGATGTATAAAACCCAAAAGCTGCAAAACTATACATACCTTAGGATTGACTTGGAATCTTATCCAGTCATTTATGCATTCAGTGAATATTTATTAAGCATCTACTATGTTTCAGGCAGTGTTCTAGGCTCGCAGCATATTTCAATAAATAAAACAGAGTAAGATTCCATCCTTTGTGGATTTACTTCAACGTTGTAAGCAAACAGATTCTAGTCACATTTAGCCATAAACATACTGGCTGTCTGATATGGTAGCCACTTGCCATACGTAGCTATTGAAATTTGAAATTTACGTAAATTAAAGTGAAATAAAATTTCAATTCCTCAGTTTCACTAGCTATATTTCAACTGCTCAATAGCCACATGCGGCTACCATTAGTGGCTATCACATTAGAAAGTGCAGATATAGAACATTTCCTTCACTGCAATAATTTCTATTGCATAGTACTCTCTGTCATTAAAAGAGAAAGGGTTTTGTCAATTGGGTTAACAACTTCACATTTTAACAAATTAATGAGAGAAGGGTAAGGACGCTGATATTAAGCTATGCCATGGTGTTTGCTTTAGCAGCCCTTATTTCTGGTGTTCTGGTATCATCCGCCTGGTCAAATGTGCAATAACCAGGCTTTCTCTAGGGAGATGAATGCATCTACATAAAAGGGAGGCAATAAGCTGGTGCAAGTGCTGCTACTCCCTCTTCACATGACCTTGGTAGACATTATAATCATCCCAAATTCTTTCCTCTTGAGCCTGCACACAAGAATCCTTTTGAATATAGCATTCTAGGTAGTCACTATCACTTGCAGTTGGTATGTGGATGTATCCTCTTTGCCCTTCCTGATCTCTGTACAGATCTGCTTCTCATTTTCTTAGCAAACAGCATAGATGACTAAGATTCTTTCACATAAAGTCCAGAAGATGGCAAGAGAGCAAAGAGGAACAATATTGTTATTTTCAAATGGGCTTTCTCCGACTTCTGCTCTAAATGTTCATTTATGTTCCACCTGACTCCAGAGGCATCTCTAAGGAAAAGAGCAACAGTGCACTGGTTTGGAGACCTGAGTACGCACAGTCCTAGAGTTAGAAGGAGTATTGGCACATTGCATAGCATTTTGCCTTACTTTTTCTTTTCTTTGAAAGTGCATTTAATATCTTTAGTAAATGTTCTCTACTGCTTGAAAAAGAAAAGCTTTATTGTGTTCTTAAGAGTTTAACAGTTATCTTCCCTAGTATTGAATTTCAAATCCCCCAAGAAAGTTGAGGTGGAAACTTACATCAGTGGGGGAAGGAGATTTGGACCTTCAGCCTTAGTTTTTGATTGATTATTCCTTTGACAAACTGATATGGAAAGAAAAACTTACTTTTAACATGTTCAACATGGTTCATGTGAGAAAACAGATGTTTATAATAGGAAATTCTATTGTGTAGAGAGACTTATCAAGGCTCACTTGCAAGGCTTGAAGGCTTCTACGTCACAGGTCAAGTTTGATGTAAGGGCTATTGTGCCTCCTGTCTGGATTGAGTGATGACTGAGATGGCTAATCATTGCTGTTATTAATGACCTCTTCTTAAAAGGCAAACACAAGAAGGAAGTCTGGTGTCAGTATCAAGTCTGCCTTTATGACTGTTAAAGTATCATCACAATTATAAACTGTCTATGGGAACACAGTGGAGAAAGTAAATAGTCTTGATCTTAGCCAACAAGATAAACATGAAAGAATTAGTTTCATATTCATAATGGCCACATACTCTGTGTTGTTGCTAGTTACATGCAACTGGTGTTCTGTAATGGTATGGTTTTCTACTTCTCCAGTGCTGAGTATAGCATATCTCAGAGCCCATCTGATGACTTGCTTACTGTTTTAAAAATTGGAATACATCAGAATAACAGCCAAGTAGAATACAATATACAGGCGGTGATGTGTAATTTTTTAAATTTCCCTTAAGTGTATCAGATATGAAACAGGACTTTAATGGATACATTTAATATTATTTACGCATTCAAGAAGAGCAATACTAAATAAATGAACAAAGAATTGATTACTCGAAGCTTCACTCTTACTGTATGCCACCCCAAAACCTTTGTGAAGCAGTATGTGGTTTAAATATAAATAAATAAGTGAAATGCAGACAACCACAGTGTGGAAAATAATGATCATCATCATCCTCATAATGCCTACTGATTTGATTCTTGGCTAAATGTGTATTTTTTAAAAAGATTTTACTTATTTATTTGAGAGAGAGAGTGAGAGAGAGAGAGGAAACACAAGCAGGAGGAGCAACAAAGGGAGAGGGAGAAGCAGGTTCCTGGCTAAGCAGGGAGCCCAGCAATGTGGGGCCCCAATCCCAGGACCCTGACCCTGAGATCATGACCTGTGCCACCCAGCAGCCCCAGAAGTGTATTCATATTAACTTGATTTCCTTAAAATAGCTTTTTTAAAAAAAGATTTTATTTATTTGACACAGAGAGAGAGAAAGAGAGAGATCACAAGCAGGCAGAGAGGCAGGCAGAGAGAGCAGGGAAGCAGGCTCCCTGCTGAGCAGAGAGCCCGATGGGATGCAGGGCTCCATCCAAGGACCCTGGGGTCATGACCTGAGCCAAAGGCAGAGGCTTTAACCCACTGAGCCACCCAGGCAGCCCACCTTAAAATACCTTTACCCAACTTATTTTGAATCTACTAATTACAAAGTGATGATTTTGATGTCTGGAATATTGGATTCTTTTAGAAAGATACACGTGGAAAGTGGGGTCTCTTTCCTCTCAAACCGGTGCTCCCTCTGTGCTGTAACCACACACACAGCTGCAGGCTTAGTCGGTCACTCTGGCCTCCTGTTGTTCATTTGGAAATGTTTCTCAGAAACCCCCTTGGCTTGCATCCTCATTACTCTACCTAGCTTTCTGTGGTGGCATTTGAAGTAGCCTTTTTGCTCAAGTCTCTGCATTGGTATGCCCTGTACATCACTGCTAGACTCAGCCCGCTGCTCTCTTGTCACACATCTACTTACTACTTTCTGTGGCTCTCTTTGCTCCTGGTTCAGTTTGGACTTCAGTGCCAGGCATTCAGTTCCTTGGCACCATCATATCTTCTTTCTCAAAATCAGTTTCCGTGACTCCCCAGCTTTCCTACTTCGTCTGGGAAATCCGACTTTCCATGGGTACACAGCTTCTTTGCATCAGGCCATGGCTAATAGTGTTTTTTTTCTTCACCTAACATAGTGTCCTCTGTTTACCCCTCTGTCCACCCTCTTTTAGAGGCAGATCAATTCTCTTTCCCTCCTTATTTATTCTGGCTTCCATTCTCTTGTGAATTTCACTTGGGGCTATGACATAATTTAGCTCTCATTATATATTCTGAAATTGTCAATGTGCTTATCTTGTTTGTTTGTTTTTTTAAGATTTATTTATTTATTTTGGAGAGAGTACACGCATGAGTGGGGGGTAGAGGCGAAGGGAGAGGGAGAATCTCAAGCCGACTCCACTGAGCATGGAGCCCAAAGGAGGGCTCGATCTCACGATCATCAGATCATCACCTGAGCTGAAACCAAGAGTCGGTTGCTTAACCGACTGCACCACGGAGGCGCCCCACTTGTCTCGCAGTCTAATAAATGTAAGGACAGATTCTTCTACATCCCCATAGAATTAAAGCTTAAATTAAGCATATAGTTGGATATAAGTGTCTAGGGATTGCTTGATACCCCATTTATTTCCATAGTGTTCCACACAATTGCAGATTCTCCTCAAACAACTGTATAGTTTTATTTAAAAAGGAAGCATTCTCCTTCCATTTTTCACCACCCCCGTTTTTTGCAAGCAACCTCAAATATTTTTGGGTTCTGTAAGAGTGAAAGCTGATCTCTCCTGGATGGATGGTAAACGATATAGATAGATTGATAGCCAGACCACCACACACATATATATTTATGCATATATTCATTCACATGTCCTATAGTTCAAACCAGTAAATATAAAAATTTTTAATCTTACCAGTGATGAATATATACGAGTGAAAACACTTATAAGGTACACCTCACCTATATTGAGTTAGTCAAACTTGATAATAAATAGTAAAATAGACATACACACCTATTTCTGCTGTAGGCTTTCCAGAGAGGGTCGTGGGTCTCTAGGAAAAGTGGATCACAAAACAAATCTAACACTTGGTACCACTAATCTAAGTTAATGCACTAAAAGTAGCAAACTAAAATCTATTTGGTACCATGTTTATTTTTATAATTATGAAATACCGAAAGCAACCTAAATGCTAACAGTTGGAAAATACAAACTGTGGTTTGAATAGAATATTATGTCAGACTGGGGTTCAAATCCTCCCCCCCCCCTTTTTTTTTAGCAAAGACTTAACTAGCTCTACATCCTTAAGCAAATTATGGAACTGTCTAAGCATTGATTTCCTTATCTATACAGTGGTGAACTAGACCAGACCCTAAGGACTGGCTCTGCTTTGAAGAGAGGTGCAAATGACCATTCAGATTTTATTTCAGCTTGCTTTCACTTTATATTCCTACTGAACCAGTAAACAAATGGTACAGAGGAAGAACATGAGATTAAGAAAGTGAGTGAACTTGGCTCTCCAGTGCCTTTTCTCATGAAGGCATGCCCAGAGTTTGATGGAAAACGCAGTTTGTGCAGGGTGAGGAATCTGCCAGTTCAGAGGTGTTTAGAACCAGAGGCTCACTGCCTTTCTCACAGTTAGGCTAGGAGCAGGGCCACGTCAGCATCTGAGGAGCTGTTGCACGTGGAGTTTCTTTTTGCGTTGCGGGTATATCCTTTCTTGTACTATATTCTCTTTATTGCATAATTAAGTTTGGCCGTGGCCTACTACAAATGATTGACTGAAGCACAATAAACATTTAATGAAAAAAATATATACTAAGGTTTTTTCTTCCTCAAGAAGACAATCCAAATTCCATTTTTCACACAAAGTAACTGAAAATTACCTTGCTTGTTTGGTCTCAGTGAAGTAGACCACCTACTGAGCCTCCCGTGGGTATCTCCGTCATCATTTTCAGATTCAGGGTTTTGATGTTTAGTTATCTATATCAGCTGGAAGACCAAAATACTACTACTTATTACTACAAGTACAGAAGTGCTAAACCATGTTTTAAAAAAATTGCATTACATCTGTGACCGCATTTGGGAACTACTTGTCAAAGGTGTGCAGGTGTTATCAGGATACCCTGTATATACCTCTCAAGATTCCTGTGAGGACTAATTGAGATAATGTATGTAAAATACCAAATGTGGAACTGGGCATATGACAATCATCTAAAAATTATTAGCTATTAATACTACTACTGGTTTTCAACAGTAAGGTGTGTAAGTCGCAGCATTATTTTATGGAACTCTTAGAAAAAAAAACCACTGTCAATTAAACTATGACATAGTGGTTTTGGTCACTTAAGGTTTTTAATAAATATTGAAAGAGCTTTTTTAGACTTATTAAAACATATATTTTATCATCTGTTACTCTCGTGCCCGAATCAAGCAACATAAATTGGTTCTTGACAAGTGTTCTTGACACTTCTTCACATTCAAAATTTGATTCTCTTATCTTTCAACTCTAAATGTCATTGCTATCGACGTTTTTCCACACAGCATTGTCCTGTGTGCCATGTGTGTGACCTCTGTGCCACGAAGAGCATTGTTGATGTAGCATTTAAGAGCATGCCACTGTTGCCTTCCTAGTTTTTTTCGGAGCCTCTGATATCCATTTTAAATACTTTCCTTTTTAACTAAGATCAAAGCCTTATTTTTTTTTGCCCTCAGTTGAATCATATGTTGCTGAAAGTTAAGTAGCTTCCATCCAGAGTTAACAGGAAATTTTAGGCAAATTGATGTTTATTGCTTGAACAATAGTTCTGTGTAATACATTACTTAATCAAACCACATCTATTCCAGGGATTTGGTAATTTCTCCTACTTCAGTTGTATTGCTTGGCACAGGATGGTAACCTGTGTGCATGTATCTCAGTAACAAAACATAACACATTTCTTCTATCTGTATCTTCTTGTCTTATATCCTGGAAAGCACTTAGCTTTTGCTTTTGCAAGAAAATATGAATTGTCATTCTTCTGTCATGAATATTTGCTTCACTAATTTCAAATTTATGCTTCCTTCTGCCCCATTCCAACTTTTTTATTCAGTAAGTCAAATAGCATAATTTTAGAAGATATTTTAAATGACAGTTCAATAGGAGAGTCTGAGCATCTGAGCATTGCACATATGTCAGTTGAAATGACAATTTAAGAACAGTTGAGACAAAGGCTGTGCACACACAGACACTAACAATGATAGCATTATTGGAGCCTGGAAGCCAGCAGTTGTTAGATAAGATACATCCCTATTTCAGAGATGTTAAAATGTGGGGGGAAAAAGCTCCTGGAATTGATGGAATGTAATTGTAAATACAGATTAAAAGAATTATAATTATAGTCATTTTTTATTAAGAGGGAACCTCTGAGTAGTTTGAGTTGGGGACAGGAAGTTATTGAAAAAGACAAGGCCTTGGCTTTCCATTTTGGAGCAGACATTCTTGACCAGAAGCAGATTTCACTTGAATAGGAAAAAAAATCTTACTAGTTGCTGTTTTTTGAAGAGAAAGCCACAAATAAGCTGTGAAAAGTAATGACGATTGAGTACCTATTGCTATCACTTTTTTTTTTTTTTGCTATCACTTTTAATCTGGCCGATGGCATAATAGAGTTATGAAACCTGAGTTTAAATTTCCCTATATGTCATTTATGAGAACTGCAGGAACTGAGATCTTCTCTCCCACCACAATGAATATGAATATGCAGATGAAATCACTGATATTGTTAACAGGAATATGCTTCACTTTCTGTCTTTAGAATAGTGAGACTTTCCTGTTCCCTGGAAATAAAATCTAATTTCTGTGGCTTAATGGAAGTGGTTAGTTGCATTCTAACCCATTTGTTCTAAATTCAAGGTTATAAATATTTCTGTATAGTTTTTAGAAGTCTCAGAACCAAGTCCTGTAAGCTTCACTAATTAGAGGATTCCTGTTTTGTAGAGAAAAAAGGAGAGGAATCACACACAGATACAGAGGGAGGTGAGGGAGAGAGAGAGAGAGAGAGAGAGAGAGATAGGCCTGTTTCCCACAATTCAAAATAATGTAAGAAAATTAACTTTTATTGAGAATTATTAAGTATTACATATTGATCAAGGACTCGATATATGTTACCCCATTTAATCCACACTATATGTCTTTGAAGTAGGGGGTTGTAGCAGATGCTATGTGTGATCTGCCCATATCTCTTCACCTCCCACCATTCCTGAAAGCTTCTGCCTTTTGAACGTGTGCAGCTTTTTGCCTGAGGACTCTTCCTGTTTGGCACAGGCTGTACAGCCACTGTGTTCAGTCAATGGCTAGTGGGAACTGGTAGATTAATACCCCGGCTCCCTCATCCCTGTGACCAGGAAAGTCCGAGGTACATTATACACAACCTCCCAGAGTTGTCCAACAGGGTTGCACAGTTGCCTGTAGTGGTAATTGCTTGACAGCACAGTTTATTGGCTTCTCTTCCTTCCCAATCTCTTTCTCACTCCCCCCTGTTATTTCTTGGATCAGCTCTCAGGTAAGCTATTTGCACTCACAGCCTTGTCTCAGGACTATTAGTTCGAGTTTATAGACGAGGATGTATGCCCATGATCACAAAGAAAATACCAGGCAAGATTTGAGTCTAAACTAGAGGGCTCACAAAAATGAACAACCTGATTCCATGGGGAAACTCTTGACCAGGTAATCTTACTGAAGGTTTTTTTTTTTTTTTTTTTTAATTTTTAATTAAATTCCAGTTAGTTAATATATAGTGTAATATTAGTTTCAGGTGTACAATATAGTGATTCAGCACTTCCATACATCACCCGGTGCTTATCACCACAAGTGGCCTCCTTAATCCCCATCACCTATTTAACCCATCCCCGCATCCACCTCACCTCTGGTGACCATCAATTTGTTCTCTATAGTTAAGAGTCTGTTTCTTGGTTTGCCTTGCTCTTTTTTCCCCCATGCTCATTTGTTTTGTTTCTTAAATTCCACATATGAGTGAGATCATATGACATTTGTCTTTCTCTGACTTATTTTGCTTAGCGTAATATTCTCTAGCTCCATCCACGTTGTTGCAAATGGCAAGATTTCATTCCTTTTTATGGCTGAATGTATTACATCTTCTTTATCCGTTCATCAGTCGATGGACACTTGGGCTATTTCTATAATTTGACTATTGTAGATAATGCTGCTATAAACATCAAGGTGCATGTATCCTTTCGAATTAGTATTTTTGTGTTCTTTGGGTAAATACCAGTACTGCGATTGCTGGATCATAGGGGAGTTCTATTCTTTTAAAGATTTTATTTATTTATTTGTCAGAGAGAGAGAGAGAGAGCACAAGCAGGGGGAGCAGCAGGTAGAGCAGGCAGAGGAGGAAGAGGGAGAAGCATACTCCCCACTGAGCAAGAAGCCTGATGCAGAACTCAATCCCAGGACCCTGGGATCATGACCTGAGCCAAAGGCAGATGCTTAACCAACTGAGCCATCCAGATATCCCAGGAGTTGTATTTTTAACTTTTTGAGAAATATCCATGCTGTTTTCCAGAGTGGCTGCACCAAGTTGTATTCCCATCAATAGAACAAGAGGGTTCCCTTTCTTCACATCCTTGCCTATACCTGTTGTTTCTTGTGTTGTTGATTTTAGCCATATTGACAGGTACGAGATGGTATTTCACTGTAGCTTTGATTTGTATTTCCCTGATGATCAGTGATGTCGAGCATCTTTTCATGTGTCTGTTGGCCATCTGTATGTCTTCTTTGGAAAAATGTCTGTTCATGTCTTCAAATGAGAGAAGATATTTGCAATGGTATATCTGATAAAGGGTTGATATCCAAAATATATGAAGAACTTATAAAATTCAACATAAAAAAATGAATAATCCAATTAAAAAGTAAGCAGAAGACTTGATCATACTGAAGTTTTACTTTTCTCCAAGTTGACTACTTTAACAAGGATAAGTATAACATATTTTGTACTTATGTCTACTTGTATTGGATTCCATACTAGAAAATTTAATGGACAAATTTAATTGACTTGTGGTTTATTTCACATAGCACTGGAATGAACTCAATATATCTATATTGATTTTTGCACAAAACTGATGGGAAGCTACCTTATTATGTAGACAAGTGTAAAGACCTTCTATCTTGAATAACTTATTGGCAGATAATTCTTAATGTTCTTCTAGGAAGGAGGCTAAAACAAAATCATTTGAAAAGCACTTTACCTGTACCTCTTTCTAAATGCATTTCGTTTTCTTCATCATTATATTTTTGAATACATTCTTACATTACTGCTTGAGTGAAAGTTACTTGAATAAAGGATCCATATCTGATTCATCTCTTTTTTAACCTCACAGTATTTAGTGTAATGTTTTGTTTCAGTCAGCTCTAAATAAATATTTGTAAAATAAATGACTATATTGATTCATTAGTGCTTTATTAAATGGACAAAGACATTTAAAATTAGGAACAATATAGGGAGAAACATACCATCTCGTAAATAATTACTATTGAACTTTGAGATTTGTGCTGTTGTATTTCTGTTGCCTTAGCTTGATCACTGTGAAAAATGACACTAACATTGAATGATGTGCCACTCAGTAACTTCAGATGCCATTCCAAATACCTTATCTCCTTTACTTCTCCAGAATTCTGTTTAAAAGAAAATAGAAATAGAAACCTAGTATGTGGACCTTCTTGTAGCTGTTTCAGATCCATTGGTAGCCTTGACCAAGAAAGAAGTAGGTAGTCACATCTTAAAATAGTGAAGCTACTGGGTGGTTTTGAAGAATCCAAACTAATTAAAGGGAGGAGAGAAAAATAGAAAGAAAAGGATCCTGTACATCTTCACACTTAAATCAGTGGTTTTATATATTTTTGGACACTTTCCCCTGAGTTTGGTCATTCCTCGTTCTTTGAGATTGTTAACAGCATCATCAGGGGAGAATTTGATGCCTTTACTTAGTTCCTAGCTTTGTTAAGCTTCCCCAGACTCCATCAGATATGTGGGTACTTAGGGAGTCTGTAACCCCATGTGTCTTATGATTTTATTATAGGAGTGGCTGCTCCAAGTATTCATAATAATGAGTCCCTGAAACAGGCAACTATAATTCAGACTCATCAGAGTCAAGTCTGACCACTGTTATGTTTTCAGGGGACATCGTGTCCTAAGACCACTCCTAGGTGTCAGTTTCAGTAGTTTATGCAGGTACTAAAGCTTTGATGAATACTTCTGAAAGTTTGACCCATCCAAACTGGCATAGATCACATGCAGTAAAATCTTATTTAATTATATGCATATTATTCATTTGAATCCAGAAGCTGATTTAAATTTTGGTTCCGTGAATGTGTTAATTGCGCCCATAAATTTTCTGGGAGAAGACGTCATATGATATTTTCTAAAACCCAGTTTAGTAAAAGGAACCTAAGATGATCTGATGATAGTAGATTACAAGACATACAAAGAAATGGGAGAGAAGTGCTCTGTAGCATAGTGGTCAAAATTAATTTTTTAATTTCATTAATTTTCTTTGGATGAAAGTAACTTTTATTTACTTAAAAACAGCAAACAAATTCACAAACATATACACCAATCCATCTAACTAACTACCATATATTAAGCAGTTGTGGTGGTTTACAATGTGATCTTAGGCTGATCCCTAAAAATATTACTTGTGTTTTCACTGGCTACTATGACAGATGTTAATTTTCAATGTAATGTTAGGAAAACGTTAGCAAATTTAATTCTTCTCTGAAACCTGCATTCTTGACTTTCTCCCTCCCATCTCCACCCTTCACAAGTCCCTCATTTTTTACATGGAGCTGTGTAAAGGTCTGTTCTTTCTCCTCAAAAATCTAGAGCATGGGGAGATAAGGAGCAAGGGATTTAGAGCCGCACAGTCCTGGATTCCATCACAGCTCCTCCTTTTAATAACTGTGTCATTTCTGGTGAAATACTCTCTATGTAGAGCCTTAGTTGGAAGTTGCAATGCCTACCTTCATAGGATAGTAGTGAGAATTAACCAAAATAATAATTTGTAAAATTTTCAGCATATATTCTAGCACATAAGAGGTTTTTACTCTTGTTGCTGCCGTTGCTGTTATTTCTGGGGCTATTATTCATGGGAACCAGCCCAGAAAAGATAACCTTTTGAGACAACTCTTACAAGTAAGAATGATAGCATGTAATTAAGTATATACAGTTGCTAAATATGTCTCAAATCTGCAAGCATCTGGCAAGGGAAATTAATTTTCTGGTTTTTATTTTTATTTTTTAATTTTCTGGTTTTTAACTGATGAGGAAACCGAGACCCAGAGAACTAAAATAATTTTCTTAGAGATAAACAGTTTGTAAGGAAAGGTTCCACAGTTCAGCCTGTCTTCTGGCTTCTAAGCCAATGCACTTTTCATGATCTATGTTGACTCTTACATGGAAATTATAAGTAAGCATAAGTCATTAGCATGAAATGGCAAATAAGTGAGGGATCAGTGATGCATATTAGTCAGGCTAATGACCTCGGTGGGAAAAGCAGCATCAAACTCAGGACTCACCTTCTTGGGTCTCACTTTCTTGGGCCTCTGTTTTCCCCTATATTGTACCTTCAAAGAAATGATTTTTATATATTTGTTTCTAGTTATTTTCAGTGGGATAATTAGTTGAAATTACCTAATCTATCGTTGCTAGAAGCAGCTTTCCTCTGGAATCTTCATTATCAATTTGATTTTTCAGTCTTAATGCTTTTTTGTAAGTTGCTTCTGAATAGTGCATGTTGATCAGGAGCTTTTCCTGAAGCAATTGTTAATGCGTAGTGAAGGTGATCGGCTTCAATGGACATCACTGATGTTTTATTTTAAAACTGAGTATAGCTGGGAGCACTTGGGTAGCTCAGTTGGCTAAACGTCTGACTTCAGCTCACGTCACAATCTGAGGGTCCTGGGATTGAGACCTACATCAGCCCCGCATCGGGCTCCATGCTCAACAAGGGAGTCCCCTCCCCCTCTATGCTCCACTTGTTCTCTCTCTCTCTCTCTCAAATAAATAAATAAAATATTTTTAAAAATTAATATGGCTATCCAGGATCAAGTTTTATGATAATTCAAGTAATCTACTGTAGATAACATTGGATCAAAATGGGAGTACAGATCGAATACAAAACATAAGCTTAAGAACACAGGATCAGAGTACGTTGATTTGAAACAACCCTGTGCTGTCTGGTTGCATTGCAACCACACTCTATAAAGGTCACTTGTCTTCTGTTTGCCAGAGTTTTTAGATTGTCATCCATTAGGAAGCGGTGTGCTTCATTTTTCACAAAGCAGTGTTGATAAGCCCAGTACCCTGTTCTACTTTTGGTTGAAATGTGAATTAGACTTCTACAGCTTTTGAATCATGGCAAAGAAATAGAGAACTCCAAAAATCCAATAAATCACTTCAGTTTAAAATTTAAAAAGAATGATTGGCACATATTTCATTTTATTAGTGATAGGTTAAAAAATTTAAAGTTGATTTTTTTAAAGTTTTATTTTATAAACATTGTGGAGTATAATAATCTGAAACTTATTAAGATGCCATAGAGGCCAGACAGCTTGGTGTCATTTTTTCTTTTAATTCTTAAAGGTTTATGTTTATTTTTTGGTCATTTTTTCCTATTTTTTAGAATTTTAATTCTAGTATAGTTAATATACAGTATTATATTAGTTTTAGGTGTACAATATAGTGATCCAGCAACTCTAGACATTACTCAGTGCTCATTACCATAATGTATTCTTAATTCCCTTCAGCTTGGTATCACTTTAAAAAAATTTATTTTATTGTGTTTTAAGTCCAAAGGGCTGTTTTACTTTTCAAAGGTAAGTAGCTCAACATTTTGAGCCCTCTGCATGAGAGGAAGATTCACTGAATACCGTCTATTCTTTGGAAATATCCTGAGCCTAGATAAATCCTGAAAAATTCTCTTATCTTCCAAAATGTATTATTTACAAATATAGCACTAAGTTTTATTTGTACTTGGGTTTGCAGTGACTCTTCCTGTGGTTATTTTTAGTTTATCTTTGCTGAGTATGACACAATACAATATAATACAAAGTAATAATGACCGTAAGACTCCCTGGAGCAATCATAAATACCAAAGACTTCTCATTGTGAATCATTTACGTCTATTCAGGAGGAAATTTATTCTTCTTTGATACGGTTTTATTTTTCAGATAAATGAATATGCTGTAAAGGTTATTTTACTTTGAAATGTATAATGTAAGATATTTCTGAGAGTTTTCTCCCCTCAACTGAAACCTGGACAATGGCTATATAGTCTCCATTTACTGCTTTAGACAGAGATCCTCTTTTACCTTCCCTCTCTCCCTTAGAACTGACAGGGTGCACAGTTGGTAATGGCATTTTGTGTCTTTTCCCCCTCTGTACTACTATAGTTAAGGTTGTGGTAGTGTTTCCATTATAAACATAAGTTTGCAGAAGTTTGTAATTTAAATAACAGTTTAAAAATGTTACTTTGTACATTGGATTTCAATGGTGTATTTGTATTTTCTAATTTTTTTTAAAAGTAGGATTGGATATATGTGCTTTTTTCATAGTATCCTCCACTTAAGATTTCCGAGTGCCTTATCATTCACATTGGCATGGCAAATAGTGTTATTCCTGTTCTGTGGAGACCTCACATGCAGCCCGCAGAGATTAAGTGATTTATCTGAGATCATACAGTGAAGGGGCAGTTGAGGTGAATGAAGTTAAGTCAGAACCTAGTATCCTAGGGGCAGCTGTCTTCAACTCGGTTGTTTTAATAGATGGGTGGTCTGAGAACACTCTTCCGGTTTACTTTTTTCTTTGGGTTATTTTGGTTGATACGCTAGGAAATTAACTTTGCAAATGCAAAAAGCATAGCTCAGTGGACTGACTTTAGTCAAGAGGAGAAACAGATAGGAGAGGCCAGTGCCTTGAATTTAAAAAGCTGGCTCATGGAAATGGGACGTCATACTGGTACAGAGAGGCATCGGGGACCAGCATGGTGTATAGTAGCCTCCACACAGGCAGGCGAAACGTGAAAGCTAAGGACTGGGAAGTCTTGGGGGAAGCATGCAGCAGGCAGCTTGGCATTAGAGAAGTCAAGCAGCAGGTCACACCTGTTGGGTCCAGTTCCTTAGAGGGCACTTGGTAGGAGCAAGGCAGCTCCGGTCCATCAAGGAGTGACATAAGCAGGCTCCCAGTGTAGGGGCTCAGGTAGCAAGGACTAAGACAAAAATAAAGTTACAGCATAGGATTGAGCTGAGACCCTGGGAACAAAGGAAAACCCTAATTATCAATACTAAACTATAGATGAGGTAAGCACCAAAAAACCTAATAAATAAATCAATTTCTTATACTGACATAGGTTATAAAGAAGATAAAAACAGACTAACATGTACATTTAAATTTATTTTTAAAAAATTTTTAAATGATTTTATTTATTTAAGAGAGAGAGCCTGAGCATGGAGGTGGGGAGGGGCAGAGGGAGAGAGAGAGAAAGAGAGAGAGCATGGGGGTCGGGGGGACTATCCCAGGACCCTGAGACTAGAACCTGAGCCGAAGGCAGATGCTTAACTGACTGAGCCACCCAGGTACCCCTTAAATTTATTGATTGATTGATTCATACATTATTTATTTAACTTCCTATCTGCTGTTGTTTTCTAAAAGCCACACATGGGATAGCTGGGACTTAAAAACTAAAACCAGTTCTTACTGAAGGGCATGTGCTTAGTATTTTCTCCCCTTCCAGACACTTCTACACAGTTTTCCCCAAATTAAGATTTTCTTCCACTCTTAAAATTAGAAGAGGCAAAATTACTAGTACAATTGATACTCAGCTATAAAGGATAAAATTAGGTATGTGCACGGTGTGTGTGTGTAGACATTAAAACTGAATGTTAAACTTATTAATTTAAGAGCTGTAAATAAAGGTGTGGATTCAAACACCAAAAAGATGGTTAAAATAGCTTACCTTTAAGGTGCTTCTCACACTTGAAGATTCTACATTTCCACATATTTTTTTGTCTCACATTTCATGAGGTAAGTATGCTGCATGTTTGATCAGTAAATTATCACATTGTATTTTTATTTAACAAAACTCTCATTTCAAAGGCTCTATATTTGTCTCATAAACATTCCTTTTTTTATCGTGTTATGTTAGTCACCATACATCATTAGTTTTCGACGTAGTGTTCCAAGATTCATTGTTTATGTATAACACCCAGTGCTCCATGCAATCCATGCCCTCCTTAATACCCTTTATTATCATTTTGAGTTTATTTAGCAATACAGTCCTTCTAAATAATAATCCTATATTTTAGTAGCAATTCTTCTGAATTATTGGCATTATGCCTCATTATATTAAAGAAATATCCATACCAACTACCTAAACATGACATGGTTTCTGACTTGATCTGCAAGTTGGCAGTAAGAGAGGAAATTCATAGTACCTCTATGTTAACTAAATGCCATATCTACTTAAATTATCTGATATGCTACTGTAATCTACTTATGAAAATAGTAGTTTGCTTAGACAAATAGTCTATAAAATAATAGGAACTGTTTTAATGCTGAAATGACCACAGCACCCACAAATGCCAAATTATATACAAAGGATCTTTCCTTCTTATACTCCAGAGTTCTTTGTCAGTGGCTCCAAAAGCAACTTGAAAATATGTTCTCTGGTTCACCTGGTTTACTATTTGTCTTAAACCCATTATCTTGAAATACAAATTCAATTTTAGGTATTGCTCTAGTTTAGAGTTGGACAGTTGTATAGAGATGTCTTTGTGGTAACTAATAGTTTATTATTCTTCAGTGGTTTGGGGTAGGAAACTGTTTTCACAATCTTTGACATCTCTTGAAAGGATTTTCAAGATCACCGTAATTAATTTGTATCCTAATTTGGCCAGTAGTATCTATAATGGCTCAGTAGGGTAAAAATCCTTAAGTTTGGAAATTAGTGGGAAGTTCTCCAGTGGACATATATAGAGTTCCCACTGAAGTCTAAAGAACCAGCACCATAAGTGCAGAAGGAAGACACGTGGCGAGTGTGGAAAAGGTCCAGAGTTTAGTCATCTGGTCCCTCATTGTGAATCAAAAGTTGAGGCAGCTGCCAAGAGATCAGAGACAACCAAAGGCCAGACTGGCAGGGAGAATTCACAGTAAATGGGGGAGGGGTGGCTGTTTCCTACCATGTACTTCCAACCCCAGCCTGGTGTCTTGGGGGTCAGTTTGGGGTTCTCTAGTTAGCCATATAAATTCTTAAGTGTTTAAAATTGGAACTCATTCAAATACAAGTGGTCAGGACGGAGAGAAAACTTGAAACCATGTTTATATAGGGAAGAGCTGGAGGAACTGAGGCTATTTATTCAGGAGGACAGGGTACAGAATTGCTGTCTTCACAGATATAAAGGGCTATCATGTAGAAGAGAGGTTAGATTTATTGTGTATAGCTCTGGAGGGTAGACTCAGGGCCAACGGGGCAGATTTTGGCTCACTATAAGAATAGCTTTCTGATGGTTACACATGCCCCTGAAAGGAGTGAATTGCCTCCAAAAGTAGTAATTTTGGACTGTGAAGACAGCCATGCCTATGCAGATGGTTGCTATTGCAAACAGGGTCCTAGGAAAATCCCACAAGACTGGACTAAAGCTCTCCAAAGTCCTCCCAGCCTAGTTCTATGTCTTACAGTGTCTCTGTCCAGCTAACACATTTCTTGATCACCTTCTGTTTCTCAAGCATAGTGCTAGGGGTGCAGAGAACTCCAGGCACTCTCGTGGGAAAACCAAACATGCAGCCTGCCACAAAATCACAGGGTGAGAAGTAACCTAATCCAATTTGGGTATTTGAAACGTGGCTTAGCTGTTAAGGTTGAGGATGGAGCAGTGCTAACAGTAGGCTTCCCAGGTTCCATCTGAGTCTCAGGTCTCTTACCTCTTGTATAGGGGGCTTAGACTATTCTGTAGCATTCTATGCAAATTAATTCATTCAGTGTCTTCCTTTATAGTTTCATTTTGATCGTCAGACCCATGGTGCTCTAGGTTTTACCAATCTCTGGGTACAAATGACATTGGCAACAATACCAAGATTTACTTAGGCTTGCCTATTGTGCTGCTTAGGACCTCCAGACCTCTATGAAAATCTTACCCAGCTATCTCCAGGACTCCCTGGCAATGCCCAATGGGAGCTCATGAGCTGACTCCTCCTGCTTCTTGCTCTATTATTATCAGAACCCATCTGAGGTTGGTGCCTCCTCATGCCAGTCCTGCTGGTGCTGGTACCCTCTATGACAGGGTCCCCGCCTGGCATTGGTATTCCTAGGATTGCAGCCTTCATGGTGCTAAGGTGACACTGCACTTCTCGAGGTCTGCACTGTAGCATAGCCATACTAGTCTCAGCAAAAGTGGGGTCAATGGCCCACTTCCTCACTTTTTGTCATTTTTTTGTCACCTGGGCAGTGAAGTGGGACTAGATAGGCTTATGTCTCGAAAAATTCCTCTCGAAATAAGCTCCTCTGGTTTCTGCCTGCAACCCCAAGGTTGTGGGTCTAGTAGCTGAGAGAGACACTAGGGTTTTCCTTTCATTCCAGTTTCCGCCAAGATCTCCAAAGGTCCTCCCTGTGCTGGCCAGTTCTCCTTCAGTAGAAAGGTAAAGCAAAATGAGCTATAATCCTGGCAGCTTCAGGATCCAGATCATCACATATACCTATACCTGAGATTATAGTGTTATTGTTATTTATGCCTTATGTCTGGCACGGGACTAAATGATTTTCATATACCATCTCATTTAATCACCTCAGCCTTTGGAGCTGCAGACTCTTAGTATCCTCATTTGTAGATAAGGATGAGGCTAAGAGGAATTAAGTAACTTGCTCAGGGTCAAACAGCCGACAGAGCTAGAATTCAAAAACCAGACTGGTAGGAAATATTCCAGAAACCAAATTCTCAAGAGGCCCCCAACACTTGGACATAAACACTCCATCTTATAACCTGGTTAATGGTAAAGTGCCTACTTTGCTCATTTGTCGTCTTTGCATAAATTCAAAATTGGTTTTTGTTTCCAGGGCTGGGAAGAAACAGTGGATGCTGCCATTTCCCACCTCTTGAAGACTTGCCTATCAAAGAGTTCAAAGGAGCAGGCTTTAAACCTCAGTAGCCAGCTGAACATACCCAAAGACACAAGCCGACTGAAGAAACATATCACCTTGCTCTGCGATAGATTAGCCAAAGGTGGACGTCTCTGCTTAAGTACAGATGCAGCGGCTCCGCAGACCATGGTCATGCCAGGTAAGAGCTTCGTCCGTGCTCCCTAAACATGACTACTTTTCTCAAATTAAAGGAATGTGCCTGAGGTTGTATTGGGGGTTTACATTTCATATTAAAGTGATGATAGCCAAGAAAATTGCTTTCACATTTCCCCTCAGATATCCCAGGGTAACCACTTGGATAAATAACTCTTGGGGTATTTGCTTGCTAGACATTTCTAGAATGGTATGTCTTTTTTCTTCCCTTTGCTTTTAAATATATGATCCATTTTGTTTTGCTTCTAACCAATAAAAAGTGGATTAGAGAATAAAACTATTTTTAAGGAAAAGTTTTACTAAATGTGGTCTCGCGATACCATATTTCATAAATGTAAATAGCATAATACAAGCAGCTAATGTAATCCAGATGGGTGAGTCCCATCCACACTGCTGTTTGCTTGGATTGTGGTCATCAGAATAAGGGGGGGAAGAGAAGAAGAAGACTGGGATCAGGAGATGTGAACAGGCTGCAGAGATATGGTACCTACAGGCCAAGGTAGAGAGAGACCCAGCTTGTCTCAACATGAGCAGTCAGTGCTGGCCATGGGCATCCCAGTCAGCCCTTTCCATGGTCAGAGGGGCTAAGCAATCAATGGTGCTGCACTTGAGTCCCTCAGAGGCAACAGCTCCCTCTCAGTGTCTGTCTTTATAGCAATAGCAAGGAACATAAAGTAAATGCATTAATTCAGTACAACAGCTATAGTATCTATTTCCTTCTAAAGCAAGGACCATGGTATGAGAAGTGCTGTGATTTTCTCTTCTTTCTTCTTCCATGCCTTGTGTGCCCCTCCCCACCATGCTGATGCTCTTCCTCTTGCTTCCTTTTCCCCTCAGTCAGCATTCCTAGAAGTAAAAAGGAATGCAAGCAAAAACTTAAAAAGATAAACATGGAGACAGCATAGCATAATCTAATAAGGACAGACTCTGGAGGCAGACAGACCAGGGTTTGGGTCCTGCCTTTATCCTTTACCGCTTATGTGACCCTGGATATATTAGTTAACTTTCCAGAGTCTTAGTTTTCTTCCTTTTGAAAGTAGGTATAATAATGCCTTCCTTGTCACTGGGGCCTTAGATATTTGTAAAGTGCCTAGCACAATGCTTGGGATAGAGACACACTCAAAAAGTAAAGCTGTAATTCTCACCATTGTTATAGATATACATATAATTCGGTCTATAACATGGGGGTGGGAAAATAGCTGGTTTGGCATCATGGGTTGCTATATTCATGGCCTTCTCACTTCATTTTTACGTTATTTACACCTGGATAGAACCTAACTTTTATTCCAAAAGAATATTTCTAATATGACATTTCAGAATAGAAATGTCTTTCCATATAGAAACAGTTGTAATATAGGTTGTCTCAATTTAGGCCCTCTTCATCTTTCCCTTGTTAACATCCTCCTAACTGGTCCTTTGGCCTCTACTCATCTGTCTTCTGTCCCCTATTACAGGATTATTTTTGTAAGAAATAAATATTTAGGCTTAATGAGATAGTAAATGAAAAATATTTACTGTGATCAGCTCTCAGTACATGGCTCTCCTTCCTTTCTTGCCAAATGAAGAAACAAAGGAAGCTTGAGGAGAAGGACAAATATGTAAATGAGAAAACTTAAGAAAGAGATGGGATCGGCCCCCTGACTGGCTGGCATACCCTCCTGTCGGTGCCTGGGCAGCCCTGCCCTTTGTTCTCCGCCTCCCTGCCTGAGCCTCTTCGAGAATAGCCAGTGGCAATGCTATGACCGAAGACCTTGACACTTGGAGAGAACATATGCTTCCTTAGTCACATTTATTGATTATGAAGCTTTAGTCATTTGTTTAAATAACTAGGTTTAGAAGCAGCTCGAGGGCCATGACCATATACACTCTCGGTACAAAATTTTTCATTGTGCAAGGAAGGGGCACAGGAAAGGAGGAAGAGAAGGGAGGGAGGGAGAAGTGAAAAAATTTGAGTAGATGGAAAATGTATTTGTTTGCAAATCAGGAGTCTATAAGCAGGTCCTGTGCCTCTGAAGCCTAGTCTAGCCGAGGTCAGTCCACTGGGGAGACTGAAGCTTTGTGCATCTCTGCTGCTCTGTCACGGTCTTCATTGCTTCTACTTGACCCAGTTTTTGACTCTGGTTGAGTGATTCTCTGTCCCGTTTGCTTTGATCTAATTATAGTAGTGAGTTTTTAAAAAGTGTTAAATCAGTGCTCTCTGTCATTAACATGCTCCATTACCGCCTATAATACCTTTCCTCCCTAGAACTCAAATTTTTCACACACTTATTTCTGTACTTAGTACATTTCTGAGGTGGAAGAAACATGTAGATTTATTACTGTTTTGTCAACAGAAACAGATTTAGGAAAAGCTAGATAGCTTGCCCAGAATTATTTGGTGACTGGAAGTGGTCAGTCTCAAATCCAAATCTAGCCCACTGTGCTTCCCTCTAGACCACACAGACCATAGTGGTACAAATACATTTCCAGCCTGAGCTTCCTCCTGTGTAAGCTGTTCTTGATCTGGCCTTCTTCTCACTTAATCAGTCTAGCAGTGTGGGAGGAAAAGGGCAGAAACAGTTTCACACAGATCTTTTCTTTGCTATGAGGAATATGCTAAAATTGATCTTCATTTTGTGTTTCATTTCTATTATCTCCATAGGTGCCATGATCCCCATGATCACAGAGATAATAAGAAATACTCTGTTACTGCAAGCCAGTAATTGTGCAGTTTATAGTGTTAGTGTAGCTGTCACAGTTGTTTCAGAATACACGAAGGGAAAGTGGCATATTAGAAAGGAGTGGGTTACTGAACCCAGAAGCCTACAAGCATTTTTCACAGACAAGATCTTTTTTTAAAAGCTGGGCAGGAACTCAGAAATTATCTGGTTCACCTCCCTCCCTTAACAGCTGAGGTAACTGAGGCCTAGGAAGATGGAGTGACTTAGTGGTTGGTATTACAAGGCAGGAGTGTGTGTCATTTTACCATGTTCCCTATTAAATGGCAGATGGATAAACATCTCAGAATAAAAAACCCTTGGTCTTTTCTAGCCTCATGACTTTATGAGCCTGGCACCTTGGATGTGCCCTTTCTTTGCTCCAGTAAAGGCTATGATGACAACATCCTCCCTGGCATCCAGAGTTTGAAAATCTTTCCCACTAGGAATTACCTTATGGACTTTTTGCCTCACATTTCTCCTGTTTGCCTTTATCAACCTTCAGATGCTCTATCAAGATTTAGCGCGCCCTTTTCTGGGTATATGTCTTTTTTAGTTATAGAACCATCAAACTTCCCTGTCTCCCTATCAAAATATTGTAGCTCCAGTATTCGCATTTTTTTCTGCTGGGGAATATTGCATTTTCATTAAATGTCCTTTCTCTAATCTCAGCTGTATGCATCCCCTTAGAGGATGTTACCTGCTTTGTCCCTGCAGGTGCTTGAGGCTGAGAGATTTGCCTTAGATGGCCAGAGGCTTCCTTTTATGACCTCAGTGTCTAGGGTGATATTTCACTGGCCCTAATTACAGCTAAGACTTGACTCTCTCAAGCACATATGTAAAACTTAATGCACACATAGGTGGGCCTAAATTATGGTATTTGGAGATGAGTCATTTTAACCTCATGAATACTGGAGCTTTTTATCATTTCTGTATGGGTTTTTTTCCTTTTTTTTTTTTTTTTTTAAGACTTTATTTATTCGAGAGAGAGTGAAGGACCACAAAAGAGAGACACCAGTAGGAGGAGAGGCAAAGGGAGAGGGAGAATCAGGCTCCCCGCTGATCAGGGAGCCTGACACAGGGCTTGATCCCAGGACTCTAAGATCATGACCTGAGCCGAAGGCAGATGCTTAACCAACTGAGCCACCCAGGTACCCTGTCTGTATGGGTTTTTAACCTTTATGTGTCTCAGTGATGCTTTGCCCTGCAAGAACTGGAGAGGGTTATGATGGCCCATCAGATGGAAGCTTGGAGAGCAGATGGTGTGGGCCCCACAGCAGGGCAGGCAGAGCAAACCGAACAAGGAAAAAGGCTTAAGGACAATCCAGGCTGGTCAAGTGCCTCAAGGGACTATTCTCTTAATATGATAAAATGAATCAGAAGTTGCAATGGGCCATAATAGCTTCAATGTATTTGCTTTGGCACTTCTGGATTCCTGGGCCTTAAGGAAGCCAGTTTGGGGTGGGGGCAGAAAGCAAAGACAGTTTGATAAAGAAGATGAGCCTTTTCACAGGTATGAGTCAGAAAACTTCCTCTGAGATGTGCTATGGACCACCCCAAAATTAGTATTTTGTACATTTTTACTCTATTAAGTGGATAGGAGAAAATAGAGAGTAAAACTTTGAATAAGGTATCTATTCTATCCTTTGGGGAGATATATTTAAAACTCCCACTTTTTAGTATTTTAAATTTGAGTTAGTGACCTTTTTGCCTTAAAGGTTGATGTTATTATTATTATTTTTTTTAAAGATTTTATTTATTTATTTGGCAGAGAGAGAGAGATCACAAGTAGGCAAAGAGAGAGGGGGAAGCAGGCTCCCTGCTGAGCAGAGAGCCTGATGCGGGGCTCGATCCCAGGACCCTGAGATCATGACCTGAGCTGAAGGCAGAGGCTTAACCCACTGAGCTGCCCAGGCACCCCAGGTTGATGTTATTTTGAAGCTTCTTCCAAATGACCCATTTCAGTAGCATTTAAATTTAGCTTTCTGAGGTCTCACTTAGATGCTTGCTAAGGCATTTGGTGTTTACTTTCATATTGTCGGTGTGATCTAGCTGTTGGTTTTACACTTTATTTGAATTTTTCTAAGTTTGAAGTCTTTGATTTAAGAAATTTAGACAAATTCAGCATAGGAAAGGCCTCAGGAAAAATTATTAATAGCTTCTGAATCTATTTGTTCATTTTTGTTTAAAAAAGGAGTGAGTTCCAAAATGGTAAAATACTGTCGACCCTAGATCAACACGGCTTTGAACTGGACAGGTCCACTTTTATGCAGATTTTTTTTTTTTTTTGTATAAATACAGTACAGTGCTGTCAATGTATTTTCTCTTCCTTATGATTTTCTTAATGCCATCTTCTTTCATTTGCTTTATTATAAGAATATAGTGTATAAGATAGACAACATAAAAAATGTATTCCAGTCAGCTGTTTATGTCTTTGGTAAGGCTTCCAGTCAATAGTAGGCTCCTAGGAAGTGTTTGGGGAGTCAAAAATTATATATGGATTTTCCACTGCACAGAGAGTCGCCACTCCAAACCCCTGCATTGATCAAGGGTCAACTTTGATATTGTGAAGTGGACTTTGACTTCAGAAGTACATGAGCTAGCTTGGTCCTTTAGCGGTTATATAATATAGAACAAGTTTCTTAGCTTGTCGCCTTCTCAGTTTTTTTCAATTATAAATAGCAATAATAATGATACTTTACCAGAGTTTTTAGCCGAATTAAATATAACAGAACTTGGAAAATGCTTAGTAAGTGCTTGACACAGCAAATTCTCACTAAATGTGAGCTTCTATTAATAATTAGTATAAATACTAATGTAAAATCTAAAAGGCACTTGTGAGAATTTGACGAAAGAATTCTAGAGCTAGAAGAGAAAAAAATGTAAGATCAGACAGGAAATTTTAAAAAAGAAGAGTGTAAAATTTGCCTTTTCAGGACACTTGTTATAAAGTAGCAGTGAATGGCCATGTTGCAATTACAAAGGAGCTTGATACACCAAATAGAACATTCAAAATTGATTAAAGTATGGAAGATTTGAGACTAATTGGTATTAGAAGAAGACTACCTGAAACTGGAACCAACATTTTATTGTTTTTATTTGGGAAAATAAAAAGGTTCAGTTGAAAAATAAGTAAAATTAAAATTAATTGTAAGTTTATTTTCTCATGTATTTGTCAAAATTTATGTTATGCCTATAATTACGTGCTAATTCTTAGAGACAACAGTGAAAGAATTTTGTGTGATTTTTGTTTTTTTTTGTTTTGGCATGTTGATAGATGCTCACATTTGACCTTACAAGCACCTTTACAAAGAGAGGGTCCTTTTTAGGAAAAAATATTCCAAGGCATCATCCATTTCCCTAGGTGGGGTCTTTCTTTTTTTTTTTTCCCCCAAATACTTTTATTTTATTTTTTCAGTGTTACAAGATTCATTGTTCATGTACCACACCCGGTGCTCCATGCAATACGTGCCCTCCTCAATACCCACCACCAGACTCACCCAACCCCCCACCCCCACCCCTCCAAAACCTTCAGTCTGTTGCTCAGAGTTCACAGTCTCTCATGGTTCATCGCCCCTCAGATGTCTTTCTTAATCCTTTCGTATGCAAAACATTTTCTCCAGAAACATCTATCCTGTCATCCTCTGGTCAATTTTTTTTCTCTTGATTAATTGGAATGTTTGCCAGATATTCACTGGTCACTGTCCTTGCATCTGTAATGACACTTCAGGTGCTTCAAATCTTGCATCGTCTGCAAGATTTGTAATTTCCCTCTGTAGCCCATTATGCTGTATTTGCAACAATTTCCAACAGTTGGTGAGAGATGGACCCATGTAAAAAGTTGATAGCAGCTAGAGATTCATCTAGTGTTAAATATGGAAAGATACTTGAGTAGAAACTAATTTTATAAGTAGTCTGTTTTTGAGTGAATATCTTGGTGTTATGCTTTTGCTTTTCTGTGATTACATTTGGGATAATCAGAACTTCTCTAAGCAGGAAAATCCACCTCCCACTCTGTCAATTAAATATATAAGAATTTAGAATGTGCTAATCTGAACTCGGACCTCATGTGCTTCTGTGACATTTCAGAGCAATGGAGACAGAACAAGGTGAGTTTAAAAATGGTGCTAGGAACCGGCCCGCCGTTTAGAGAAAAAAAAATAGATTACTAGTCCATACCATGTGCTACAGCACATTTCAGATAGCTAAGAGATTTAAATGTAAAAAAATGGGATCACAAAACACAAGGAAATAAAGGTAAATACATAGATGTGGAGGCAGGATAGGTCTTTCTAAGTAAGTCAGCAAAGGTAGAAAACAAAAGATTGAGCTTCAGTTACATACTTCTCTAAATCTGGTTGAGAAGCATTATAAAACCAAGGTGGGTGTTAATAGTAATTACCCTGGGTGGTGGAGTTACAGGCACTGAGTATCCTCCTGCCCTTTCTTTTCCATACACTGTGTACATTTTCCTACAAAAAATGTATATAACTCATAAGAAAGGACCATGATCAAAAGTACTACCAAGAAAACAACTGTAATTGTATCAGAAATGGTAGTAAGGAAAAAACAAGGACTCATTTCATAAACCAGGAAAATTAACGGTTTTTTATTCCCAAAAGAAAATAAGTTGTTCAGAGGCAATGAACATGTGTTTATGGAGCTTATTTGTATTTCTATCCTGAAAAATGAGCCCAAGTCCTTCCCCGTCCAGGACTCCTTGCGTGAATGTATGCAGCCAGGTTATAGATTCTGCCTCATCCCATCTCTGTATCTCCTCTCTGAAAGTAGGCCAAATTATGCCAATTACTGATCTCTGAGTAACTTTTTTACCTTTCCATGAGTGACTTCATAATTCCTCAATCTGGTGAATGCTTTGCCTACAACTCATTTGGCTGCTCTGTACCCTTTTACACTGAGACCATTTCCTTAGAACATTTTCATTCCTTGGTTTTTCTTTCATATTGGAAACTGTTCCTATCCTCCTCAGGCCTGTCTCTTCCTGTCTGCTTTGTGGCTTCTTGTCCCTTTTTCTGTCTCTTGACTATTAGGATTCCATATTCATGCTCTCCTGGACAGTCTCATCCAACTGCCACCTGCATTCTGTGATTTCTGAGTTTATACCTTTCTGTCTGGCCTTTCTTCCAAGTTTCATATTTCTCCATCAGTACCTCTCCACTTCCATGTGCCTGAGTACACCTCACCTCCTTCTACATGTCTCATCTCAGTGGATGATGTTACCCAATGCCCAGGCAAGGGGCCTCAGAACAGCCTTGATCCCCTGTTTCCTTTATTCCCCATGTTCAGTCAATCACTAGAACTTGATGGTGGCACCTCCCAAATGTATCTGTTTTCACTGTCCACACTGCTATTACCTTACTCAATGCCCTTGTCTCCTATTGCTATTAAAATGGCCTACTAGTAGTTTTCTTGATTTAACATTCCTCCTTTACTTTTAGTACTACCATAAAAAGCAAACAAGTTATGAATGTTCATAGCAGCATGATAGCCAAAAATGGGAACAATCCAAATATTTATCAATGATGAATGGATAAATAAATGTGGCACATCCATATAGTAGAATATTCTATAACATGGATGAATCTTGAAAACATTATACTAAGTGAAAGAAAACCAATCCCAAAGACCATATATTATATGATTCTATTCATATAAAATGTCCAGAATAGGTAAATTCATAGAGGCAGAAAGTATACTAGTGGTTGCCTAAGGCTAGGGGTGGGGTAGGAGTGGAGAAATGGATAGTGATAGCTAATGGGTAAGGGATTTCCTTTTGGGTGAGAAAAATATTCTATAATTAGGTTGCATGATGGCTGCACAACTCTGTGAATGTACTGAAAACCACTGAATATATGTTTTAAAAGTATGAATTTTGTTGTAATAAAGTTATTAAAATAACTCATATCTTTAATACACAGATAAAACATGTTTTGTAGAAATTTAAGAAATTGAGATGGGAAAAAAGATTAAAAATCACTAATAATATGACCACCCTGAAATAGATACAAATGCTGCTATATATAAATTTATGTATGTGTATATACATATATATATTCTATGTGTATATGTGTATACATCTTTCCAGTTTTTTTCTTTGGATAGATGTACTTTTGTTTTATAAAATTGTGTCATACTGTATCTACTGCTTTTAACCCACTTTAAAAACGTTCATTAAATCATTATTGCATTATTAAATATTATACATATTTTAATAGCCACCTACTTAATCAGTCCCCTTTTGTCAAATATACAATTTCTGATTTTAGTATGATAAACAATTATTAGTGAATATTTTTTGTAGTTAAATCTGTATACATCTGTAATGAATTTACAGCTTTCCATGATTATGAGTTTCTTTGCAAAAATGGGGATCTGGATATGTTACTTATCTGCTTGAAAATATTTTACAGCTCCCTGTTACCTACCACATTAAATCAAAAGTCTTAAGCCTGAAATACAACATTCTTTATGAAATAGACCAACATTATCCTTCTAGCTGTTATCTCCCGGACTTTCATCCTTAAGATTCTTTACCAATTCTAAAGTATTCAGTATTTTACAAATATACCATGCTTTGCAGTCTTCTGTAATTTCCTTGGCTTAGAGTGTTAGTCTTTGGCTGGTGGTAAAATTACCACTAATTTCTGATGAGCCAGCTGAAATGATGTTCCACAAAGCATTCCCTAGTCCTCCTGGCAGTGCTAGTCCCTCTCTCATCTGTGCTCTTTGGTCTCTGGGCATATGGCCATTATAGTGCTTATCATATGGTACCATAGTTTAATATTTTTACTTCATCCCTCACTCCTGTATTAGTCTGTTAAGTCTGCCATAGCAAAATACCACAGGCTGGGTGGCTTAAACAACAGAATTTATTTTCTCACAGTTCTGGAGACCGGAAGTCCAAGATCAAGGTGCTGGCAGGTTTGATTTCTCCTGAGGTCTGTCTGCTTGATAAGCAGGTGGCCACCTTTTATCTGTGTCCTCACATGGCCTTTTTCTCTATATGTCCACACTCCCAGTGCCTCTTCCTCCTCTTGTAAGGACACCATTTCTTTTAGATTAGGACTCCACTCTTATGACCTCATTTAACTTTAATTACCTCTTTAAAGGCCCAGTCTTCAAATACAGTCACATTGGGGATTAGGCCTTCAGTCTGTGAATTTGGAGGGGAACACAGTTCAGTCCATAACACTCCCAGATAGAAAGTAAACATGCATGGAAGGCTCAATGTGTATTGTATTCTTCTGTGTGACCTTAACACCCCACTTATGCCTGGCATATATATAGTTGATGCTCACTCTATATTTTTTAAACTTCTTATTTTGAAATAATATAAAATATCTATAATATTTTGAATAATAGACTCATAGGAAGATGCAAAAATACTTCATGGAATCCCATGTTCCCTTCATTCAGCTTTCCCTAATGGTGACATTTTATATAACTGTAGTACAGTATCAAAAATAGGAAATTGACATTGATTTACCCTACATTTTTAGAATGAATCAGTGAAGCTTTTCATAAAGAGGGTAAGTCTTAAAGTAGGTATAAGTTTTGGACTTTTAAAAGTGTGATGGCAGATAATGTACATAGAGTTAGTGATCTGAGCAAGGAGATGTGGACCTGTAAGTAAACTGGCTAAGTTTCAGATTAGAAATTCCATTGAGTAGATCAGTAAACACTACTTGATATAAGAACTTGAAAAGCTAGATAAAAGAGATTGAGCCTAAGCAGATGGTAATGGGAGCTTACAGGTTCATAAGCTATAAGTGACAGAAAAAGTAATGTTCTAGAAATACTATTCTGAGCGTGGTATGCAGGATAAAGGAAAGTATGACAAACAGGGAAGAATACAGATACCCCATCAAGTATTTTAGTTGCCATCGAGGGAACTGATTAAGTTGGCAAGTTAATTTTGTTTGTTATCAATAATGTGCTTCATTTCAAATACAGTGAACTTGAGATGCATCCAAGAGGGGATGTGTCTCAACAGCTGGATCTGAGGAAGTCTAGCTTAAAGGAAATACTGAAGCTTGAAAAGTAGATTTTCATATCCTGAGTTTCAGAGTCATCATTAAAACTTTGCAGTTGGGGCACCTACATGGCACAGTCCATTAAGTGTCTGCCTTCAGCTCAGGTCATGATCCCAGGGTCATAGGATTGAGTTCTGCATCAGGCTCCCTGCTCAGTGGGGAGTCTGCTTCTCCCTCTGCCCCCCCCATTTGTGTGCGCGCTCTCTCACTCTCTCGCGCAAAAATAAATAAAATCTTTAAAAAAAAAATTTGCAATTGGATGAAACCTCTGAGGGAGTGCATAGGGAGGGAAACGCTAGATTTGGGATTTAGCTGCAGAACAACAAATCTGGGACAAGAAGTGGATTCTATAGAGAGGAGGGAATTTTAAAGAATTCCCAGAAGATATGATGTCAGTTCTATCAAGGATAGAAGAAGCTCAAGCAAAGATCCTTCTATAACTGGAAGGAACAATAAAGGAAGGCAGATGGAGGAAGTAGGCTATGGTCTGAGTTGTTAATTCTTTTCTTTCCTTCTGTTCAAAAATGATACTTAGAGGTGTTCGAAGGTCAGGGGGTGGTGGCAAGATGAGAGTGCTAAAATGCAGCGTTCATGTTAAATGGGAAACTTTGAGGAGACAGAGGAATAATCTAGAATATTGGTAAACTGAAGAGAGTTAATATTTAAGAAGAGAAAAAATGAGGACCTAGATATAAGTTGAGAATATATGGAGATTTAAGAAAAGGAACATTTAGTGAAACCCAGCTCATGGGTTTTGGAGAAGTAAAGTCTTATAATGATCTGTGAGAGAGCAGGAAGGGGTGAATGGTGAGATGGTAATTTAAAGCTGATTTGCAAAAGCCACTCTGGGAAGGACAAGTCAGCCATTTAGTAATTGTGCAGATACTTATTCTTCTGAGGCCATAGTTTCCTCACTTGAAATATTGAGATAGCACCTCCTGGTTTTGAAACAGCATACTATTTCAAAATTGTTTTAAACATTGAACTGTATTGTATAAGTAAAAGAAAACATTCAGTTTTTAATAGGATGCTCCTTCTTATCCATTGTAATAGGGAGTCCATAATGGGATGAATGGAAATTTAGTGGGAGACTGTTTGAATCCAAGATTAGTTGTATTTGACAGGAGAAGCAATTAGGAATAACTATAGGGAAAGGTCTACCATCAAAGACCCAACAGAATAACATTCTCCCTGTGTGTACTTAGCAAATACTTGTTGATAGACAAGCTGGCTGGTAATTAATTACAATGTGATGACCGAAGCCCAGTTCTTGGAACTAGGGTTGTTAATACAGTAATGAAATAGCAGGGGAGTTTGAGGAATTTCCTTCCTTGCAGATGTTTAAACTAATGTGGATACTCGACAGTTTAAAGATAATTTGGGAAAAACCCTGCCTGAAAGCAGGGGGATAAATAACTTTTAAAGGACATCACTATACCTCTGTCTTTAGTCATGTCATATGGACAAATCTGTAAAATGCCAATTTTTACCCTCACTCAGCTGTAAACGTGAGCTGTCTTTTCTGATAGGAAAGTTTACGATAGAAACCCTAACTCTGTATAAATTCCAGCATCTTTAAAAATTACATAGGTTGGGGGCGCCTGGGTGGCTCAGTGGGTTAAAGCCTCTGCCTTCAGCTCAGGTCATGATCTCAGGGTCCTAGATCGAGCCCCGCATCGGGCTCTCTGCTCAGCAGGGAGCCTGCTTCCCCCTCTCTCTCTGCCTGCCTCTCTGCCTACTTGTGATCTCTCTCTCTGTCAAATAAATATATAAAATCTTTAAAAAAAAAAAATTACATAGGTTGGCCAAAAGAAAGAGTATCTCAGTACACTAGAGCATCCCTCAGGAAGATAATTATTTCTGGGCTTTGCGTTATATAAAAAAGAACTTTTCTCACATATTCTATTCACACTTAGGGCTGTTTTATCATCAAATATGAGGATGAAAAAATTGGTATTTATTCCAGCAGTTGCTAATATGAGGGGATTTCTACAGATTCACCACAAACTGATAACAGTTTGTCCAGTTTTCTTCCCTTCAACTTTTACCCCCCATCAGCTTTGGCTACCTCAGCAGCTCTGTCCTCAACAGTAAGGTTTTACTGGTTCACCTCAAAATTGTAATAAACATACTTCCTGTTTTCTTACCTTCAGCTTTTACTCCTAATATCAGCTATCTTTCCACAGAATTACATCTTCAACAATAAGAAGAATATGTTTCTCTGCTTTCAGTATAAATTGAATAGTATTAAAGTTGTATTTGTTTTTCATCTTTCATTAGATTTTAGGGTGGCTGGATAAAGTATTTTCAGTGCTTAAAGACAATCAGTGACTTATGTGAGACAGTCGTTAAGACTTATTTCATATCATGTTATTTTCATTTAAAAATTTAAAACATATGCATAATGAGAATATCCACAGATATTCTGTGGAATAATAGGATGCTCCTTTGCAGTTGGGGCACCTGCATGGTGCCCCATAGTAGGGCAGACAATACAATTTGACCCATTCCTATGTCTTAGTCGTTTTTAATTTGGGCCAATACAGCTGGCCTAAAATGGGAATAACACTCTGATGACACTGAGCAGCCCTAGCAAGTAAAGAGAATGTTCTTCCACTTTGAATTGTCATCCTGAGTGGAGCCAGGTCCATGTTGCCAACCTTTAAAAAAATCTTTTTATACTAAACTTTAAAGAAACCCCATTTTTGATGTGTTTATTCAAGTAAATTATTGGAATTGTTAGTCCCTTCTGATTTATGTGTAATGTGGGTATTTCTTAAACAATTAAAAATTAAAATGAAAAATGATTCTCTCATTTCTGGTGGTTCTTAGAGCATAAAAGTCTCCCAATTCAAAAAAGTAAAACACCTTTAGTTGTATTCCTCTGTACAGTATGTCTAAACTCTATTTTTTAAGAAGTAGCTTTTAGTTTTTAAAATGTTTAATTTTTTATTTAAAAATAAATATTTTGGATATTTTGGTTAGCCAGAACTTTTGTATTTCTTTCAAGTCTGCTTTTGGAGCCATATTATAGTGTCATGTGGAAAATGTTACCAAAAAATAAAGTGATGTCACTCTCTAGCTTTCAGAAGCCATGATTTATGCTAATACCGATAGGATGAGTTTTATTTAGCATATTGGTTGCTCTAAGATACTTTTGTCATTTGTTAAAAATAAGCTTGGAAGTAACTGTAACCATAAAACAAGAAGCAAATTCATTGTACTGGTGAATAGCATGGCAAGGGGTACAAGGCTCCAGCTTACTAGCTATCTGGTTATGAGCAAATGCAATGGCAAATATTAAGAGCTCAGGTATAGAAATCTGGTGGGTTTCAATGAAAAAAATAAAGTTCAATACAGCATACCTTTCCAGGGGGACGTTTAGTCAGTGTATGTGACTGTGTAAGTTACCTGTTGGCCCATGTTTTACATGTTTTTAAGAGATAAAAAAATCTTTCAAAATTAGATAAAACACCAGATTTTAATTTCTTAAAATTAACATGTTAACTTGTGGAAAATCACTTATATTTTATACATTTTATAAATTCATAAATTATACACTTCATACTTCATTATTTCCATTGAAAAACACATCATGTACCACACCATGATTGGGATCCCAAGGTGAAATTTGTTGGGTACTTACTAAGTTCCAGGCACTGTTCTGGGTACTAGGGGCACAGTGATAAACTAGACAAACACAACCCCAGCCCTCTTGGAGCTTACATTCTGGTAGGGAACAGTCAATACACAAGGAAACTAATTTCAGATAGTGAAAATGCAATGCAGAAAAGTAAGTCAGGGTAAGAGGAAAAAGTGCCGATTATATTTGGTATTTGTGCCTGTATGTTTCTTATGACTAAAGCCTGTTTCTCTTTTCCTTCATTTAGTGAAATCAGGGGAGGGCATATTTCATTATTTGGGACAGATGCCTCATGTGACTCGTTAAAACAATTGTTTAGTTATATAATATTATTGTAAGTTTACCATTATTAATATTCAGCACTATATTTTTAAAGCTTTTTAAAAAAAAGATCTATTTATTTGATAGAGGAAGAGAGAGAGCATGAGCAGGGGGCGGGCAGAGGGAGAGGGGGAGAGAATCTCAAGTAGACTCCACCAAGTGCAGAGCCCAGTATGGGGCTCAATCGCATTACCCCGAGATCATGACCTGAGCCAAAATCAAGAGCTGGCTGCTTAACCAGCTGAGCCACCCAGGTGCCCCTAAATCTTTCTGATGAAAGAATGTGTTTCAATTTTTAGAAGAGAAACCAAAGTAATTCTTGAGAAGTTTTCCTAATAAATAAAGTTTCTAAATATTTGTAGTGGTCATTAGAACATTTTGTATCATAAAAACAATTTTCATATTATTTTCATCATATTTTTATTTTGAGCTTATTCTTATTTCTGTGTTATACCATCAATCATTATTAGGTGTTTACTCTCTGTTGACATCAGCTTATGAGACTATGACATCTCTGAGGGCAGAGACTGTGATTCATTTTGCTAGAATTCATCCCTAGAATCTGATATAATTGGAATGCAGAAGATGCTCAACATATCCATGTGAATTTGATTTGAATTGAATTGTTCACCTGAACATTATCTCCTTTCTTTCCTATTTTTCTCTCACCCAGTTCTCTACTCCTCCTTTCAGCCCCCACCTTCCAACATACCTACTCCACTTCTGTCTGCCTCTCCACTAGCCCTTTTTGCTCTGTCTGTGGAACTTCATGGATTTCCATCCTAGATCTCTTTTGAGTCTTCAGTCCTGAGTAAATCCTTGGCTTTTTTGGATCTACTCTGGGACTGGAAATTGTTCCTAAAGTTAATCATAAAACGGACCCACTTGCTTCTATTTTCTCTCATGCTGTGTGATTTCACCTGGGCCGTCCTCTGCTAATCAGAGTTCTATTTGCTTGTTTTTGCTTGAGTTTCTATCTCATTCACAGAAGAAGTTAATACTTGTGGTTTTGCTCAACCTCCAACCTCTTCTCTTCCCCCAAACTGTACAGAAGCCATCATTCCTTCTCTACTGTGAAGATCAAGGCTCTCCAAAGCAAACTCTATTTCCCATTGGCTTATTTAAAAATTTACAATTTTATTCATCTTTTGTCTTTCTGTTCTTTCTTAGAAGAAGACATACTTGGTCTTAGGATGAAACTCAGACTTGTCAGCTTGCCCTATAGGACTCTGCTTCCTCTCTCCCTCCATCCATCTCTCTGCCAGGAATTTCCCCACAGTTCCCCTTACCCTCTCTTCCTTTGGCATACAAGTCTCCCTTCAGTTCCACATATTTAGATTTTTCCTGCCTCTGGTCTTTGCATATGCTTTTCCCTTTGCTCGAATACCGTCCTTTATCAACCCCCCAAAATCACCCCCTGCCGCAGATCTACATGCTCACCAGCTAATTTATCCCAAGTTATAGATCACTTTCCCATGAGAGATCTTCTGTGACTCTTAATCATTCTTGCTCATGGCCTCTCAGACTTTTTCTTCATAGAATGAAGCATAGTTCGTAATTATACCTTCATCGTGTGTTTATTTAATATTTATCTCACTGTACTATCAGTTTCATGAGGCAAGGCCCCATGTCTATGTATTTACTACCATATACTCAGCTCAGCGCCTGTTATGCAGTGGGTATCCCAGAGACAGATGTTGGATGAATTGTGTCCTCCTCTGTTTTCCTGTTTGCTCAGGGATGTTGTAGCCTCGTACTCATCTCAGTTGAGCTGCTCTTTTGTTTCTACTGCCACCTTCCCAATTCTAAACTTTGCTCAGTTCTCCTTTGTTTCATTATATTAACTGTCTTCTTTTTCTTCTCCTTCAGACTTGTAAACTATACAGATTATACTGTGGTCTCTTAAATATAAGTTTGGGATGAAGCTAAATAGTACCATCTGTAAACAATTCATCTTTTGGCCCAAGGAATAATATTAGGAACATAGTGGACACACGTAAGTTCTTAAAAGGGAAGAAAGAGTTTTTATTCATGAAGTAGGACTATTTTTTGTTCATTTAACAGATATTTGAAAAAAATACCACCATGTTCCAGGCACTACAGTGGGCACTTGGATATGTTGATTAAGAGGAAAAACAGCATTCCTACCTTTCTGGAGTTTATATCTAGTGGAGAAGCCAGACAATAAACCACTGTACAGCCAAATAAGAGTTGTAGGCTATATTATGTTCATTGAAACAAATAGGAAGTTGAGGGAGTTAGGGGTGGAGGCTACTCTAGACAGGGTTATTGGGGAAGGATTCTGTGAGCAGAAGGATGAGAAAATGAGGAACCAGGGGCATAGCACTCTAAGCTGGTGGAATATAATTTTTAAAGGCCTGGATTTGTTGAGAAATTGGAACTTAGATGTTCTCTCTCTCTTTCTCGCACACACACACATACACACACACAAGGTAAATATGTGAGGCAATGGGTATATTAATTAACTCAATGGGAGGAATCTTTCATAATGTATATGTACAGCAAATCATCACGTTGCACACTTTAATTGCAATTTATTTGTTAATTATACTTTTATAAAACTGGAAATGAAAGAATTTAAAGTCCTGGAGGGAAGAAAGGGCTTGGTGTATTTAAGACATATGGCCTCCCTGACTTGATCCTAATGAGGAAGAGTGGCAGGGAGAGCCAAGTCATGTATTCCTTACATTCCATAGTGAGGAATTTAGATGTTATCCTATGAGTAGTGGGAAACCATCAAATGGCTTTAAGGAGGGAAATTATGTGATCTGGTCTGTGTTTTTAAGAATTACTATGGCTACTGTTAGGGAATGATTTGAATAACAGCTGTAGTGGAAACAGGGGGAGAGCTAGAGAGACTATTGTAGAAGTGTAGGCCATAGACAACGATGACTGGGGTTGTGGCCATAGAGATAGAATTAGAGAGCTCTAGGGCATATTTTAGAGGCTAGCATACTTGATGATGGATTGCATGTAAGCGGTGAGATGAGCGAGGAAGCAGAGACTGTTGGAATGTTGGTTTTAGTAATGAGGTGGACAGTAGTGGACGGGGAAGTCTGAGGGAAGAACAGTGTGTGTGTGTGTGCCTGTGGGTTAAGTGGGGGGACAGAATAAAAGATCTGTTTGGATCTATTCCACTTGAGAGGTCGTGTGGGCACCCATTTTTGGATGTCAGGGTGTCTGGAGCTCAGAGGAAAAGCCAGAGCTACAGAGAGACAGTCGGGAGACAGCGGCCTCTGTATGGTATTTAAAGCTGAATGGGCTCAATTATGTGGAAAGAGAAAAGAGAAGGGGGGCCTATTCTAAACCTTGAGGCCTTCCAGCATCTAGAGGTCGGGAAGAAGGGCAAGAACCAACATCGGAAATTGAGGAGAAGCAGCCAAAGAATGAGTAACAGGAAAACTGTGAGAAAGTAGCCACGTGGAAGCCAAGAAACGGGAGGGTTTCCAAGGTCAGCATTGTCACGTGCTACTGAGATGGAGCAAGATGAGGGCAGAGGTGGGAGCTGACATACTTCTGCTGAGCTCTTACAGGTTTTGTAGCATTTCTTCTTTTATATATTTTATGTGTATAAAGTATTCCTAATTGTTAATGGAAATAAAGTTTTATGGGTTTTGCTAACCCCCCTTTTTTTTGTTAATAGAAATAGCAAATTTAAGCACTGTATTAAACAAATCGGTACTTTCTCTTCATCTTGTTATTTCTTCAGACAGACATGGTATCAGCCCTATTCCTAATTAGCACAATGCCAAACTTGTTGTTTTAGGTTTGGACTCTTCATAATCTGGCATAGTCGTTCCTTCTTCTCCCCCTCATCTCTATATTGAACCTTAGTTCCATTAGTCAATTTCTTTACTTCCTTATGTTCCAGGTACTGTTGAAGGCACTGGAAAATTGATGGTGAGCAGAATAAACATGGTCTCTACCATCATGAAGCCTGTGTTGTCAGTTGGAATTGGAATAATTATACAGATATTCAGTTACAAAATGAGGTAAATACGATGAAGGCAAGAGATGACAGAGGCTCAGTCTTGGGAAGTAGCAATAGAGATCAAGGAGCAGATAGAGATGATAACTTTTCCAGGAGATAGTATCAACAGAATCTGGTAATTGAATATCAGGGTTGAGTGTAAAAGAGAGGTATTGGGAAGGGCTCCTGGATTGCTTGTCACAGCTGACCAATGAGCCATTCATTGAAAAGTCATCTTTGGAAGAGAACACAGCTTGAGGGAGATGGATAATGAGTTCAGTTCAGTCCATGTTGAATTTGAGTGCTTAGGTCATGTCTGCTTTTCCTGCAGGAATCCTGAATATTCTACCCTTTGCTAATTAGAATTCTAACTCCTATGGAGTAAATAATGTTCGCAAGTTCATATGCTTTAAGCTAATACTTATAACTTAGAAAGTAGTTCAGTACTTCTAGTGCTTCCCATTGGCACTTCATGCGACACTGTCTAGTTCTCTAATTGCTATATGTGCATTCTAAGTTAGAACATAAAATCTGTGTGGGCACAAAATATGTGATCACTCTTTATTTATACAACTGATAACACTTGGAAGAGCATGATGTTATATAGTAATACATATTTGGATTCCCAGTGTCACTAGGTGATTTTCTTGAGACACAGCCTAATTTCTTATGAGTTGATTAATCTACAAAGATTCATTTGGTAACAAGTGTCTTCCAGGGCAATAGAAATGAGTGAGTTTTTTGACATAAAGTGAATTATATACTTTGACATACTAGTGGAATATGTTCCCTGTATAGAACTTCTTTCTAATTGAAGTTGTGAAGCCTCTCCCACTTACCATGTTGAATAGTATTTAACTGAACTGCAAGTAAAACACAAGGATGGTGAATGCTTAGGAGTTTTCCCATCTCAAAATATGCTTTTTGTGAGCTTTTTTCTTTAATATGTTATAAGACATCATCTAAATTTGTGTCTGTAACAGAATTTGATAGTGCTCTTCATACTTGAAATTGGCCTCAGAGATTTCAGCTTTGGAAAGTTAGGATTTTATTTTCCCAGCTGTTTAAATGTAATATATTTGAAGACAGAGGCACTGTCCTGTAAGTTTATAGCCTAAATAAATCTATTTTAAAGGTGTGCTGGTCCGAGGCCAGGTGGCATAATGGGATGACATATGAGCTATTCACATTTGAAGACCTGGCACTAAATTCATCTCAGGATGCCAGGAAAATGACTTTAGAGGTGTCAATTTGCTGGACTCCTTGGTGGGCATCTGAGAACATCACAGAACCTTTGTAAAGTCTAACATAATGTATCCTCTGTAAATTATATTGCCACGTTAGCCGCCTAAGGTACAAAAGGGCAATTTGAATGACTTCAGTAGGCATTCCAAAATCTTGTTTTAATAAGTAATGAGAAATACAAGCCTGTCTAAAAGAAGACTGGCCTAATCTAAAGGTTGTATGTGGGACTGGGAATGGAAACTTAAGCTTTTCTGTTCCTCCAATGTTTATCTGGCTCATCAATTATTTAGCAAATATTTACTTAAGCCCCTTTTTCTGAGCCTTTATCATTTTAGGCATGGATTTTATAGCAAGACCAGTTACCTTTCTTCTCCCTGGCTTCAGGTCTCCTACAAATGCCAATAATAATATTTCAAAGAAGTGTTGTAAAAAACTTTGTAGTACTCAAAAAAAAAAAATTGCCACAACTCTGTCTTGAATACTTGTAAAATTATCTCTCAATAATCCCAGGGTGCTTAATTGGACTGCTTATCGGAAGATCTTTTACTTTTTTTCATTTTCATTTGCCAAGAATGTCTAGTAATTATACTCAGTTTCCATTTGAGTACCTTTTTGAATTACTTAAAAGGCCATCATCATTAATTCATATTTAATACCTGAATCTAAGATTTCTTTCCTGTAGTAACATATTGTATGCTAGCCAGAAGCATCACTTAATTTGAGAAAGCATAAAATGCTCAAAGGTACCAGTCAGACTTTGATTTTTATTGTGAAAATATATTTCAATAACTCTCAGACTTAGTCTCTATTAACTTGACCTTTTTAGTTCCTTTCCTTTTGCATGGAGCATCAGCCCCTTGCACAAATGGTCTGGCTAATGATCTGTTTAGAGGAGGCTCCACCCAGGAAAGCAGTGATGATGGACCATGACAGCAGAGGAAGGGTGGTCTTGAGCAAAGTATGTCCTCTTTCTCAACCCAAGGGGGGATTTCAGTCTGAAACAAGCTGCACATGGATCTGTGGCATTTCTAAGGAGCTGGTCCAAGTTGGTAGTACTCCAGGTTGCTTCCAGCATCTCTTCTTTCCACAGATCCTACAGTTGGCTTCATGGAGGGCAAGATACCGGAAGACAGGCAGATGGTTTTTTTATTCAACTTCTCTGAACCTCCGTTTCTTTTTCTTTATCTCTCACTGTTAGGATCACAGGATCCTTCTCTCAGTGAGAGTCTGCGATGCAATCCTCTACCCACAATAGTCCTAGTTCTAGGTTATACCCTGCGGCCCTGCTGATTGCTTGGGCAGAGCCCTTTGATGCCTCATGAAGTCCGTTCATAAATGTGAGGAGAATTGGGAAAAAATTGTACTTGCTTAATGGAAGAGGTGGTTTCAGGAAAAAATAGACTAATCATTATCTCCTGGGGTTAAAAATTCATGTATTTTAGAAATTTTTATTAAGTATCTACTAGAGTTTGTGTATGTAGTCATGAACGAAATAGACAACGACTCTGCCCTAATAAAACATCCATCCTTGTGAGGAAGACAATACACAAACAACAAAAAAGATATTTGCAAGTATTTGTTAAGTAATCTGAAGACCATAAACAGAGTAGTGTGATAAAGGGTAACTGGCAGAGGGAGGAGTCATCTGAAGTGAGGCTGTAAACATGGGAAGGATCCAGGTGTATGAAGGTGTCTGTGGTGGTGTTGGGAGTGAGAGCAGGGGGAGCAGGAGACATCCAGAAGTGGGAACAGGAAATGTAAAGGATTCAAAGAAAGTAGGAAAGAAGATCAGGGTGACTGGGGAGAATGACAAGATAAGGGGCTGGTAAAGCCGGCAGGGGCCAGATCATAGAGGAGGCCTTGCTCAAAGTTTAGGCTTTACTATGAATGACCATTCTTGGAATAGGACGTTAATTTATAAACCTTTTATCTCTTAGACCAAATGAAAGGTGGCGGTCCTAACCTTGAAAAGCCAACCTGCATTCTTAAATTGGAATAATTGTGAGATGTCAGCAGCATGTTGAAAAAGCACTTTATTGTATTCAAAGGCCTGAGACCACTAAGTTCTCAGGCGTTTATTACTTGAGAGTGGGGGAGTAGAAAAGTTTAAAAGGCTGTAGCAATAACATTTGAGAAAATGAATAATTTAAAGTGAATGAAATCATGAATAATAAATTGTAAAAAAAAGACTCCTCACTTGTGATTAGAGATTCATAATTTTCATTTTACAACAAAATATAGTTGGCTGCCATGCATTCCTGACTTACTTCATCTAAGTACAATTAGGCCTAACACATTAGTGCCTTGATGTGCAGACTTATGGCTGGCTTCTTGTGTCAAAACCATTAAATTTTAATGTATTCAGCTTAAACATAAGTGGTCACAGATGATTCATAACCCTGCTCCCTGCTTTTGGTGAAAATGATCGTCAGCAAGAGAATTGTCCCCAATGGCCACACTTATCTTCGTAGTTGATTTCCTAAACATTTTTGTGTCTGTAGGAGACCAGGAATAAACATTGCATAGCTGATGGGTAAAGCACAATGATAATTGCTCTAAAACCACAAGATATTTAATGATGATAAAGTAGAACTCTGTAACTCTTGCCATTTTCTTTTTTAATTCCTGATGTCAGGAGGGTATAAGTGGTATAAGCTGCTCTTTAAGAATGGAGCTAGCCAATCATGAGGTTGTTTTGTTTTGTTTTGTTTTTCTTTAAGAAATAAATGCCAAGAGTTGCCCACAGTTTTATGACCTCATCATTTAGCTATTGGGTGTAGAAGCAGGATGAGTGAGCAGGCTTGCCCTACTGCAGCTTTAGACAGCAGCTTAACCCAGTAAAAATAGGACTGTGGCTTGGGCGTTTGAGACTTCCACCCTGCTAATTATCTGAATGCTCGCCTGACCCAGCCACTATACAGGTACTGAGAAATCTCAGCCCACTATGCTACTAGATGTATACTTATCTTGTGCAACCTGTGTAGACGCACATGATCCGACCCTATCCCTCTAGAGTTTGAAGTTCTGATTGCCTTCACAATAAACTCCCAGTTATATGCCATGGTTCATGAGTCCATTCCTGATCTGGCTTCTGTGTGTCTAGCTCCTTGCCTTGCATTTTCCACTAGCAATGTATGCAGCTACCATTCTGACCTATCCACAGCTCCCAGGAAGAAGCATGTTCTCTCTTGTCCCTGGGTCTCCCTCGTCCCCAGGCATGTAGCTCCTCTACCTAGGATTCCCATCGTGCCTACTCCAGTCAGCTGACTTCTGTGGTCTTTTGCAACTCAGATATTGTCTGAGACCATTCTTGCCTCCACATTCCTGGTATCCCTGCCTGCCTGGGTCCTGTCTTTTTCCTCTTTTGTGCTTGCTTACCCTAGATGGGATTGGTATTATAATAGAGATCAATATGCCCTACCCAACCCTGCTGTGGGCTCCTTGAGGACAGATGTTTTCTTTGTGCTCTTGGTACTCCTGGCTGTTAGCACAGACTCTGCACACAGTAGGCTTTCTGTGCTGGATGGATTGGTGTCTGCACTATGTTTTCTGGCCCTGAAATGATAGAGAACAGTGGGCTCCTCTCCAAACCAGTCTAGATATCATACTAGATTATTCTTGGTAGTAACAAGATAAGCAAACCTCAGTCTCCTCATTGCATTACAAACAATTTGCTTCCCTTTCTAAATGAAGACATTTTTACAATCCCTTTACTTAATGAAGGAACATGGTCCAAACTTGCTGTACCCTGTAAAATCCGCATGAGACTCATTCATGAGCTATTATGAGATTAGCCACACCCGGGTGTAGGCTTTGGTTCAGGTGCTCTGAGAATTGCTTTGATCAAAGCAGGGTCAAAATAAGAGTGCGGCTGCTGGCTTCCTGTCCCTGGTCACTGTCACTTCAGTGGACAGCTGCACCCCTGAGTGGCCTGTCTCATTACAGAAACACAATAGCGTTTTAGGACTGGAGGATAAATCTAAAAGGCTCCATTCTAATACTCTAGGCCGTTCTGTGTCTAAGACGACCCCCAGAAAGATAGATGTTTATTCTTAAGCATCTCCAGGGATAGAGGCTTCCACAGCCCTCTCAATTATGTATTCCATTAGCTCATCAGCCTTCTCATCAGGAAGGTTTTCTCCCTTAATGTCTAACTTTAATCCCTCCTGTTGCAATTTAAACTCATTTCCTTTCATCTTGGCTTCGGTGGAAATAAACAAAAAAACTCTGCAGCACCCACCTACACTATTTTTAAATGAAGATGCTGAACTTCCTCCTGGCAGCTTTCTCTTTGTGGTGGTAAATGGACCCAGTTCTCCCATTTCCTCCTTTTACCATTTCTTGGAAACTCTTCCTTTTAAAACCTTCATTGCTTTTACTGCAGCAGATCAAGGACTGTGCATTTCAGTTCTGTCATCTGTCATTTAATCCTGCAGTTACCTTTTCAACCTACCAATCTGTATAACCTTAGTAAGCCACATAACACATTGAAAAAGAATCAATGGACACTGTTGTCAAGTGCTTTAGAGTTGTAGAGTTCTTTCTCTTTCCAAGTGATCTACTATTGTTGTCCAGTACCCTCGTTGCCCTCATTTCCATGCGTCAAGGTGAAATGTTTCTTCTGTCCATTTCTTGCTTCTTCATACATAAGTGTCATGCAGCCACAACTATAGTGTTTCTGGGTCCTAGGTCTGCTCACTACCCTGCCAGGTAGCTCAGGGGATGGAGGGAGAAGGAAAGGGAACAATATTCTTTTCCTCTTGCCTTTCCCAGATCTTAGAGGCAATAGCCAGTAGAGTTGGCAGAAGCTATAAATTCCCAGCTCATGGAACACTGATCTTTTTGGGAATCTGAGATAAGGACTTGGGAATAATATGAAAAGGAAGATGAGCTGCAAAATAAAAATACAACTGTGTTCGCCCCCTTAAAAATAGGAGTTTCTCAGGGCTGCCTGGCTGGCTTATTCAGAAGAGCTTGCAACTCTTGATCTTGGAGTCATGAATTCGAGCCCTACATGGGGTGTAGAGATGACTTAAATAAAACTTAAAAAATAGGAACTTCTCCCTAAAAATTGGAAAGAAGATAATGATAGGTGTGAATGCGGATTTAGTTGAATTAAACAGTAAGAGAGAAAAGGAAGCACAGCAGGAAGAAAACACAGATGTGATCAAGTATGAAGAAGAAGAAAATGCTTTAATTTGTGATCCTCAGATAGGAAAATACCATGGTAAGATTCCTTAGCAAAATTTAAAAAAACAGTAAGCATAAGATTCCGGAATAAGAACAGTGACTCAAATTTGTAAAATAAACATGACAAGATTTTCTGTTGATGGCTACGTAACCTATGCTGTTAATCTAGTAACTCCACATAGATATGTTAACAGCAACTGCCTCTACTTTGTGGAAAGATAGGTGTTATTAATTTGATCCCTTAATAATTCAGCATAGTCTGACCCTTCAGGAATAATCTTTGACTGTAAATGGAATTGTCATTGAAATTAGTGTAGCTTCAGAGTAACATCAAATTCAAAGTTAAGAGTATAAGGAGCATTATGTTCTCTTTTATTCATTGAAGATTTTTATTCATACTCTGAATAAAAGTATACTCATATTCATTCATATACAGAATACTCTGTCTTCTGTATAGCAGTGCCATAGAGGGCATTTTAAGGAACATCAAGTTAGCCCTTAAATTACCCTTGAAAATCAAAGGAAGAAATTGATGTGCATGGCTAGTGGACTGATTATTAAGTCTCTGTAGTATGCAATAGAGGATAACAAACATTAGTAAGCACATTTTGAGGATTCCTTAAGGAGGAATTTCTTGTTAAATGTGCATGTCTGTCACCTAGGACTATTTAAAATTAACTATAACTAATCAGAAGGAAATGAAATATGTATTTCTCTTGCTTCTACAGAAAGGTACCATTTGACTAAAGTTTCATTCTGCAGACAGGGCAGAATGCCATCTTCCCCCTAAATTAAATTAATTGGCTTCTGCTAAATCAAGTGCATGCCCCATTGCATGGCACAACCCTTAAGCCTCAAATAAACCTGAAAAGTCTAAGATACAAAAACTTAAAAAGCCTGAGGTCTTGGAAGCTTAGTGATAGGGACCCTAGAAATGAGAAGGAGACATTCTTAATATTTTTTATACAACCAAAAATATGCCCATTTTGATGACATAGTTGGTGCAATGGAGAGCATGAATACAGCGTAATTATTATCAGGAAGTGTATTTTCTGACTTACTCACCTTGCTAAGGCCTAGACAACTGCACTGAGTCTTAGGGGAGTGTAAGTTAGAAATAGTGTCAAAATGGTGCTCCAGATGTGTTGTGTATCATCTCGAATATCAAAATGGCAACTTCAGATCAATAATTAAGTAAATAATTTGCAAAATAATATATAGGTTCTCGCCTAGATTTCGGCTTCCAGATTTTAAAACATCTATGCATTTCACTTCAACTTTAAACCAGGGTCAGACTCCTGAAACCTGAGATCTAAAAATGGGCTTGTTGTTAGGATCAGTAATAACTGTTCATTTTAATTCTATTCTCACCAATGACTATCATCCTTTTAAAAGACTGCTTTTAGAAGAATTTACAATCCCCACAAACACAGGAGGTAAAGTCTATGGAGAAAAAAGTCATTCTGTTTGAACCACTTCTGACATTATTCTGATCTGAAGTCAAAACATTGATTAGGAAATTGAATTTTAGTAACTTTTTTTACGGCCCATTTTACAATTACCCTCTATCTTAGAAAGGAGACAGTCTAGTGTTTTTGCCTCCAAAGAAATGGTGTGTATTTTTGGCTTATCTGGCACTTTAAAAACAACTTTTTATTTTAGTCTGGTGTAAAATTCATTCTCATGTGAGTAACTCAATCCTCTATGCCTATTGAGTTGCACGTACTGGTCAGTTTAGCTGCACTGCAAACTGTAAATGATGGTGAAGGGAAGGAATGTCTGAGTAGGAGTGCAATATAATATCTGTGCCAATCTACATTCAGTGCTAAAGCATGAGATGAGTCATGAAATGTGAAGTGAGAGCTTCTTTGAACAGTGTTTACGGTGGGCTTTATTGTATGATTGGAGTATTTGAGAAGGAAGCTAGGTTAAAACTTCAGGTCTCAGTATGTTGCTGCCAATAAGACCAAATACTTACTGGAACTTATGCTTTATTCATTTTAGCTTTGAAAGATTTTTTAAAAATCTTGCCTGGAATTCCATCAATTTAAAAAATAGATTTCATTATACTACTGTGTCTTGCTTTAAAGATAAGGATTGTCTTCTTTTAGGCTGTCTCCTCTTTTGCTTCATTGGCAAATGAGGGAGAGAGAGAAAGAGAGAGAGAGATGGGGAAAGGGGAAGAGAGAGATCTTTTTTGTTTGCATCCTGGCTACATTATAGTGTAACTTATCTGCTATGGATCTCTTCTTACACTATCCACTCTATGCTCCTCTCTCACCATATTTGTAACTCTTACCTATAACACCTCCTGCATTTTAATTTTGGAAGGCATTTTAATATAAGGCAAGAAATATGTAATTAGTTGGAGGTGATGTGTTGTGTTTTTTGAACATGATATATTGAGGCAGGTCAATATGGATTTGTATTCTAGTCTAACACTTGCCATGTGATTTTTTTTTTCCTTTCTTTTTTATTGAATTATAATTGACAAACAATATTATATTAGCTTCAGGTGTACAAGACAGTGATTCAATTATTTTATATATTACAGAATCCTTATCATGATAGGTCATCTGTCCCCATAGAAAGTTATTATAATATTACTGACTATATTTCTTATGCTGTACATTATATCCCCTGACTTATTTTTTTAGTTTTAATTTTTTTTAAAGATTTATTTATTCATTTGAGAGAGCAAGTGAGCAGGAGGAAGAGGGAGAGAGAATCTGAAGCAGACTCCACATTGAGAATAGAGCCCGATGCGGGGCTTGATCCATGACAGAGATCATGACCTGAGCTGAAACCAAGAGTAGGATGCTTAACTGACTGAGCTACCCAAGTGCCCCAAGTGACTTATTTTATAACTGGAAGTTTGTACCTCTTAATCCCCTTCACTTATTTCTCCCATCTCACCACCCTCCTCTCCTCTAATAAGCAACAGTTTGTTATGAGCCTGTTTCTGTTTTGTTTTGTTTCTTTATATGTTTTGTTTTTTTTTTTCAGACTGGCCTTGTGATTTTTGAGCAAGTAATTTGACCCTTCTGGGTCTCTGTCTCCTCAACTGATGCAATAATAGCATTGTGAAGACTGATTGTGATAAAGCAAGGAACACAGCGTAGGACCTGCCCCATAGGAAACACTCAATTTATGTTGATTTTTTGTTTTATTATGATTATTATGATGGAAAATGATTTATTCCTTTTTGCGTCAGATGTTCTAAAACTGCCATGGAAGATTACATAAAGAAATTCTTGGCTGTTACTTTAAAGCTCTGATCAATTTCTTCTGGAAAAGAGGTGAAAATGTAATGTGTGCTCATTCTATGATGAGAATAACAATCTCACAAATATTTCTGTGTTGCCTTACCAGGCATTTGAGATTGAAAGCAGATCCAGCCTGTTTCTCCAAAAACTGAACTCATTGCTGGGAGATAATCTCTCTTTTTGAGGTAAAGAATGATTTGTACTAATTTTTTAGAACTAACACTTCAGAATCTCTGGCTGTGAAACTGCAGTATAGATATAATATCAAAAGGAAATATTTGCAAAGTGTGATGGGTGAGGCTATGTGGGCAAGTGGAAGTAGCTTAAAGGTTGGTATTGGATGAACCTAATTAAGTCCAGATTCTGCCTAGTCATTGTAGATCATTTGCACCAGTGTCATTTCTAAAATGATGCTTATAATGCCTAATTCACAATGGTACTGAAATATTAAAAAAAAAAAATACAGTAGATGAACCTTGTATCTGTTTCAGTGTAGATGCTCAGTAAATCCTCTTGTCCTCTGTCCCACCTGTATTTGAGGTAGTTCAACATGGAACTACTGACTTGGCCTGCTTTCTAAGTCCTCTGACTGAGCCTTTGTGTCTGACCCACTACTGTGTTTGCCTATGGGTGTGAGGAAGTCTGGTCCTATCATAGAAGTTGCCTGGTAGAGTTGCAGGAAAATGTGACTTAAAGAGAAATAAAGTAGTACCTATTTACTGACTAAAACATTAGGGAGCTGGCAGGAAATGCATCAGCGCTAACTGAGGACTTCTTCCTTAGTGGTCATGTACTCAGTGGAAGGATGTTACTTAACACTTGATTTTCTTCTGTTCTTTCTCTTGATCCCCTGTCTTTTTTGTTTTTCTCATGACACATGAAGATAGCAGAGATTATTTTAAATTCTATATTTAGTTCAAAGCTCCCAGGTTGTGAGTATTCTCTTGCCATTGAAGGAGAAAGACCACACATGTCATCACTTAAGTTTTAACAGCCTGTCTTCAGGGCTGACATGGAGACTTTCATAGCAGTCTGTATCCATGTAGGGTCAAAAGCAGAGTCCAGATCAATACAAAGCATTAAGGCTATCAGTTCCCCAGATGAGGTATCTGTTTTAAGTATGACAGTATAAACTATAGCTATAAATAAATCAGAATACTTCCTAGACAGCAGCTACAGAGTATTTGTTTATACAGGTACAAGGTGGGAAGTGGAAGTGACTGTGTCCCAGATCTGATTTGGATCACTTATTTATTGTTGGAAAAAAACACAGGGAGTGTGGTCTGCAGATAACATCTGGACCAGTTTTATCTCCAAGTGTCTATTTAGGTTTGTTTCCTTTAGATATAGATTCTGTTGATTTCTGCCTTATGGGTCACAGACTCCACTTTATGCTTCACACATTCGCATATATATAGACATAATTTTGATACATACTAAGGAGAAAGCTTGGTTCTCATTTTTGTTAAGATGTTGGCATAATGTTAGGTTGGTGATCAAGAAATGCTATAGATAAGCAGTAATGTTTTTTGAAAAAGATATCTGTACTTTTATGACTTTTGAAAGATCTCACATTGCTATATATATGTATGTATGTGTCTGTGTACTATACATCTATAATCTATAATACATACAGAATATGTACCTATAAGATAGGTTATATTATATATTATACATATTATGAAATATATGTATTTTTATATATCACATTATAAATTATCCATATTAAGAAATACAAATATATTTCTTAATTCTCATGGTAAATTATTTCCTGGAAGAGTAAATTTTGAGAATATCTTAGCTTTAAATTTCCCATTAAATGAAGAAAACCAAACGTTTCTTTTTTTCTTTCTTTCTTTTTTTTTAAGAGAAAGAGAGAGTGTGTGCACATGTGTGTGAGCAGGGGTGGGAAGAGCAGAGAGAGAATCTTAAGCAGACTCCACGTGCAGGGCAGAACGCTTCCTGCCCCTCCCCCCAAGGGGCTTGATCTCACAACCCTGAGATCATGACCCGAACTGAAATCAAGAGTCAGATGCTTAACTGACTGAGCCACCCAGGCACCCCAAGAACCAAGCATTTCTAATAAGGACCTTCTGATCTAAAAATTAAAGAGGACTTGCTCTATTTTTTCATTTGTTTGTTTCACTTGATCTTAGCCAAAAGGCCGAGAAGCGATCATTTGTTTGTTTCAAAGTAGTATCTATGATTTGGAAGGTAGAGAGAAAAGAATTAGTGCCTTTCAAATTTAAACTCTTGTTTGCTATTTTTATAGCTCTGGTTATTATCAGAGTGCTATCTTTTTCTTTTCTAACAAGGTGAATTAGTGAGTCATTACTATATATATACACAGTACATTTTTGCCAAAAAGTTATAAAATACATATGTTATTAATATAAAGACAAAACTTTCAAATGAAAGATTCTAAATTGGCTTAAAATTTCATTGAAGAAGAATGTACATTGAGAAATTAGAGACACATTTTCCCAAAGAAAATTATAAGAACAAATATATTAGACCTTCTATGTTGAGAGTATGAACAGCTATGATTCAAGAACATAAGAAAATAACCATATGAGGAACTAAAGTTGCCCAGGTCATATGTTCCTTCCAGGGGTGGTTCAGTGGGATAGCAAAGACTATATAAGGAAAAAGAGGCAAGAATGGTACTCAGATTCTGTTCCCCTTCAGAATGGAAGCCTGATGTCATATTGAAGTAGATTCAATTAGATGTGTGTTACTTAAGGGATCCCAAAATTAGATCCAGTCAGTTCTCTATTAAGTACGTAGGGTGAGCCTACCTGAGACCCTATCTTTATGCTTCTCTTTCCATCTGATGATGCAGTGTTATTTATTGAGACTGAAAATATATCAATTCATTCATTTTCCCAGCAGCATTCAAACTCAGCAGAGTCTCTTCCTTCTTCTATACATTTAATATTACACATATTTCCTTGGATCCCAGGACTCTTGATAGCGGTTGACATTTCTTTCTCTTTCTTTCAAAGTCAAACTTTTCTGAAACCATCTCTCTTGTTAACTTTCTGGACCATGAACAGCATTTGGTGCCACTGACCATTCCTTCCTCATTGAAGTAATCTTCCCCTGATTCCGTGATCCTACTCTCTCCTGGTTGTCTCATCTCTTTGGCTGCACCTTCTCAGCCTCCTTTGTGGGCCTCTCTTCCTCTTCCTGGCCTGAAAAGTTGATACTCACTCAGGTTCTTTCCTTGGCTCTCTTCTTTTTTACTGGCTGATTTTAATTTCTGTCATTAGTCTTTCTGTATACTAATGACTTCCAGATTTGTATCCTCACTACTTCTCTCTCCCGAGCTCTAGGTTCATGTATCCAGCCACTTGGCCTTCTCCGCTTGAATGTGACGTATGCATCTTAAGCTCACATTTTCAGAAACTGAAGCCATCATCATCCACATCCCACCCTATCCCAAGCCCTCTCCTCTTTGTACTCCATATGTCAGATTAGTACTGTCCCCTGTTTAGTGCCCGAGCTAGTCACATTCATCCATAAAATCTCTTGTCTCAAGCCTTTGCTCTCTGTCATCACTGCCTCCAGCTTGTTCTGGGCTTCTGCTCTTGCTTCAGTTGTTTTGTTGCAGCAGCCTCTTCTCTTTTCTGCTAGTCTTCCTTCTTCAGTACATTTTCTACATTTCAGAACATGTAGGAAGAACCCCCTTGGCTTAAATCTTAACTTCAGTGGCTCCCATTGTTTCCAGGATTAAGTCCAAATTCCTCACCATGGTAGCAGGCCCTGCATCACCTCATGATCTCACATTGCCTTCTTTTCTACCTTTGCTTCCTATTTCATTACAGAAGCAAGCTGCATTTTCTCTTTACTATAAACATTTCATATGGTTCCCTCTTTGGAGTGACTGCCTCTTCCTACCTTACCACTTTTGTCTAGCCAGTTCCTAATTGACCTTCATATCTTGGCTTGCATGATATCTCTTCCAGAAGCTCCCACTGACATTCCCACTTCTTCCCACTCACCAAATCAAGGTTTTGTGTTTCCCCTATGTAGGCCTATAGCTTACCATATCATAGCACACACCCCAGTGTATTAGAATTCCTTTTAATTCTCAACTTTCACCTCTAGAGTGTAAGTTCCTTAAGGTTAAAGATGTTAAAACTTGTTAGTAGTTCCTAGAATATAGTGTATGCTTGAAAAGTATTTCTTGAATCAAGTGTAAAGTTGAATTACTGTGACTGTTCCTTACCGTTTCCATGGAGTTTTTACCAATGCCATCATTTATCATATCTTTCCTCAGTTTCAGAATCTCTCTCCTAATTTCATATGAGAACTTAACTTCAAAATATGTTGAACAGTATTGCACTGTTTATGAAAAGTAAAATGCAGTATAATATTACAGTAATATTCCCTTAGGTAAGAGGGAAGGAATATAAGAAAATATACTTGTGTCTGCTCATTTGTGCATAAGAAAACAGGAAGGATAAATAAAACACTAAAGAGATTGATTACCTATTGGAGTGAGTGATAAAGGGGGAAGTAATGGTAAATGGGAAGGAAGGGGGGACATGGGAATAGGATTGCAGGGAAGAGGAGGGAACAATTCTAAGAACATTTTTTAAAAAATATTTTTGGTTCCTGGAATCATCATAATCTTTTCCATATTCCTTCTCGGAAAATAGATGAATAAAACCAGGATGTGAGAGAACCCAAAATGTAATACAAAATGTAACAGTTAAGGGGTACCTGGGTGGCTCAGTCGGCTAAGCGTCTGCCTTCAGCTCAGGTCATGATCTCAGGGTCCTGGGATGGAGCCCTGCATCAGTCTCCCTGCTCAGCAGGGAGTCTGCTTCTCTCTCTGTCCCTCCCCCTGCCCCATGCTTGCTCACGCTCTTTCTCTCTGAAATAAATAAATAAAATCTTTAAAAAAAAAGTAACAGATGAGCCTAACTCTATTGTGAATTAATAATATATCCACACTGAAGAGGGTAGGAAAGAAAAGCACTAACCTGAATAATTTTAAAAAACAGTATTTTGGTTAGGAATTGTGAGACTGAGGACAAAAAAAGAAACTGTACACAAATGCAGTCATCAAACTAGTGAATCTCTCAAAGAGGTGTGGATTATCAATTCTGAAATTGCTTTGTGTATACTAAAATTAAAGAAGTTAAATAATAGAAGGGAGAACCCTGTGATTAGACTGAAATCACAAGTAGTAGTATGAACTCATGGCTTTATCTATATATAGACGTATATACAGATACCCAGCTGCAAAAATAGATATGTGTTTGTGTGTGTGCGCCCATGTGCGCATGGTTAGTATACATCATATTTCCTTGTTCTGTCTGCTGAGATGGCCTAGAATTGAAAACATACTAGCAAAGTGAGCATTCCTGGTGTCCAGGTTTTGGTTTGTAATTACTATCTTTAATAAAAGGAACAAGCCTAATTATATAGGTAATGCATGCTTATCTTTAAAAGTAGCTTTATGTTCTGCTTTTCTTCCTTTATCAAAAGTATTGTCCTGTGTCTAAAGAAGTATTTCTCAAGATTCAAAGTACATCTGAATGCAAGGGATTTTTACATTAAAAATAAACAGTAATAGCTCCTTCTACAAGACAAGAAATATATAAATCTTTATAACTTGAGCAAACTACAAGGGAACCAAAACTCCTTGAAGAAGTCATTGATTCTAGACTAAAGGTGGGAAAACATGAGATGAGCCTGGAGAATCCTACTGTGCCAGAAAGCCTGAAAGCCTGTTCAAAAGACAGAGAACCCAGCTTCAAGGAGCTCCCAGCAGTCAAAGCTGGAACAATTTCGATAGTACCGTATTATAACCCATAGAATTACATAAATATCCATGAATCCATATTGACCTAAGTAAATTATTGAATAAATAAATGAGTGAGAAGGGACAGAACTTCCTTCAGTAAAAATCCATTTAATAAGTGTAGAAGGAATGGGGATATGCAAAATCACCATTAGGCAAACACCACAATAATAATTATTATAGGTGAGCTCTACCACTGGATGCCAAAACTAGTAGGGGAAAGTTTGAGAAACAGGATATTTGCATAGTCTTAAAGTATCCCTCAATATGTTTATTAATTATAAAGAGAAAAATATTACTTAACAGCAGAGAAAACTAGTAGACATACCTTAACCAAATGATCATTGTCAATATCACTTGTAATAAGACTTATTAACGTCATATACCCCTGATATGAGGTGCTGAGAAGTACATAACCACCACTTCTGTGGTATTCTTAACGAAAGCACATGTTCCCATGAGGAAACAGCAAACAAAACAAAATTGAAAAATATTCCAGGAAATAACAGTACAACTTTAAAAGTGTCAAGGTCACAAGAGATTGAGGACTTCTCACCAATGAGAGGATACAAAGGAGATATAATGACTAAAAGCAATGTGGAATTCCAGATGGTGTCCTGGAAGAGAAAAGGTACATTTATGGAAAAACTGGTGAAATTTGAATAAAACCTGTAGGTTAACTAGTTAACAATATTATATCAGTGTTAGCTTCCTGGTTTTGATAATTGCACTGTGGTTATATAGGTGAAGAGTATGTGGGAACTCATACTATTTTTTCCTTGACTTTTTCTGTAAGCCTAAAATTGTTTAAAATAAAACTTTTTATGAATAAGAGCAACAAACACGTTCTAGAATTTCCTCTTAAAAACAAGCAAATACAAGCACTTTGGATAAAACTATTATGGTAAAGCTTATTTTTATCCCTCATCTCCCCTCTGGTAAGGGTGGTAATGAACAGTGAATAGTCATATGCAGATAGCCAAGGAGTAGAAAAAAGCAAGGTATGAGAGCATTAACTCCTAAATAACTGAAGGTTGGCTATGTAGTTGATTCCAATTTGCATGTACAAAGCTATTTGCACCTAGCTTGCCGGGTTTCATGCTAGCATCTGGCAGTGATGGTGTCCCTTGACTTCAGGCCACTCACTGGTAGAATATTAAAGCAGAAAGGGGCCTTGAACAGCTCCTCCATGGTGTGTGTGTGGTCCCAGGGCCCAAAGTCTTGCTTGCCCAGTGTCCCCTAGCTGTTTGGCAGCAAGCTATAGCTAAAGTCCAGGTCTCCAAATACCTGATCACATGCTCCTCCCACCTACAGCACATCATGTTTTCTTTTACGAGCATCAAACCCTCGCATGAAGTTGGAAAGCTTTTTTCAAATTGTAATGATAAGAAAAAGATGAATAACTTGTTTTTGAATTCTCATTAAGCTCCAGTTTTAGCTACAACCTTTGCCTCTTGTTTTGTATCAACCTTGTGTCAATGGTGTGCAGCAAATATCTATGTAGTGCTTCCTGTGTGTGCCAGATGCATTTCTAAACACATTATAAATATTAAAGCATGTACTCCTTATAGCACCCAGTGAGGCAGGCACAATTGCATATGAAGAAAACAAGGCCCAGCGAAGTGAAGGAATTCATTCAAAGACACATACTTCTTCAGAAGTCCAGTCTACCAATTGTATGATCAGGTCCTGGCAGCACAGGCAGGAGGATGTTTGCATGTATCTTTTTTATTTTCCTGCATCTTCGGTGACGGAGGCAGAGATCCTCTGGGACCACACAGGTAATCCTAGCAGTTTCTGGTAGAGGGAGCAGTAAGTATGTACTGGGAATCATGGGGAATACATACATACAGTTTTAGGAGGGTTTATATTTTGAAGGAGGTAGAAAGACTAAGAAGAAAATGTGAAAAGACATTTTTAAGCTATCTTTTCTTTCGGTAGTTGATTATTATTTTCAAATTTAAAATATGCAGCTGTTAAACTCCATTTTTTGAAGCTACAGCTTGGGTTTGCTTCTTATTCTTAATTAAGAGAAGTGATCTCTCTATTCGAAAGCGGGGTGCTTATCTGGCTTCTCCTGATGTGTAGCCTTATCTGACTTGAACAGGGCTGGCAATAGGTTGATTAGCGAGTGTTAAGTCCAGGACTTCAGGCTGGTAAATATTTGTCTTAAAAAAAAAAAAAAGAAACGATTTAAAAAGTAGATGTTCCAACCTCTTCCAAGTAAAGGAGGACAGAGAAAATTGATGCTGCATGCTCTCTTTTGGCTCAGTGTCCCTTTCGACTTTTTAGAAGGTAAGAGTGGTGCTCTCTGGGATTCAGTCACTATGAACAGTTCCTCAGTGTTCTGAAAACTTTATAGAAATGTCTGAGAAGGCTTAAAAGCTTGATTCTGCTATATCTTTGTCCTATCACTTTATTTTTGTTATCATTATTTATAATAAGTGTATTACTATAGTGGTTTCATATAAGTCATCAGTTTGATTTCCACATCAACACTGAAATAAGGAGGGAAGTTACCACCACTGAATGGAGAAAAGTAAGGCTTAGAGATTTCAAGCAATTTGCCCAGCATTGCACTACTACTCGTTCTACCCTATTATGCAGGATAGCTCCCAAACAGGATGTGTTGTGGAACCCAGAAATAACAATCATTGTTCAACTGTGGCCCAGTATGGAGCAAGACAGTGTCAGGGATGGCCTCTTTTTTCCCACAGGTAGTCAGTCATCTGCTTATGCTGGTCCTTTAAGACCAGTTTCGCATTTCTCTGCTTATTTCTCTTTTTTTGGTAGAGAACTCTGCTAAAAAATTGAAGCCTAGTTTTGGCATGTTCTGGAAGACAAGCCAGAAATCACATAGGAAGTAGAGCATGTTACCACTTACCTTGCACAATCTCTTATGCTGCAGCCTGCAACAAAATATTAACAGGGTATCAGGTAGGAATTTCTGTTTTTATGTTGCTTTGCCTTTTAGGAAGGACTCATCACAGCCATGTTCTGAGATTCATGAGCTGTTAAAATCTATCCCATATCAGTGTATAAATTTTCATATTTCCTACATCTGGGACAAAGGAAAATGGTATAGTCTTCCATCTGGATTCAGAATATACTTAGCAAAGAAAAAGCATATGCAAAAAGTAGTATGAAGCATTGGAGTAAAGCCTGAAGGAAGTGTGCATTAAACGTACCAGAACATGAAAATCCTCAATGTTCAAAAGAGACAATTGAGCCTAGCTTTAGGCCGCCGCCTTTTGTCGGCTCTGCTTTCCCACCAGTCTGCAGGGCCGTCTGTCTCTTCATATTCAGAAGGCTACAGCTCACTCTTTGGCCCAAAGTCCTAACAGCTTGAAAATCTTAGCTTTGGATATTTCTATTTGAAATCCCTAATAAAAGTGGGAAAATTTTGAGGGGCCATCCTTTTCAGTGTTTAGCTTGGAACTCATCCTGTCCTTCAGGGGCCTCCAAAGACTAACCACTTCATCCTCTGAAACACTTCATTATGAGCTGAAAAGGAGCCAGAACAACAGACCCTATTCTATCTGAGATGGAACAGGACAGTATGTTTGTCTTGTTCCCAATATTGCCAGGTCTTAGGGTCACCAAACCATTCACTATCTCAAGTTGGTCTTATTTATTTGTGTCATACAAGGGAAATTTATTTCCTAAATTGTTAAGAGTTTGAATATATTTATTACACTCTTTGGAAGCCTTGTCCTGAGGTACTGAGGTTTGTTTTCCATCAATTTGAGCCTCAAACTTAAAAGAGTTTCAACAGTGGCTGGGATATTACCTGTCATTTTAATGATCAGATGAAGAAATGTTGAATTATGAGATGACCTGGACAACAACCAGACTTCAGAACCCATTTCAATAGAGTGTCAGTGAGCTGCCCAGAACTCTTGATGGTAGTAAAAAAAAAAATAAAAAATAAAATGTCAGCCAAGCTTTTCAAGACAGATTAGAGAATTACCCAATTCCCTCAACCTCTTCACTCTATATCTAAGGCAAATGTTTGTTTAAAATTTTTAAACTAAGCAGTTTATGTTCAACTGGATGAATTTCATTAATTTGAACAATAACCAAAAAAGGTAGTCTGTAGTGTTTGTTCCGTAGCTGGTATATTCTTAATGAAGAACATTCTTTTGTTTGATAGTGCTTAAAATTGGAACACCATAAGTGCAGTGAAAAGTTTTATTTAATTGTCATGTGGTTTTAACTAATTGCTTTATGATAATAAAAATAATCGTCGCTAACATTTGTTGACTGTTTTTGTATTCCTGGCCTATCCTTATGTAGTTGTCTCATTTAGTCTTCTCAAAAATCCATAAGATAGGTTCTGTTGTTCCCCCACTTTATAGATGACAGAACAGAGGCTTCTGTTGTTTAGATGCCTCACCTAAGACCTACAGCTGTTGAGCCCCGGCTGAAGGCCCAGGAGTCTAACTCCAGCGCTGTGCTCTTATTAGTACATGGACAGTTTTCTGTTCTGACGCTCAGTTCATCCAGGTGGTATGGTCAGTTGATGACAGGTTTACTGGATGATCCCTTGAGAACAGAATGTGTTAATCGTGGAACAGTGCCTACCAGAGAGAGTGGAAGAAATTGACAATTTTTTAATGTGTGTATTTGGCATCTAAAAATTCAGTTGTAGGCACTTGAGAAGTTCATGGAAGTTGGGTAGAAATGAAGTTAGGTAGTAATCAAGAAGTAAGAGTGCTTATTTGGATGTGGAATGATTGCTATTCATTATGTTCCCAGATGAGACTTTGTTTTTCTTTTTTAAGTGATGGATACCCATATGCTGCTCATAAGAGATCAGAGAAAACATCAAAGAATCCTACAAGAGACTGAACCAAAGAGTGTCCTGGGAGATTGTTAAAGGATAATTCCACCAGGGGGAAATTTTTTACAGATAAAACTGTCTCTTCTAGAAATAGCTGAAAGGGATATAACAGAAATCATTCCAGTTCAGACATATATAGGGAGACGGATTCAGCCAGGATGCTAGGATAACTTCTCTTTTCCTCAGTTTTATAGGCTGGGAGTTTCCATGAATATCACTGAGATCCAAGATTCAGTAAGTTGGAGGGTTGAGAGGTTTCACCCCCTCTGCATTATAAACCACATCGTTTAGGACAGAACCTTTAGGAAAACTAAAGATTATTTTTTAACACTGGTGAGTAGCCATGCCAGATTGTTTCATACGACCAGCCATTGGCCACAGCCTTCAGAGAAAACGTTTTATCTACCATTTATTGAACGTTGTGTATCTGAGAAAGATCATTTCTTCAGTCCTAAAATGACCATTTGGGGCCAAGATATTTTGTACTCCATTTTGGGGAAAAGACTACCTATAAAGCACATTAGTTGCAAAAATAAATAGTGTTTTCGATAGAATTAAATGATGGTAGAGTAAGTTCTCACTGGCAAAGTAGAAGGTCATTTTATGTCCAAAATCTTTAATTTATTTCTATAAACATCATGCCTTGGCACATTAAGCCCATTTTCTTGTACATAAAAAGCTACTTTACCTCAGCCTTGCCTTGTTTCTGTAAAAACCGAGGTTTGTTTTATGGCCTGTCTAGCTGTATCTCTGCTTGACAAATAGACATTACATAAAGAACCAATTGTAACTTACTCAGAGACTTTGGCTAAATCTACTTACCTGAACAGCCCTTGGTAGTAACAAACAACGCCAAGCTGATAAATGACTGGTTTTGTTTTCATGAAAGTTAGGACAAGTATCACCTGCCAGGAGGGTTTATCTGGGAGTTTTAGGGCAGAGGCTCTTACTATTTCCAGAATGATGATAGTCACTAACATTTATATGATATTCTAACCTTTCCAAAATCATTCGTACAATCTCATTTTACCCTTACAGGGTTTTTAGATAATAAAAGCCATAATGTACGTAGTATATGCTATTTCAGTTTATTTTTCACTCACATGGATTTAAATGCATGCGTGCACACACACACACACGCACACACAATTTTCAGAAATATTTACTATCAATTTCTTAATAGATTAATGAACTCTTATTTTTACCTTTCCTTTTCTCTCTTTTTTGATATTCTCTGGACAGTTTTTCTTCCAGTTGTTTTACACATGTTCTGGCATCAGTGAGCCAGAGAGCCTTTGCTGAACATTGATGTTGTTTCTTCTTTCTTTTTCTTAAGATTTGATGTGAAATTGTGACTTGTCCTTTTTCTCCTTGGTTTTCCCCACCCATCCTCAACCCCTTTTTACCTTGTCAAATATTGATTAACCTAAGTCCTTGAGTCAAGTACAGTCCAGAGTCAGGAGTCAGGGAAGGAAGGCCTGTCGGACATTTGAGTGGGTTTTGGGAAATCAAGTAGGAGTTTAAGACAACAGGAGGGGAAGGCATTCCCATCACAAAAGCATAGCAGTGCGATACAGTGGGATGAGCCCAGGAATCTGTGTAGACAAGTGGGGCTGTGGTAAGAGGTAGTACCCATTAGGGGAGGCTGGGAAGAAGCTAACATAAAGGCCAGACCAGGCCAGATGGTGAGAGCTTCAGCCTTTATCCTGAAAAACTAAGTGGAGCCATTACAGGCTTTTAAATAGAAGGGGGATGCGGCCCCTTTCCTCTTTTCATATTTATACCTTGTTTCTACAAAACTGATATATTTTTTACAAGTCTGATGCATGATCCACATTTCTGGACACCTTTGTTCCTTTAATTCTGTTTCCACCCACCTGCTGCTACTCATTTCAATTTCATTCAATTCAGTAAACATTTAGTATGGGACACCTTGAAGCTTTCAGGAGCTGATGTGGCACATTACATGTTTACATGGATTTAAAAAGAATGTGGGGATTTGGGCAAGCAAATACTTTTCAGAATTTAAACTCAGCACACATCCTTCCTATCCATGTGTTGCCTTGTTGAATGGTTCCTGTTATGACTGCTGCATTGTGTCTGTGCTGTTGGCGGGAACTCCATACCTCACCTGTTCATGCCTGCTGCCATAGATTCCACCCCTTGGAGCAGAACTGCCAGACCAGGTCTTTAGCAAAATGGTGCTTGTCCCTCCCACCCTCCTTATTTTATTTTAAAAATTATCTTAGATATATCCTCTAGCATCATTCTGCTGGCATCTACAGTTTGACCTGCTTGTCAGTAAAAACAGAAATCTATGTTTTCCTCAGACTATCCTCATCAGTTTTGTAGAACTCAAAAGGGACCTGCAGACCCACCGGTAAGGAAATACCCTTTTTGGCTACTTCGTGACATACCTTATATGAAAGCACTCAGGGGGCACCTGGGTGGCTCTCAGTGGGTTAAAGCCTCTGCCTTCAGCTCAGGTCATGATCTCAAGGTCCTGGGATTGAGCCCCTTACTGGGCTCTCTGCTCAGCGGGGAGCCTGCTTCCCCCTCTCTTTCTCTGCCTGCCTCTCTGCCTACTTGTGATCTCTCTCTCTGTCAAATAAATAAATAAAATCTAAAAAAAAAAAAAAGAAAGCATTCAGCACAGGGTCTGACAAGTGGTAGATGCTCAGTGCTGACTTCTTTTCCTCCCTGTCTCCTTTTTGTTTTGTTTTGTTTTTTGTTTTGGTCTGATATTGTGGTATCAGCCCACATCTGACGGTAGTTGGTAGGTAGATAGGCAGGTAGATAGATCTGTCCGTCCGTCCATCCATCCTTGGTCCTTAACTCCCTCTTTATATAGAGTTCTCTCCTTTGATCCTTGATACTCAGTTTCTCTAATTTTCTTATGCATATACTTTGTTTTTATTTATTGGATAATTGTATACTGAAAACCATTGTTGTTCCAGTGACTGTGCTTAATCTTGGGATATACAAGCCCGAGTAAGATATAATCCTCAGAGTCTGGTGCAGGAGATGCATAAATAAAGATGCCAAGTCATATGTGAAAGTGCTCTCATAAGGATTTTATAGGAAATATATAGGGGTTTGAGAGCTAGGGCCTGATTCTGGGCTTGGGGCAGGAGGAAATTTTACAGATAAGATGGCTTGGAGAGGCCATATGCTAAGAACATGGACCTAGAGCCACATTTTTGCTTGGGTTTGTATCATAGTGCCATCTAGCTAACTGTGTGACCTTGAGTTAGTGATTTAACCCCTATATTCCTCAGTTTTCTTCTCTGTACAGGGGAAGTTATAAAAGCATTACCTCATAGGGTTGTTAGCAGTATTAAATGTTGTTATATATAACTTAGAATAATAAGTTCTTAAAAGTTCTTGATAGATGTTATCCACTATTATCATTATTATTATTCTTGATAGATGTTATCCACCATAATCTATACTTATTATCATAGTTAAGTATTATTATTCTTTAAACTGATCCATGAAGAACATGAATTTAAAGGAAATTAGAGGAGGACATTCCTGGCAGAGGACATAATTTAAATAAAAGAAAAAGGAGTGTGGAAAACCAGAGCTTGTTCAAGAAACTACCTGCAAGATCTTTAGAGTGAGGGGGTAACAGAAAGTGTATGGGTATTGTAACCCTGATTATTGGACATTTAGATAGTTTTATTTTTTAATTATTATAAATATTGCTGTGTCCAGTATCTATTTGAGGATATCGTACCCATCTTTTTGATTGTTGCCTTAGAGCAAAGACCTAGAATTGAAGAACCTGTTTCTGTTTTTGTCTTGCTCTCCAGGAATTTCTTCTTGATTTAAAAGTTCAACAGTAACTTTTTGGTGCCTCCTTGACATCAGTGATTATCATTCCTTTTCATCTTTGTTGTTACCAAAATGAAAACTGGAATTTTAAGTGTATATCTGTGGCTATTAAGAAGGTTGCATTTAAAAAATATTTGTAGCCATTTTTTGGTAATTTTATAATAATTTGCATTATTCCTATTATGTATTAGCCTTTTATATTTTTCCTTCTGTGAATTACTTCTTCATGCTTTCCTGTGTTTCTGTCAATCAGAATATCACTTTTTTTTTTTTTTTAAGATTTTATTTATTTATTTGACAGAGAGAGAGAGATCACAAGTAGGCAGAGATGCAGGCAGAGAGAGAGGGGGAAGCAGGCTCCCCGCTGAGCAGAGAGCCCGATGCGGGGCTCGATCCCAGGACCCTGAGATCATGACCTGAGCCGAAGGCAGAGGCTTTAACCCACTGAGCCACCCAGGCGCCCCAGAATATCACTTTTTATTATTGATTGAAGAGTACTTTGTATCAAAAAGAAATTAACTCACTTTCTTTAATATATGTTACAAATATTTTTTCTGAGGTTTTAGTTTTGTTTTAAATTTAGTGTAAGGTAATTTGTTTGGATTTTTTGTTTTTAACCTGACTTCCTTTTGATAGCCAAATCTATTCGTTTTTTTCTCTACTGATTCCATTTATTTGTTTTTTTTCCTTACTTTTTCTTCATACATTTTTACCTTAAGCTCTTTTAACCATCTGAAATTTATTTGGTGTATCTACCTTTTGTTTTTTTCCCAATTTTGCCCCAATTCCAGCATAGTTTATTGGATAATACATTGTTTGCCACTAATTTGAAATATACTTGTAAAATATACTAAATATCTCAGATGCTATTCCATTTTCCTCTCCATCTATTCTGACACTGATAGCAATGTTATTTAATTGTCATAATGGTATAATAGCATTTATTTAAGTATTTGTTTGGTATCCTTTTGTGTTTTTGTTTATTTGCTTGTTTTTAAAGATTTTATTTGAGAGAGAGAGAATGATAGGGGGGAGAGGAAGAGAGAGAGAGAGAGAGAATCCCAAGCAGACTCCTCACTAAGTGTGGAGCCTGATTCTGGGCTTGATCTCACAATCCTGAGATCATGACCTGAGTCAAAACCAAGAGTCAGATGCTTAACTGACTGAGCCACCCAGGTGTCCCTGTTTGGTATGCTTTTGAGTATAATAATTCCTCTATTACATTTCTATCTGGATATTGTTAATGCAAAGGGAAATGATCAAATATATATTCTAAGAATATGAAATAAAGTCTATTTGAATAGGTGGAAGATTGTATGTATAGGTATATATATTTGATGTATTTATCTTATATATATATTACATATATACAGACACACATATATGTCTTCCACCTATTCAGATAGATTTTGTTTCATATTCTTGGAAATATTTAGGTACATAATTACATCACCCAGAAATTATCATTTACTCTTTTCTAATACATACATTCTTTTCCTTTTTTTCTTATTACATTGCCTTGAATTTCTAGAACCACGTCAAATAATATTAATGATATATGGGCCAAGATCCTCATCTTTATCTTGACTCATATCTTTATCTTACCCTGAATGTCTTTATCTGCTTTACTCATAAATTTGATGTTGCCTATGAATTTCAGATAGTTATTCCTAGCTCACTAGGTGTCTTCTTAAATCAGAAGTGCATGTTGAATATTATCCTCTGTTGAGATTCCTTTCTGATATATTGGTTTGAAGAATTACATTAATCGAATAATTTTGTATTCCTGTAATAAGTTTTTCTTTATTGTTGCTTTTTAAATATATCATTCTTAGTTTGATTTGCTGTCTTAATTGAGTTTTTTTTTTGTTTTGTTTTTGTTTTTCTGTGCGAGTTTGCACTCAGGGCTTTGTCTGAGTTTCCTAGCACAGTTCTGCTAAATTTGGAAAACAGATCTTCGTGTAAATGTTAAATGTTCTGCCACTGTCTAGCATCATGAGAAAGATAATTTATGATAATTTTAACCATTTTTCTTTATTTTTGTTGTAATTAAAATTTTTCATCTATGAACTCCTTTGACATTTCCCAACTTATGGAAGACTGATTTTGTGTTTTCCTCAGTGTAGTTGGAAAGGCATTATCTTCCACTTTACTATTTCACTTCTTTCTAATTGTAAATCCTATCTACTCTATTGAGGCACTTCCTCTCCTTTGTAATTATATTCTATAGAAGGATTCATTAACTCTGATTGCTTTTTCAGCAGTCTAAGGGTCTTTTAAAACTGTCTAAGAATCTGTTTTCACTGGTGGTTCTTTAAGTTACTTTTGTGCTGATTTCTTTTTTGCTGGGTTGAAATCTCAGCCATTTTCCCAAACTCTTTCACTTTTCTTTTGAGCAAGAGGTAGGGATGAGTGGGTTTTGAGGATAGAAGGTATACACCGTGATCCTATTTTGCCAGTCTAAAACTCTTACTCTTCAAACAATAATTCACAATCCCATTGTGTCTTTTCTTTCTGTCAGGGAGAAGCAAGATAATAGAATGGTTTAAGCCTTGGATTTTGGAGTCAGCATATAACAGCTTCTCTCACAATGTGTGTGACCTTGAACAAGTCAATTTTTAGAGCTTAGTTTCATCGCCTGTGAAATGAGATACTAATAACCACCATTTTAGGCTGCTGAAAATGAGCAACCATGTAAAGAAGTAACACTATGGCTAGCACATAATAAATACTCAAAAATGGTATTGATGTAATTATTATCCAACTATCATAAATAAGCCCCCTAATTCTTTCCCTTCATCATGGTCTTCTCTTTCATATTCCTGTACAAACATTGCATCCAGTTTTTCACCTGTTGGAAGCCACAGTCTGGATCTTTAGTCTTCTATACTATCTGAACTGCACGTTTCCACCTGGTACACTAGTACTGCTTTGAAGCCCCCTCAATTTCTGCCTTCTGTCTTTCTCTCCATACCACAGTGTGTTTTGGTGGAAAATGCCCATGGCATGGAAGACCCAGGTTCTCCTCCTAATGGGGTCATTGGCTCATTGTCTGACCTTGGGTCAGTCCCTCTTCATATTATTTATTATAATAAGTACCCATTATTAAGCATGATTTTGTCTCTGGTGCTTTATATAATAACGTATTTACTCGCCACAATCATTTGTTAGGAAGATGTTATTCCCATTTTGCATATGGGGAGATAGAGGTTCAAAAGTTTTAAGCAAGTTACTCTGGAGCTGGGTGGGTATTTTCCTTGGGTGTGGGGGCATAGAGTTTTAGCTACGCTATCACTCAGAGTTTTTGCGAGGACCAACGTTGAGTGAGATTATTTCAGACACTGTGGAATGTGATGCAAATCGAATGGTCCCATCAGCCTAGTGTATTCTCTTATTCCTTACATTCCTAAACATTCTGACATGTGGGTTGTACTGTGGGCTGACCATCCACATTCCCTTCTGCCTTTTGCACACCCTTAGTCTTCCTCCATCTCTCCCTCCCTTCCTTTCTTCCCCTGTGACATTCCCGCAGAGCTGCTCATCCCAGTGTCTCCCTTTTCTCAGCCAGAGAAGCTCCTCCCCTCCCTGATATTTTCTTGCCTTACCATCTATTCCTCTTCTGTGTGTGACACCATTTAAAAATTGTTTTCATAGCTTAATTGTAGGCAGATAGCTTCATGTTTCCCCTCTGTTTATAAAGGTGTGGTTTGAGAGAGGGCAGCGCAGGATGTATAGAAGGTAAGAAAGCAGAGAAAAGAAGGTGTTGGGCAGGGCCACTATGTTCCATCTTCAAAGGCAGTAGAGCTGGGGTTAGTCCAAGTTGTTTTACAATTGGAAGAGAGTCATAGTACCAAAGTTTGGATGAAACCTGGCTTTTTATTGCCAAAAAAGTGTAAGATGGAAATGGAGGTAAATATGAATAATTCACAGTAATGTTTAAACTTTGAGGATATTGCACCTTCTCTGGAATTAGAGATTTATATTAGTAAAGAGTTAGGGAGGAATTTGAAATGTTTAGGTTACCAGAGTGTAAAAAACATCATCCAGTTATTTAATCTTTCATTGGGCTTGCTTTTAAAAACACGTTTAGATTTGAAGTAGCCTGAGAAAAATAAACTGTTCCAGGCTATAACTTGATGCCCCAGTGGAAATAAGATGGATCCTTTTTTCATCGTTTTGAGAAATTTCTCAAGCGGACAGAAGTCTTTGTACCTTCCTTTGCAGTTCTTTCATCTACAGATGACTGTTATCAAGAACTAAAATTACAAGCGCCCCAGTACTTCTTTTTAACTTTAGCTTCTACACGAATTACTACTGAGATCGTATTTCCTTTCTGGGCTGGACATTTTGTTGTTGCACCTCCTCAGTCTCACAGATTCTCCATGTGTTATCATCCAGTAAGGTTCATTTCTTAAAGATGAGTATCAACTAAAGCAAGGAACTTTTTGAGAACCATTTCTGGTTCACAGAGGAATCAGGTGTGCTGGAGAGTAGGAAAAGAGTTTGTATACTACATTCTGCAGTAATTACTTTCCAACCACCCAGTGGGAAAGGCAGATAATATTATGTTAAAAATAGAATGAATTTTGGTTTCCATTGCTTCCTCCTAATCTCTTAGCCTAAATTCATTCATTTATGTCAACAAATAATTATTGTGTGTCTGCTGTGTGCCAGGCACTATTTGAGGGCTTGGGATATAGCAACGAACAAAGCGAAGATCTTTGCAGTTTTGGACCACTGAGTTCTAGCAGGGGGAGACGCTACGCACCAAGCATCATAAATAAGTAAATTATATCATGTTAGAAAATAGTAAGTTTTACTGTGGACTCTGATAAACAAACTGAGGGTTTTGGAGGGGAGGGGGTTGGGAGGTTGGGTGAGCCTGGTGGTGGGTATTGAGGAGGGCACATATTGAATGGAGCACTGGGTGTGGTGCATGAACACTGAAAAAATAAAATAAAAATTAAAATAAACAAACAAACAAATAAATAAATAAAATCTTAAAGAAAATAATAAGTTTTAGTGTTAAAAGGTGGTAAGTACTACGGAAAAAGAAAAGGAATGTCAGAAAGGGGGCAGCTGCAAGATTATGATTTTAAATTGGGTTGTAATGGTAGGCTTTGTTGAGGCAACTTTTGAACAAACACTTGAAGAAAACGAGGGATTTATCCATGCATAGATCAGAGGGATAACTGTTCCAAGTAAAGGGAATGGGCCTGGCATGTTCCTGGGACAGCAAGGAGACTAGTGAGGCAGAGGGGTCAGATCACGTACAGCCTTTTGCAGACTTATACTTTTTCTATGAAAGAAATGGGGAGTTCCACTTTGAGCAGAGGAATGATGCCATCTTATGTTTTAAAAGGATCCATGGCTGCTAGATTGAGAACGGACTGGTATGGAGCAGGGGGTCAAAGGTAGAAGTGGGCAGTCAGTTCAGTAGTTACTCAGTTAAGTACTTTAGCAATAATTCAGGTAAGAAATGATGGTGGATTGCATCAGAGTGATGGTATAGTGGTGGAGGTGGTGAGAAGTGGTCTGATTCTGGATATCTTTTAAATGCAAAGACAATAGAATTTAGTAACAGTGGCTGTGATGTATGAGAGGAAGAAAGGAGTCAAGAACAACCCCAAGAGTTTTGGCTGAGGCCACTGCAAGGATGGAGTTGAGATGAGAAAGGCTGTGGTAGAACAAGTTTGTAGGGAAAATCAGGGTACGGTTTAGGTTATGTTGAGTTTGAGATGCTGCTGTGTATCCAAGTGAAGAGAATGAGTACGTAGTTGGATGTATGAGTTTGAAGTTCAGGAGAGAAGTCTGGGCCGGCATTATAAACTTAGGGTTTGTCAGCATGAAAGTGGTATTTAAAGCCGGGAAGCTGGATAAGATCAGCAGGGGAGTGATTTTAAAAGAGATGAGGATCAAAAACTGAGTGCTGCATCTTCTAATTTGTAGGAGGTTTGGGAGAAGAGGGGGAACCAGCAAAAGGTATTGAGAAGGAGCATGTAGTGAGGTGAGGGGAGAATCAGTCAAATGTGGTATCCTAGAAGTCATGAGAAGAAAGATGTTCAGAGAAGATGGAGTTATTAGCTGAGTCAAAGGCTGCTCAGAGTTGAGTAAGTTGAGGACTGAGAATTGTCCAGTAGATTTAGTAACATGGGGGTCATAGTGATCCTGATAAAAGCAACTTGAGTGGTAAAGGCAAAGGCTAGACTGGGATTCACGTACAACAAAAAAAGAAAAGAAAAGAATTGAAGACAACAAATTCAGACAACTCTTTGGAGAAGTTTTGCCGTCAAGAGGAGCAAAGAAATGGAGGAAGATGCAGGAAAGTGTGGTCAAGGGACAGTAAATTATTCCTGATTTGATCTTTTTTGTTGTCCATGATTATTTATCTAGACTTCAATCTTTCTTTCTTTACCAAGCTGGTATTTCCTACTGGTCACTTTTGGGTTTTTTTGTTTTTTTTTTTTTATTTTGTTTTGTTTTGCCAGACCAGATGACCATTTAAGGTTTTCTTTGACCAACACAACAGTTCATTTTCTGGAGGTCAGACAGCAATAGTTACTGCTTTCCATCTTGAAATTGACTAATCCCCTTTCCTTACAATGAGAATCTCACGCTTTGGTGAGGGAATTTTGGCAATATAAGGCAAAGATGATGATAATAATAGTAGTATTATTGTAATATTTGTATATCACTTACTGTGAGCCAGGCAGTATTCGAAGTGCTTTACATAAATTAACTCATTTAACCTTTATAGTTACCCTGTGAGCTCGGTACAATTATTATCCACATTTTACAAATAAGAAATTCAAGGCAGAAAAATAATCAAGTAACTAGTTTTAAGAAAACAACAATTAATAATGGTGGGACTGGGATTAAAATTCTGATAGTCTAGCGCAAGAGTTTATGCTCTTGAAGCAACTAGAGAATTTTCAGAGCAAGATGTTAGCCAGGGAGATTTCATTTCACACAAGAATTGGTTAGAGTGATGGATTAAGTTCTTTGAGAAGCAAGATAGAATACAGGACCTGATCGGGCATTTTCCCAGATTGGCTACCCTACATCAGTGGGTTTTCGCCAGCTGCAATCCTGGAATCATGTAGTAGAGCATTCTTCAAAGATAACTTTTTAAAGGACTGTTTCCTGTGCATTTCTTCAAGTTTCATGAATTCTTTTTTGAATATATATATATATATATGTGTGTGTGTATATATATATATATATATGTGATATAATAGTATATATTAAGTACCTACTCTTGGCATGAGAGAAAAAAATTCTCTCTCCTTCCCCCTATGTGTTTATTTTCCTGTGGGAAGCTTATTTGTTTACCATACAGGCTAGAGAATCATCTCGAAACTGAAATAGAAAGGACTGTGTATGTGAATGTAATACTTTGCTATGTTTTAATATCTTAAAATTTCTATATCTTTAGAGATGGAGTATGAACTAAATGACTCTTTGTTAAATGTTATTTCTTAGAGCACTGGTGGTGAGCAGTTGCCACTGAATCCTTCATTATTAATCCCTTCCTTTTCCAGAAGGACTTGCCAACACCTATAAAGTATTCACTAGGAGAATTAAAGTCATATAAAAATAATTGGTATTTGCTTCCTTCAAGGCATACATTTAAATACATTGCTTTATTCCTTTGCTCCTTGGCTGCCTCCTTTGTTTAGTAACACTAGGTCAGCAGACTTCCTCTTTTAAGGTTCATCTGCTGGCCATTTCAATTTCCCATGAGAAAGCAAACCTACCACTCTTTTACCCTTTCATCTTAATGTTTCTTCCATTTATGTCATAATTATCTCATGGGTTTGCATTTCTCAGTAATAATGGCACTGCTGGTAAATAGAAAACAGTGAATGTGATTATGCACCCATCATCATCATCATCATCATCACCATCTTCTTGTGAGCCTTTTTAAAAAATTCCTTTTGTGATCTCAGGAGGGGTGGTCATCTTTGACAACTTGTCAGTGATTTCATCTTTTCAAAATTATTTTAAATTTTTATTTACTTATTATATTTATTTTATTTTCATTCCAGTGTGGTTAACACCCAGTGTTATATTAATTGATTTCATCTTAAAAGGAATGCATGCACTATTTTCAAGTGAATTATTTTAATGCATCATTGACAGTTTGGGTTTTGACCACTTTGTCCAGCTGGAAACATTCCACCACTGGTCTGCTTACCCCAGCCTCAGTTTTCAGTTGAGCATTTTTTGGAGTGTAAAGTATAAATTTGTGCTGTCCTCATGTCTTACAGTTTCATCTGTGATTGGCTATAACTGTAATGACTAATGTATATTGGGGGTTAATCACGAAAATAATAGCTAACATTTATTGAGAGTTTACTGTGTGCCAGGCTCCGTGATAACTATATTTACAGGTATTAACTAGCTTAATCTTTTTCTCTCATAAGATAAATGCTATATTTTCTGCATTTCTGGGAAAAGGAAACTAAGGCCCAGATTTATATGACTTGGTTGAAGTTACAGTGATACTTGCCAGGCAGTGCCCCTTTTCAGGATATCCCTCTCTGTGATCAGAGCTAACTTACCATCCTGTGTACATTTCCCTTTTCTGCAAAATATGACATTGTTTAATGGACTATTTTAGAAATGTATCACTAGACAATAAAGTTGCTTTGGAATGACTCCTGAGTGTTTATTCAGGTTCCTTATTATATTTGAAGAATATGATGGGACAGGCACTCTCCAGAGCCATTGTGTTCTTTTCTCTTTTCTCTGAACCTGTTTGTAACCAGAGTGACCTAATTGAACTCTTTGTTTCCTAATCACCATCTAGACTCTGTCATTATTAAAAACCACACAATTTGGTCAAGATTATGGCTTTTAATTGGGTTGTGAAAGAAACTCAAGTTGCAGAAATGTTGCCAGGATCATTGGGGAATTAATAGCCACTTGATGCAAGAGGGAAGCTGGGAGGAACACTAGCTCTCTTATTATGTGGTGTCCAGGCAAAGTCGAGTTATGTTCTTGCTATTTCATTTCATTTTTTGAAAGAAATTATTATTACAGAACTATTGGCTTCCTTTCTTTCTCAACTGTGGCTATAATGTTTTATTTGTACGTGTGTACTTTTGAGAGAGAGTTGGTCTCTGAAGTGGGAGTTAGGAGAGGAAAGTATTTGAAATGGAAATGTCTTAAAATCTTGTCTCTTTCCAGTTGTACATTGGATTTCCTTAGGATTTAGAAACAAAATGGAAATTAAAAACCACAATCACCTTCTTTTTGAACAAGAAAATACTGTACTTATCAGTATAGAAAAGATCTAGTTGAAAGACAATAGATCTTGCATTTCGTTGCAGACTGCTCCAGACACTGATCAGCTGGCAAAGAAAAGCAAATATTAACTTTCTCTTCTTCCCTATCTTCTCACAATGGCCTGGTAATACTTTTGTATTCCTGTTTGGAGGATTTAATGGCCTTGTTAACATGTGGGAAAACATTGTGATTGGAGACTTTAACAAAATAGTGAGTAGGTTTCTTTCTTTTTTTTTTCTTTCAAGTTCCATGTTTATGTTCTTACTGGGTGTGTGTCTTTCCAAGTCCTCCAGGTTAAGAACTAAATGTGTTAGAAAAACAGATGTAATGCAAATAAATAGGAAGAGTTCTCATTTCCTTCAGTGAGCAAAGTTCTGAGTTCTGAGCAATAATTTCATGGTACCTTCTCTCCATATCAGAAGTTGTGCTGACCCCCGCTTCTTTCTCCTGATTTGTGTCATAACTGATTAATGATGTATAGGGCCAGACAACAATTCACCTACATATGGTAAGGGGTCATAATGCACTAACATAGTGTAAAGATCACTCTTGCCAACAATTAATTGCGGGAATTCACTTTATGAAGCCCTGTTTACAGACTGACATCTGGAGAAATTCTTAACTTGGATCCATTCCAATCTGTAGGATTTATGGACTGCACTTGCTTTTTTGTAAATAGGACTCTTTTTCTGCTTGGTACATTCTGTTTACGTAATTTTCAACGGATGAAAATAGCTGTGTTCCTGTATTTCTTAATCCTCTGTACCAAGTGGACCTAAATTCTAAATGGTGGTCTAGCTAAAAGAATACTTAGACACCTATCATTATTCAAGTTGTGGAAACCTCTTAATACCAGGAGCACCCTCCTCTCTTAAATCCAGACTCTGACTGGAGCCCTTACACCCCAAGGGACTTAGTATTTAGCCTTTATGGGGATTTTAAAACTTGTTGAGACACATGCTAGACCTCTTAAAATATATTAGACTCCCTTTTATTCACACACTTGGTCTCTGCTATGAGGTGTGAAATGGAAATATTTTCAAACATAGGTACATGGATAGTCTTGAACACATTTTAAGTTCTCCCTGTGTGTGGGGGGTGATCAAAGCTTATTATTAAGCAGCAGAATTGGATTCCCAAACATTCCACATGTTGTCATGTTGGACACACATTACAGTGACCTTCACCTGCCTCTCTTTGCTAGCCTTTATTATCTCTGTTACTGTCAACGTGGTCAGCATGGCATCTGCAAATACAGGGAAAAAGAAAAGTTGTAGAATAGACTGAAACAGAACACAGGAAAACAAATATTGTATGTTGGAACTGGACACCTAGAACTAGACAGAAAAGCATTTTCTTCTTCTGCTTTGCTGAATTTTGAAGCTGTAAAATTGAACCAGGTTAAGGGTGGGGTGCTTCCACATTACAACAAAGTAAAGGGCAGAATGAAAGTGGAGATGAGAAAGACACAGACTTATGTCCTCCAGTTCCTCCTTTAGAATAGCAGCGTCATCATATGATATCAACATGATTTACCATGCTGTGGTAGAAACACATTCAGCAATATGGTACATTTGCGACAGCTTTGTTTCCAAGATGTGTTTTGATGAGTCTGTGCCTGTTGTATTTATTAACAATCATGAATATATATATTTTTTTTTCTCTTTTTTTTCTGGAACACATCTGCTCAGTAAGTACCTTTCTAAACCCAATTTCACAGAAATGTTGGCTCTCCAAAATCACTCTCAAGCACAAAACAGAGTTACACGTGCACATGCATGCGCGCACAAGCATAACCTTACCACTTACGATGTGCTCTAATGTCAAGTCCAAGTATGGGACAGACCAGGCACTTTGATCTAAAGTCCAATTTAGAAGAAGAGAGATCCGTGGAGGATCGATTAGGGAAGTGCACCCCTACTTTTCCTCCAGAGCCTTTTGCTTTTTATTTCCACTGTATTCCTTGTGTAGGTATTTAATCTGTGTTTTATCCGCAACACTTCCTGGCTGTACCTCTTATTCTGCATTACATTTTCCTAACTGCTAATGTATTTTTATGCTTGAATATTTGATCATCTACACCTTCAATAAGTTGCCCCAAATATCTTATATAGCAGCAGTATGTACACAGAATCATAGCCTATGTTGGTGATTCATCCTTTCTCTTCCCCTTTCCTTTTCTTCCTCTGTCTCCCTGTCTCTTCTACCTACATCCTTCCTTCCACTGGTCCATTTTGCTGAAAAGTTTCTAAATACTCAGCTAAAATTGCTATGCAAACGTACAGTAGGATACTTGGCTTTCTAAGCTTGTGCTGTCCTTGGGTTAGAAAAAAATATATTTAAAAACAGTTAGGAAAATGAACACAGTAAAGGAGAATTACCAGAAAAACTTCTATACATGTCTGTATGCCTGTGTGCTTGTGTGTGTTCACACTCACACACGTATAGATAGATAAGGGGGAGGAGACTAAAATATTTCCCGATGGCTATATTTATAGAGAAATTTGTAAACTACTACTCATAGTCTCTTTGGGAAGCTCTTCATAGGTAAGATAGTGAAGTATTCTTTTTGAAGCACCCACTCCCACTCTTCCCATGAATTATAAACCTTTTAAATGAAATCTGAATGTTGGGGCGCCTGGGTGGCTCAGTGGGTTAAAGCCTCTGCCTTCGACTCAGGTCGTGATCTCGGGGTCCTGGGATCGAGCCCCACATCGGGTTCTCTGCTCAGCGGGGAGCCTGCTTCCCCCTCTCTCTGCCTGCTTGTGATCTCTCTCCTCTCTCCTCTCTGTCAAATAAATAAATAAAATCTTTAAATGAAATCTGAATGTTAACCTCAAAAAAATACTCTATCAACTAAATCTTGATTAAATGAAGAATATCACTGATGTATATTTTTGAGGTTTCTGCTGTTTTTAATTCTAAGTGGCAATTCAAGCCACGTGAACAGATGATTCTTTGGCTGGCAAGTCAGAGCAGGGTCTGGGGTCATTTGTGATTCTCAGTGTCACCTTGTTTGATTCCTCTCACATATATGAAGAAAAAAGAAGAAAGTGTTTTTTCCTCCCTGAAGGAATGGAACTTTCTCACCCATACACCCAACTGACTGCAAAGGTCACTGTTGCAAGAAAATAAATCAGCAAAGTCCTAAAATATACCCAAAGAACAGCTTGCCAACCTGCTGGATTTTCTGTATCATTGAAAGGAAGTACTAGTTAGGGCAGCCAACTTACAAACAAACCCATTGAGATCTTTCGGGAAAAGGAGGTGTTCTTGAGAAAGCTCTAGTGGTTTAGGAAGCAAGAGAATCAGAACTAGCTCTGGGGCATCAGCAGCATGAGCTACCTTCTCTGAGCCTCTGTTTTGATATCTACTAAATGAAGGCAGTTGAACTGAAAATAAAGTTCTACGGTTCCACAAAAATGGTGCAAAAAGTACATCTTGCCAAAAAAAATTAATAGAGGGCAGGGATGATAAAATGTACTGTGTGCTAAGCACTGTACTAGGTGTACATGGTCTCATATAATCCTCCCGATAGTCCTCATTAAGGCCCTCTTTTTACGGATGGGGCAGCTGATAACTTGGCCTGGGTCCTGCCACCAGATCCAGCCTGGTCCGCTACTGTAAGCTTCACAGTCTAGGTCAAGTCTCACTGTTGGCCTCCTTCCCCTTCAGTGGCCTCTCCAGTCGCTGCCTACTTAGCTTTCACTTTTGATAAAAGGAAAGATAAACCCCTGGAGACAATTCTAAAGTATTAGAAACCTTAAGAATTTATAAAAAGAAACCTCCTATAAAAATTTTTCCCCAGTCTAGTCATGAGAAAAACATCAGATTAATTCCAGTAGAAGGGCATTCTGCAATATACTTGACCAATACTCCTCAAAAATGTCATCAAAAGCCATCAAAAACAAGTGGAAGTCTGAGGAGCTGTGAAGAGCCAAAGGAGATACGACAACTAACATCATGTGGTATCCTAGATGGGATCTTGAACAGAAAAAAGATATTAGGAAAAAACTAAGGAAATTTGAATAAACTATGGACTTTGGTTAATAATAATGTATTAGTATTGGTTCATTGATCATAACAAATGTACCACACTAATGCAAGATATTACAATAGGAGAAACTGTGCAGAAGATATGTAAGAATTCACTGTACTATCTGCTAAATTTTTGTGAACATCTAAAATGGTTTTGAAAAGTAGTTTATTAAAAAAAGGTTTATCACTGCCCAAACCAAAAATATGGTAGAAATGGGGCAAACAATATGCTTTTTTTCCAATTTCTCTGTTTCACAATTTATTTATTTATTTATTTGAAAGAGAGAGAGAGCGCGCGCGAGTGAGTGCACACGAGCAGGGGCAAGGGGTAGGAGAGAGGGGCAGAGGGAGAAGCAGACTCCCCAGTGAGCAGGGACCCTGATGCGGGACTGGATTCCAGGACCCTGGGATCATGACCTGAGCCAAAGGCAGATACTTAACTGATGGAGCCACCCAGGTGCCCCAACAATATGCTTTTAAACTAGTACTACTTTTGCTACTTTTGCTACTCTTGTTACTACTGCTACTACTGCTACTACTACTACTACTACTGCTACTACTTCTCCTCCTTTTCTCTACCTCCTCCTTTCTCTCCTCCTCATCCTCTTCCTCCTCTACTTTTTCCTCCTCCTCCTTCTAGTTATTTTAGTAATTTTATAAGGTGATCTAACAGTGTTAAATGCCTCTAGGATCCTTTAGAATTAGGATACTATATAAAGAGTAACTTTCTGTGAGCCTTGGATTAGCCCAGGGATTGGCAAACTATGATCCATGGGCTAAATCTGGCCTACTACCCATTTTAGTAAATAAAGTTTTATTGGAACACAACCAATGCTCAATCATGTTTACATATTATCTTTGGTTGCATTTGCACTACAATGGCAAAAAAGGGTGGTTTCACCAGAGATCAGACAGCCTGCAGAGTTTAAAAAATAATTTACTGTCTGGTCAACCCCTGGTTTAGACTATTTGGGTTATAAGGTAAAGAGTGCGGCAGGTAATCTGGGCCACCAGGATTCACATAGGGATAGGATCAAATATTAAAATTCAGCTAATCAAGTAGAAGGAAAGATATAAGATAGGGCATGAGTAAAATAGAGTAGTCCATTTCAGAGGTGGCCACATGTTTAAGGTTTCTGGGCACTTTCTTGTTTGCTACAGAGCTTTGTCTTGGCCCATAGGTGCTTCAGCCTGTGTGAACCCTACACTTTCAGACTCCCACCTTTAGCGACCTTTATCTTGGCCTGTTTACTCTTCTTTTAGTGTTCTGAACTTTTACCTGAAAATAAATAGTCAAGACTTACTGTGTTTTTCAGTGTGCCGGGCACTTTCACACACTCATCAATTTCTCTCTTATGAAGGAGGGATGCCATAGTCTCTATTTTATAGATAAGGAAACTGAAGCTCATTTAAGTGAAATAACTTGCTCTGGAGGATTGATTGGCTCATAAATGCGGTGCCACAGTTTGAATCAAGGACCCCAAACATAACATTAAACGCCCTATACCATGCCCACCTTCAGTGCTGGAGATGGCTCTCACTAGCTCATGAGAGCCAATTGTTGAATTTTTAGGAATTCTGTGAGCTAGTTGATAAATTCAGCCATTATTAAAAACTAAATTATGTATATTTATAATCAAATACATTGTATCAGGAACAAAGATAATATACCTCAAAACTCTTTACTATTTTACTACATTTTACTCTATGCTCTTGAGGTGGCTGGTGTCTACAGAGTCTACGGTGAAAGTGCTAACTGTGTACCCCCGTGTAGCTCTGCCAGGCTCTTAGTTGGCAATGTCACTTTCAATGGTTGCTTGAAACTGGCCATGATGGGAATATTTACACCATGGATATGCACAAACACTACAGATTAGGGCTTTACTTTTCTCTCTTGCCAGCTAGCTGGTTACATATTTATTGGCATGTCAATGTTTACCTTGCATTCTGATTTTGATCTGTATCTAGTATTCTAGAGGATAGTCACATTGTTTCTGCCTGGCCTCCTATGTCGACCTTTGAATTCTATCATTTTTATAGTTAATGCCACAGTAGTAACCTACAGAGAGGACCTGAGCTCTTTTTTATTGTTATTTTTATTTGTTTGTTTTCCTGACAGTGGGTAGAAAATCCTAGTGTAATTCTCTTGTTGAGAAAATATGTTCCACCTGGTTAAGAAGGACATTCAACCATTTTATAGTTTGCTTTTAAATGCAGAGACAGGTTTGAGGATAGTTTGGACTCCCTACAAAATGCTAGAGATGCATTATCTTTATAAATTTAGGGTGAACTCCTATTCAGAATTTTAGGTAAGGTTTTTTACTTAAATAATTTCCTGGCTACATGAGGGTTGCTATATGTATTAATGGGTTATTAACTTTCAAAAAACCAAATTTTTACAGCTGGGTATTGTTAACACAAATGAGCTTGTACATAATTTGGCAACAATTCAGAGGAATAGGCAGTGTAGTAAACTGCCTCAAAAAGATCTTTCTAAACATCGTTGGTATAGTCTCCAATTTATAGACCATCTTGTTCCAAATGCTCCTATGCTGATTATTCACAATTCATGATACGTGCTTCATGTTTTAAAATTTTACCCGCAGGGTTACCTGCAGGGGTTAGCTACCACGTACAACATTGTTCTCTTATGACAGTGTACCCAGAGTTCCAACTCCTGATCTCAGTTTCCCTTAATGAATCTCCTCTTACAAAAGAGCACAGAAATACAAGTGGATCCCCATTGTTGTGGCAGCAACAGGTATTGGAGAACCTGGTCATCTCCCTTCGAGGGAGAAGGGGGCTGTTCTGGACACTGTGCAGTGAGGGAGCTGCCAGCCAGATATTTGAGTAGAACAGAGATCACATAAGTAAGTTGTGAGAAGCCCGTTGTTGCCAAAGTGAGTTTGTTGGCTATCTGAACTTTAGATAATTAGGAGTTTGCTGAATTATTATTTCTAAACTCTAATTCTATATGTCATATTAATTAGAGTAGACCGTATCTTGTGTCACTGCTGTTCAAAGTGTGACCAGAAGACTGGCATCTGCCTGTAGACCTTTTGTGAATCTGAAACTGAGAGTGTTTAGAAACTTGTAGCAATTGACAGAGTACTTTTACAAAGATTAAATCTACTACTAATAGATGAGGGCTGGTATATTGTTCATTTCATTTTTCTAGTAATTCCTTTTATTGTTATGAACATTTTACAAAAGTATTAGTTTAGATAGATTAGAAATTTTAAAAACTGTTCCTCTTGAGAAGCATGGCTGCCCTGGGAAGAGCTGGGCTACAGCTCATAGAGACTTGTTGTGTGACCTCTGGCAAATGAGGTAATCTCTTAGGTTTACATTTAATAAACTGAGATTTTCTAGCAGGCCTGACACTTAGTCTTGCAAAGCTAAGTCAGGGATACAAAAAATGTCAAATTTTTTTTTTTCTTTATGAGCAAGAAAGTGGGAAATTCAGTCTGTTATTATTGCCCACCCCTTCTCCCCTGTCTCCTGTCTCCATGGGGCTCAGAAAATGAGGGTGCAGTACTGTCCACAGCCTCTTTGCCTAAGCCCACAGCAGAGGCTTGGTGGGTGATCAAGTCCTTGCTGAGGTTAGGGCTCCTGATGCCCAGCCCTCCTTCTGCCTGCATCTCCATCACTTGATGCCTTGCTCCCTTGGGGTGGTCCAACCTGACTCTCTTTACCCCTCTGAATTACTACTAGAGAAAAATCTTTCCCCAGAGACACTTTCATATCTTCTGTGAGCTCATGCTATGCAAAACTAAGGCTAGAAAAGAGAGTATTTTCAGGCTACTTTTGATTTGGCCCCAGTACAAATTTTTGAGGCAAGGAAGCACAAAATGGCCTGGAGAAATTTGGGCGGAAGAGGCATAGGGGAGGGAAAGCTGAAGAAAAAACACAAATTAATATCAGTACTTTTGTAATTGTAAAATGGGGCCAATAAACCATTCTTGATAGGTTTGTCTGAGGATTGAGTAAGCTAATGCATTGAGAATTCATAGCCAAGTGCCCGGCATACACTAAATCCATAGTGTTATGATTTCCAGATCAGGAGATCCCTGGCTCTCCTTTGTTTTTGTCTATTGGCTCTTATGTATTGCACACACAATGTGTGTTTGGATGATTTCATCTAGCTGTGGTTTTTCTTCTTCTTATCCTTGAATGATACAGGCTGTAAGCCAAGGGTACTTCATCTGGCATCCGTGGAACCCAGGCTCCACTTCATGGATGGGCTTCAGAGGGTCTTTGATAGTCTGGAAGTTTTATATTTTATTTCTATTTTACTGTTTATTCCGAAATTTTTAACAAATATTTTTTCCTAGCAAAAATCTCATCATATATACTCATCTGTCCTTCTTAGCCGATTCAGATCTAGTAGCTATGGGGCAAGGACTAGGATTCCTCATTTCTAACAAGCTCCCTGGTGATCTCCAGTGTTGTGGGGTCCAGTGATCTCACTTAAACTAGCAAGGCCAAAGTGACTTTTGACTTTAAGGAAGTGCCTTTCATTGCCTATTAACTTCACCAAACTTGCCATTTTCTTTTTTTCCAACATATCTGGTCATCAGAAGCAGCCACCCTATTCTGGAATGGTTATAAATATTTCTACTCCATGGCTATTCAATCTGCCAGTCTTGACATCTACATGCACTTCATTCCAGTTAGCCATGGATGAAAGCTTATATAATTACATAACAGGATTATGCCCATCCTGTTCGCTTCCACCCACGGAGCCCCTATTTCTTACACATAGGTGGGCAATCTAACCTCAAAATTCCATGTTGAAGGCCTGCTTTTTAGAACTATTGCCAGTATCAATGATTTTTGTAATAAAGCAGAGCCTGAGGCAAGGATTAAAATGATGGTTTATTTGGCAAACTCAGAGAAGGGAGGATGAGGAAAAAGGTAAGGGAGTCAAGGAAATATGTGATGTAATATGAAGTGCTTCATTCTGTGCTGGTGACCACTCATCTCAAAGAGCCATGAAGAGACCCAGCAGGTACCTCTACACAGCACGCAGTACTTTTCTGGAGGTTGGTAAAAGAAAAGTAATAATTCAGAGTCCACCTGAGGAGAGGCAGGAGGGAAATTCTCTGCCCAGTTTTTTCCCTTCTCTGATTTTCCATTGGTCAGGATGTCAGATCCCGTACCTTATTCTTTCTTGCAAACTAAGAGGGCAGAAACTCTAGGCATATGTTTGGTCATTTTGACTACATGGAGACAACCCAAAAAAGGGGGATGGGATTCCTAGGGCAAGTGACTGGTCAGCCCTGTAGTGGGATTTGGGATTTTTTTTTTTAATCTTTTTGTACTAAGGACAAGGAAAAAAAATTTTTTGTGCCAGGAAGAAAAGAGGAAATAACGTAAGTTGTTCATAGTCTATAATGACTGAGTTGTCCTTTTGTGTCCATGTGATTAAAGAACTAGAAAGTGCTTTTAAGTCTTTATCCTCTGTCTTGCCTCAATATTGAGTCAGCTGGAATAAAAAAGGTGGACACTACTTAATCACCGGAGACCTGCCTCTCTCCACAAATGTGGCAGACACTGCTAACTGGTCACTGCAGTCTTCCCATTTGTTGGCTGGGTATACTGAGGTTTCCTTGTGTGTGAAGATAGCTTCCTCTCTCCCTCTGCCTCAGGGATGCCTTAACCTGATTTGTGAGTGTGCGATGAGAAACCAAGCCATTCTTAGTCCTTTTTTTTCTTGAGATCAAATTCTGTTCTGCAAGGAGCACATCCCTTCTTTCTGTTCTTCCCTATCATTGGTCTTACAGAAGTACTTCTTCCTCACCCCACATGCCCTACTTTTTATCTCAATTGGATGAGGGGTCAAGAGGAGAAGGGTGCCATCTCTTGGGCTTCTCCAAGGTCCCAGCACCTCAGAGCCTGCGCTGCCCTCACAGTACTCTAAGCAGTGCTCCTTGCCACCACACTCAGTGGATTGCCAGGTGGAATAAAACCTGCAGACACTTGAGACCTGCAGCCACTCTTTGGCGAATGCTGTGGCTGAGGAGCCATAAAGTAAGTGGTCAGGTGACATGCGCTTTGGGAGTTGTCAGGTTTGGCTGTGAGTTCTGTCCTATTCCTGACTCCTTAGGAGCTGTGTGATCTTGGCAAGTTACTGCATCTCATGAGATCTGTCTTCTTATCTGTAAGAGGAGAATAATAATATCTATTTCATGGTTTCTAGAAACAAAATAAGATAGTATGGACAGGGTTTCTAGCATTTAGAAAGTACTCAGTAATGATAGTTATTGTCACCATGATATACAGGCTTTGGAAAGAGATTAAAAATAAGCCTGGTCCTCCGTCTGGATGGGACCCTCGTCGTTTTCAGATATAGCCAGGCAAGTTCCATTGCACTGTTGGAGAATTCTAACATATCCTGTTGGGGAAGCTCTGAGGCTACCTCTAATTCTTATTTTATGAATGTGGAGATGCTTTTCTCTCAAGTTTCCCTTGGCATCAATTTCTTTGTTCAGAGTTGATGCAGAGGAATGAATGGTAAGCTATAGTCTCCTTCAGACTTGGGATTTTGCCACCCCCTCTCATTTGAAAGATGTGGTTTACAAATCAGTGCTGTGATACCCTGTCTTTCCTTATAAACCCCCTCATACATAAAGCCAAACTTGAGTACAGAGGCTTTGGACTCAGTGTGTGAGAAGCCTCAGACAAGGAAAAGAAAAAAAAAATCGTATTACATTAACAAGAAGAATGGCTTTGGAAAAAAATTTGTATAGTATACGGTATGTCAGTACATTTGCAGGAAATGATAGCAAATTAGTCAAATCGAGTTACAGATTCAGGCAAGAAATTCTCACATGAATTTCCCCTACAAGATTTTGGTGAAAAAAATCAAATGACTTATACCCAATATTTTAAAAGTGCAGTAGTGCTGGCTCATCCTCAAGTCACTGTGGAATTGACTTGGAATTGAAAGCTTCCGCAATGCAACATATGGCTTTGCTGTTGAATTATGAGGTGTTCGTGTCTATACTGTGAGGTGCTGGATGCAGGGGTAGAATCAAAGTCCAGAAAAATACCACCACAGTCACCATCTCAGGACACCAGCAACCTTCCTCTTTGCTCAAGAAAGGTTTCATTGCCATGTGGTCGATGTGCTTTGGTTTTTAAAGTTTCTGATGCTCTGGTATTAGAGAGAATTCCTGCTGGGGTGCCCTTATATTACAGATATCACATATGCTATAGGTTTTGTCCTTTCTGACTTCAAAAAGAATAAATTTAAAGACAACGCCATTGCTGTTGTTGCTAAGTGATCTTGGTATAATATGTCTTTGGGAGCAATAACTCATTCCCAGTATTTTTCACCAAAGAGAGACATTTAAAATTATTCTTTTCGGTCGGCTCCTGAAGATTGTTGTCACATTGTTTGTTATCTTTATGATTGGTATCTTCTTAAGCTGCGGTTGCCGTGTGGAGAGGCAGATTTTCCTACACACTGCTTAAAATACTGTGTGTATTTTTTCCAACTAGGTGGCTGTACTACCATCCCAGAATCAGACTTAGAGGAAAGAGCAGTAGAACAAGATTCCACTGAACTGTTTACCAACCACAAACACCTCATTGCAGAGACGCCCATGCCTGGTAAGAAAATGGGTGGCCTTCACCAATGATAATGTCAGGGGCAGTGGCACCTCTGGTCAGTTCTTGTCATACCAGAGAACATTTTGCACAGCTGCTTGTTTTCCAACTTCTCCATCCTTCCCCTCAGCATTAGTGCAGCTGAATTTGATCATTTGTATATTCCTTTTAATATTGAAACCTTCTCTCTCTCTCTCTCTCCCTCTCGCTTTCTTTTTTCTAGAAGTTTCACCCCTCCAAGGAGTCTCGGAATAGTTCAAGTAGAGTTGTCTGGATGAGGGGAAGATGGCCTTCCCAAAGCTGATCCTGTGTGGACCTCATGCCAAGCGCAGATGTAGGGCTGGTCCAGGTGCTTCATCCATCTCACCTGCTTGGAGATGATACTATGTAGACATGGGGATTGGGATTTTTTTATTTTGCTAGGAGCACTTGTAATATCACGGGCAGGTTAGTTGAAACTTGTCTTACCAGGAAAAGCTATTGCTGCTTTTTGGTCATCTGTATGCTTATAGCCATCAGATATAGTGAGAGGATGTCTTTTGGGGGCATACTTTATAATGCAGAGACCTAGATCCAAAGTAATTTGATATCCCACCTTTTTTTCTCACAGAATTCTTATATAGTAAATGTATCAAATTTAATAAAGCATCTGACTGTCCAATAACATCTTGGATTTGATTTATAAATAGAGGGTTTTATAGTTGGTTTCTCTACATATTTTCTTCAAAGGAAAAAAACTGAAAGGAATTGAAAACTTTGCTACTCCATGGTAAGAGTTGAATATAATTGTTTTAAAAAATTACAGAATATTCATATGATCTACTTACTCTGCTATCCTAAAAATGGAAGAAGGTAAGTTTTTAATATTGTAGGAAAATGTTAAAATATTTTTAGGGAAGGTAGTATATATTAACATCCTCCTTAGATTACCCCATGGTAACATCTTTTAAAAATTCAGGTTATAAAAGGATTCACACGTTAGAATTAAAATGTAAAGTTTTTATATTCAAGAAATAAATTAGGTTTTGCCAATTTCAAGTTAAAATTACAGTTTCCAGACTGATTTAAATAAATTAAAAATAAGTCTGTGCCAGTTTTGGAATGCCTGTCAGTCAGTATAAAGGGGGATCTGTTTCATGGTTTTTCTATATGTGAAATGTCAAAGAACTGCAAAGGGTGTGTTATTTATTATTTCTAGCATTCTTTTTTAGGAGATGCAGCAGAAGATGTAATATTTTTAATTGTCACTCATGGAAGTGGACTATTGGACCAGAATCAACCATTAGGTTAATTTCACCCAGCGTGTGGGTAAAGATGTAAAAGATGTCATGGCTCCGCAAATGACTGTAGTTGCAGAAATGCAATGCTTCTGATCATCTTTAACAACTTCATTCAAGAAAGGTTACAAGACAAGTATATTACTTCTTAAAAAGGTGTTTCTGTATTATGCCTCTCTCTCTCTTCCTTTTTTTTTTTTTTTTTTAATTTTTGGATGTGTGGTTCCTGTGGTTGTTTTTTGTGCTGTGCATATGTCCATGTGCTAATCTCTATTCTCTTTTCTCTTTCCTTTTTTTCTTTTTTTTTGAGTCATGCCCTGTTTCTATGTGCCCTTCTAACTATCTTTCTTTAACTCTTTTTCTCTCTTGTGTTTCTCTGTTCATCTGCCTTGATCAGTTTTTTTCTTCCTTCACAATGGTGAAGATGAAGATGATGCCTGACCCCTCCCGTGGGCTCTGCTTTAGGATGATTAACTTTCCCCGAAGATTCTCTAGCAGTCTTGTAATTAGCCATGCCCACTCCCACAGCAGCCATTCAGACATGGCCAGACTTGTTCCCATCCCATGTGAGCACAAGTTGGGCTCATGTTAGGTGTGCTATGCCTACTTAAATCTATATGTACAGAGGCAAGAGAGGCAAGTCAGTTATGGAGTCTGTGCCGCAATCCCCCCATTCTCTAAGCTTTTTGGTTCCCCAGCCTCACAGGGGACTAGCTCGGTGTTTCTGTAGGTCAAGTATACCTGGAACCACAGGAGTTCCCTCAAGTTGAAGAACATCAGATGTGTTATGAATGGCTTTGTTGTAATTACATTAATAAAAAGTTATTCTCTGGATTAAAAGTAGCTAAGCAAAGAGACCTCTTTTTTTTTTTTTTAATAGCTGCTTCTGACTAGTCAGTAGTCTGTTACGGTGTAGGTGATTCCCTATCACATAAAAACATAGGTGAAGATGGGCAGAAAAATCAAAATAAAATGTGTGTGAGGAGTGTTTAAACTCCTTTAAAAGCATTATATAAATACAGGATTGACAGTGGTCATCTGCCATGGCTCCCGTGTCCTTCTTATGAGCTAACAGGTGTTATCCAGGGCCTCCTGTTCAGAGAATAAGGGTGTGTCCAAAATGGTCAGAGACCTGATGAAGGACAGGCTGATGGGAGGCACCCAAACTGGGGGTTTTCAGCCTTGGTTGTATCTTACAATCTCTAATTTTCTTCCCTTTGCTGATCTATATTTTCAGAGTATTCTTTAATAAATATGTATTGCTCTTGTAATAAGAGAACAGATCCCATTCTTGTGTGTATCATTCAGGATATCAGTGCTAGTGATATAAATAATAATTGATAATATACTCTTGTTACTTAGCATTTGGTATACTAACAGCATGAGTTTTAGAGAAACTGCTTCGACCTTGTGCTCCAATAATTCTGAAAGGTCCAGAGTAGATGTAGTATCATCAGAATAACATGATTATTATCATTTATAGCAGTAACATGAGCCTAAGATTATATTGAAAATTATAGTTTTTTCTTAATGAATATCAATTAAATATGAAAATATTGCAGAGGTTTCTGAAAGAGCAATACACAAGGCTCAATACACAATTTAGATTATGTCAGACGCTGTCCTTTTTATAGACTTTTTGTTTATGCAGTGTTGAATTGGCTGGTGGTATTTTTCTGTTTTTATGGCTGAATTATGGAAGCTATGTGACATCCCATGTGTTAAGGGTTTTGTTGAGTTGGACTTTAAAAGGTATAACTTACAGTGCAGCACAATTGCCAAGTCCTAATCAGAGTAAGATGCCTGTTAGAGTGATCACATCCCCCAGTGCTTCATCTGTGCGCCAGAGAGAGGGTCTCTGTTCCGGCTGATGTGGGAAAAACGTTGCAAAGCCCCTCATTCTCAGGTTTGCTGTTGTTTCATTTTAATTATATTCAACCCAGACCCCAACCCTTCCTCCAAAGCTTAGTCTGAGTAAATTTATCTCCTCATCTGGATACTAAGAGCTGCATTTGAGGCCCTCTTAGAACAGTGGGGAAGACTTTGTGGGTCGTGCCTTTTAGTCCCATTTTCTGGCTCCTCATTACATTCTCTTTTTTCTCTTTTTATTTTGCTCCACTTTTCGCTATATTCTCTCTTGTTGTATTGACAGGTCCTTGCAAGCACCTTAAATCATTTCCGTAACAGGCGGGGGTGAATAAATCAATATCGGCACCTCTCAAGATTTTTGTAGTCACTGTTGCTAGTAGTCATGTTTCCTTCTTGAAAAGTCCTGAACTCCCTGCCTCTCGTAAAGCACACTATCCTTCACTTACTCTATTTCAGAAGTTGAATTTTTCTTTCTGGCTGGGATGGATTTGCAAACTTCTTGGACACAACTTTTCTTGTATTTTTTATACTGTTTAGTACATTTTTGCTTTAATAGTATAGTAAATCAATCTCTTGAAAGAAGTCAACAGGTCATAGAGAAATGAAGAAATCTGTGATCTTACTTTCCTAATTTGTTTTTGCAGATTATGCTAAGAAGAGGCTAAAAAGACTCTCCTACTGTATTTACTTAAATTTTGCTTTAAAGAGAGGTATGATTCTTAAAAATTCAATACTTTATGACCTTTTTTTTTTCCATGAGTACTTAGGTGACAGTGATTTGAACATAGGATTCAGGTTTTTTGAGTATCTGAAATGTATACAATTTTGGAACACCTTTAAAGGAAAAGAATAATTCTAATACAACATTAGATCATAAGGTATATGTTTATTTAGAATAAAAAAGAATAAGAACAAATTACACATTTGTAAAAAGTTCACAATTGACACAAAGATCTATCACAAAATCCATAAAAATACTATATTTATATTATTAACTACTTCATATAGCTTTTTAATACTTCTACATATTTTTGGCCGCATATTCTTTATTTATATCTTCAATTATCAACAGTTTTATAATTTCATTTTCTGTAGAGTGAATTAAAAGATAACTTAATTTTCCTCTGGCATTATTGACTAAACATCTAAAAAATTACTGATAGTTTATAAAAGTTTTTTCTGCTCTAGAACTTATTAAAATGTGTAAGTTTTCAGGATTACTAATATATTTAGGAAAACCTTTATCAAGCTTCTTTCATACTCACAATTTAAAATTTCAGGGCATTTCAAGTTTTCTTGTTCAGTGACAAATTTTAAATAGCCATTGAATTGATAACTCTCCTTAACCAATTTGTCATCAGTGTCCTCACTGAAGTGGTTCTCATCTTCATCAGCACCAGAATTTTATGTCAGAGCAGCCACATATTAAATATTTCTCCATTGTCTTCATATGATTCACTCTTCTTCATTAGCTAGGTTGTTAAGCAATTCAGGAGTCTATTTATTCTATTTAAAATTTATCCTCTCATCTTAATAAATTAATCATGGCATCATTTGGAAATGTTTTTGTTACAGTTTTCTTGCTTATAACAGAATAATTTGTATTGATTTTTATATAGGAGCTGTATGACAAAGAATATTATTGGACAAGGGGTCTGTAATTCTAGACTCTGAATTATCAAATATGCCTCACAGGCAAGAACACTCACTTTCACTCGGTGTCCCTGAAACAGGAATCTACTTACACTTTAGATGTCTGGTGTTCAGAACGTCAAATTCCCTGTGTTTCAACCCATGATTTATCTCCACCAGACTTACCCTTCTGGTGCCATTTCTCATCTAGCATTGCAGCCTTTTGCTCTGCACTTTTCTTCTCGTGACAGTAAGGAGGAGCAATGGGCAGTAGATGAGTTCCTAGAATCCATCCCTCCAGCAGAACAGCTAGCAATAATTTAACCATATTCAGAGTTGACTGCACACAACTATATCTCATTAGCCCAAGTTGAATGTCTCCCCAACTCAATTCCCCTTAGCCAGATTCCCAAGTCCACAGCTGCTCCAATGCCCGATACTAGGGGAAGACAAGTGGAAGAGACAGAGGTCTTTACCAATCATGATTAAACTTTTTTGCTGATTTTACGAAAGCATATGACCACGTATCTTTCCTAGGTAAGGAAAGTGCCCCGAAGTTTAAGCCTCATTAGTGTCACGGTAAATCTACCTCTGTTATAGCATGAGAGTCAGAATAGAAAGTATGCTTTGAAGAGTTCATTTGCTTTTTTTTTTCCATAAAATATAAATGCAAAAAATGTGTAAGACAGGAGTATGTGCTTGGGAGTGAGGAGGGCAGATTTTGTAAGGAAGTATTAAAACTTTCTTTAAGTACATTCTAAGTCTCTTCAGATGTGCCTAGCTTTGGGCTCAACTCTAAGTACACTTCCACTTTTCATTTTTGATAATTAGTTTTTCCCTTAGAGGTATCAACAAGCCATATGGACTAGCAGAGCTATTATCTAGTGTATGGCCTTGATTCTGTAGCGAGATGTTTCACCTTATATATTCAGGGACAGTTCTGCTGACTCTTATTAGCAACTACTCTTAAGAGAAGCCTCCAAAGGCATTAAATCAGTCCTCTATCTCAGCTGGCTGAAGGATATATGTTAGATAAAAAGTACAAAGTAGGCTATCAACTTTAAGAAGGCCACGGCCGCTTTATTGGCTCTAGGATCATCAAATTGGTGAGAGTGAAGAGGTTTAAAGTGCTATTAATTTAACTAAATTCTGTTTAACTGGCCACAGTAATCAATATTCTTTTCCATCTGGTACTAGTTCCAGAGAGGGAAGCTCATGGTATCACTTGTAAACTCATTTCTATGTGCTAGGCATTCCATAAAAACATTAAGATCATCTGAATATGGGGAACAATTGGAACTGAATGCTTTTATGTAAACAAAAGATATAGAAACTTTATCTTCTCACATAAAGAAGAGTACTAATTAAGCCCAGACTCTAGACACTTACCATTTAGTGAAGTTTAGATCTGTAATATTCACTCAGCTTTTCATGTTATCTTCCTGTATTTAGGTGAACTGTTATTTGTTTGAGGATGAAAATTAAGAAATCTTTTTTAGGTCTCTAGTCATAAGTAAGGAAACTGAAACTTTTATTTTACTAAGTCTTTTGGGATAAAATTAAGGAGTTATTCATTCCTTGGGGAAAATGATGGTGTGTAATCCTCATCTTTCACACTCAGCAACTCACAAAAATGGAAAAAAAAAAAAAAAAAAAAACAATTAACAAGTAATTCTGCGAGAAAACATCAAACATTCCCCAGACTTTAATCACACATAGGATGGATAGAGAATGAGAGTTGGGATTTATTTTCAAGTTTCCCCAAAGTGTCAATGACAAATCATGAAACATGTACACACACACACACACACACACACACACACACACACTTTACTGTACTTCTGAAATCAATGCCATCTGGATCTGGTCCTTTCTTTCCATCCCAGTAACAGTGATGTACTTTTCTCCAGGCTGGCTTCCAATTTCATCACCTCCTCTGATGCCTGCCTGCCTTTGTTCTTCATTTAAGTCCTTACCATCATTTGCATGTATATAATTGATCCCCACAATGGCATTAATTCATATAATTTCTCTCCTAATCTTTGATTGTACAGTCTGTGGTGCTGGATTTCCTGGACATACACATGCAAAAAAGAAAAAATGGATTTAAACACAGACCTGACAAACCTGACAAAAATTAACTCAAAATGGCTCATCAATCTAAATGTAAAGCACAAAACCATAAAACTCCTAGAAGATAACATAGGAGAAAATCTAGGTTGTCTTAGATATGGTGATGGCTTTTAGATACAAAACCAAAGATATGAACCATGAAAGAGCAGATTGATAAGCTGGATTTTATTGAAATTAAAAGTTTATGCTCTGTGAAAGACACTGTCAAGGGAATGATGAGACAAGTCACAGACCTGTCTTCACAGATAAAGAACTGTTATCCAAAATATATGAAGAACTCTTAAAACTCAGCAAGGAGGGGAAAAAAAAAAACAAACCCATCCTGACTTAAAAAATGGGCAAAAATCTCAACAGACATGTAACCAAAGAAGATACACAAATGGCAGATAGGCATATGAAAATATGCTCAACAACATATGTCACTAGGGAATTGCAAATTAAAACAAGATACTAATACACTTCTGTTGGAGTGGCCAAAACCACAGTACTAACAACACCAAGTGCTGGTGAGAATATGGAGCAATAGGAACAAAAATTCATTGTGAGAATGCAATGTGGTACAGCCACTTTGGAAGACAATTTGGAAGTTTCTTACAAAAGCTAAACATAATTAACATATAGTTCAGCAATTTTGCTCCTTCATATTTACCCAAATGAGTTGAAAATTCATGTCTACACAAAAAACCTGCATATAAATGTTTATAGCATCTTTATTCGTAATTTTCCCAAAATGGAAGCAAGCAAGATGTCTTTCAGTAAGTTAATGGTTAAATATACTGTGGTACATCTAGACAATGGAATAGCATTCAGTGCTAAAAAGAAATGAGCTATCAAGCCATGAAAAGACTGTAGAGATCCTATGTGGCAAAGGCTGTGGGTGTCTGTGGTGGTGACGAAGGCCTCTGGGGTCCTCCTGTTCTCCACTTCTCCCATGAAGGGAATTTGTAGTCTAGGAGGTCCCTCTTGGCACCAGTTTGTGCTGCCCTCAGGGATGGGGCAATGCAGATAAATGTTTCCTACAATTTTCTATGCAGCCATCCCCAGTCATTGTGCTGCACTGGGTTGCTGCAGCTTCTTTCTTATACCCTGGAGCTTTCTCAGAGCTATTTTCATTCACAAGTAGTTGTTGAAATGTTGTTTCTATGAGGGTTGGGTCCTCCTGGTCTGCTGTCACTCTTAAGAAACCACTCCTTCAATTTCTTACAGGAGGTACCAGTCAGTAATAGAAAAAGAAAACGATTTAAAGATATGTGGATTGGAAAGGAAAGTACAAAACTGTCATTATTTGTACATATTATGACTGTCTATATAGAAAGCTCCCCATCTAAATTACAGATGAATTACAGATCAACTATTTTAATTGTTAAGAGCAAGTTTGTTGGGCACCATACCAATATGTAAAAGTGAATTTCATGTCTCTTCAGTAGCAATTGGAAGTTAGAAAATGAAATTTTAACAATAAGGATAGTACTTTAAATGGCAATAAAGATATGAAATGCCTAGAGAAAAGTCTCACAAAAGATACATAAGCCTTTTATGTAGAAATTCATAGAACTTAGGAGCATCTGGGTGGCTCAGTCATTTGAGCATCTGGCTTTTGGTTTCAGCTTAGGTCATGATCTCATGGATAATGGGGATTACTCCATATATAGCAGGGAGTCTGCTTGCAGGTTCTCTCCCCCTGTCCCTCCCCCTACTCTCACTCTCTCGCTCTTTCTCTCTCAAATAGATAAGTGAATCTTTTAAAAATCCATAAAACTTAAATTAGTGGACAAAGAGAACATGTTCTAAGAAAACTAGTAATAATAGTGATTTATAGATTTTAAGGCTATGCCCCTCCCAAAAAAAAAATCCCAGCAGGGCTTTTTATGGACCTTGACAATCTGATTCACCCCAAAACAGCCACTACTGAAGAACTTGCTCCACCAAATGTCAAGTCTAATTAAAGCTTAAGGCAGTGTGTAGTTAATGCAGGGATATACTAATAGGCCAATGTAATATAATAGTGTGTCCAGAAACAGATACGTCCAAACATGAAAAAGATATTGCCTAACAATAGGTGAAGAATTGACTTTTTATAAATGCTGCTGAAGCAATTGTATAACCATGTTGGGAAAAAATGAAATTACTGAAGTACTATTCACACTTTAACATACGGAAAAATCAACTTCAGTTGGATTAAATACCTAAATGTGAAAGAAAAAACTATAAGTATGTTAGAAAAACATGTAGGAGAATATTTTTATGACCCCAGGACAGTGAGGAATTTCTTAATTTAATAAATCATAGTCATAAAGGAAACTATTGTTGAATTGAATTACTTTAAAATTAAAAATTTATGGTCATTAAAAAATACCATAAGGAAAATGAAAATCATTTTACATAGTGGGAGGAAATATTTCCAATGCATATAAGCAGTGAAGGATTAGTATCCAGAATGTATGAGGTCCCCCTCAACAAATGAGTAAGAAAGAGACATCTTATTAGAAACACAAGCAAAATCATTACAGATGTTTTGCAGAAGGGAAATAATTAATATGCTAAAAATGAAATTTTAAAAGCATAATCTCATTAAATAAAGAAATGCAAATTAAGCCACAATATGTTTTTTGCATCTACGAGATAGGAAAAAAATGAAAAAGTCTACAAATAACAATGCTTGGAAAGGATATGGAACAGCAAACACCCACATCTGTTGGAGATAGGAGTATCGGTTGGCTCAGGCCAAGAGTTTGGCATTTCTTAACAAAGTTGCATGTGCACATAACCTATAACCAGGAATTACATTTCTAGATGTGTACCCTAGAGGAATTCTTGCAGTCATGCCTAAGAAAAACTTATAAGAATGGTCACAGAAGCATTATTCGTAAGCAGAAACCCTCCAAACTATCCAAATATTCAGCAATAGTAGAGTTGACCAATTATAATATATTCTTATGATAAATTAATATAGGCAATAAAAGTTAATTAAAGCTACCAGGATTAACATGGATGAATCTCAAAAACATTTTTTTTAGCAACAGAAGCAAATCATAGGATGCATACATTATGATCCTGTTTATTAAAAGTTCAAAATCAGGCAACGCACAACAACATACTGTTTTAGGATCTATACCTAGGTGACAAACTGTAAGGCAGAGATTAACAAAGTTTTAGAATTGAATCCCTGTATAGCTTTGCCAATAGACGTTTTGGTTAAATTTTACTTTCCTTGATTTAAGAAACAATGGGTATTTTTGTTCTTTGAACATAAAATTATATGTTACACTATATTGAATATGCCTTATCTAATTATGTATACCATATTTCTATTTAGATTTTGATTTCTTCTCCAACCAACTACCTCCCTCACATCCATCCTCAATCCTTGGGAATTACCATACAGTAGCCACATTTGTAGCCAAGGATTAATAGTGGACAGAAATTTTTGCAAACATTAACCTTCTGATCTAACAATCCCATCTGTATCTCCTCATCCTATAAACACTCTGTTTGGCAGTACTGTTGAAATCTGGTTCCCCTCTTTCATTTTCTAATTAACTTGCAATGCGTTTTCTCTAAATTCACAGTGAGCTTGGCTTTAAGTAATTTGCTTCACCAGGTGGTATTTCTCACATTCCAGATATTAATATAGGTCTTAACCCTTGATCACCTATAAGAGTAACAACAGCACAATGGTACTTATGACATCTACCAAATATGTTGCAGAATATAGTTGGTAAATGATAATTATAGATAGAGTAACCGTATGACTGATTATCCGAACACTTTGGGGAGTGAAAGGGGGCACTATTAATAATTATTTTGGGACAACAGGCATTAAGTTGGAATAGTTCTAAGCAAACTGGGATGTAGAGTCATCCTGATTATAGAGGAATCTAGCTCAGTGAGTGCCCAGATGAGAACACATCTGGTTTGGTACAGGTCCCATTTCAATAATTAAAATATCATAAACAGAAAATATTTCCTGACTTAGGAAATGTGCCTTGCCATAATGGTATTTCTTAATCAGCACTCTTGAAAGATGTGTTGCTAGGCTTCATTTACACCAATAATGAGATGCTGATTTATTGAGAGGGGATTTTCTCAGCAATCCATGCCAAGTAATAAGTGCCCAACTAATGTATTAGAGAAAGATGGCTTTGTATTTTTTAAATAATTTTTAAATGGTTGATTATTACATGAAACAGCACAAATATAGTAACTTGGTTCCTATTCTATATGGGCTTAAAGTCTAGACAAATAGTCTAGATAAAGGACAAGAAGAATAAAAATTATTTCTGGAGATGATATGAAAAGTATTTGTAAAAGTTTATAAATAATAATAAAATAATGAGGATGGGCCCTTATTGAGTTTATACTATGTACCAGACACTGAGTTATATTCATATAGCATGTAATCTTCTTGACAGCCATATTAAGAAGTTATTATTTCTATTGTTCAGGTGATGAAACTGTTAAGGAATTTGTCCAAAGTTACATAAATGGTGGAACTAAGGATATAAATTCAGGTCTGTCTGACTCAAAAACCTGTCTACTATCTATTCTGCCTACTGATTCTGTTTTTTGTTGTTTTTTTTTTCCCTTTATTATTTATATTGCCAATGTATCTCTACCGATACAGAGGTCAGTCTCCCTTTGGACATTCATATTTCCACTATATGTCCACTATATGTCCACTCCCTTTGGACATTCCATTTCCACTATACAGCTACTATTGGAATGATCAGGTTGCTTTTAGGAAACATTTTCCCATGGTTTGGAATAATTTTTTTATCTATCACCAATGGCACCTAAAAATCAAATGAGAAGAGAAAGGGAAAATATTTTTAAAAATCAAATGGAACTTCCAGAGAAAAATACAATATATGAAATAGAAAATACACTGGCAAATTAGACACTGCAAAAGAAACAAATTAGACAGCAAATTAGACATTGCAAAAGAAAAGATGAATTAACTTGAAGACATATCAATAGATACTACCCAAACCAAAGTTGAGAAAGGAAAACGTCTTAAACAGACCCTCCATGATCTGTGTGAAAATATCAAGGACCTCTTAAAATACATATAACTTGAGTTCCTGAAGGAAGTTGGTTGTTGGAGAGTGGGGAGGGGAAAAAAATATTTAAAGACATAATGGGTGAAATTTTTCTAAGTTTGATGAAAGCTGTAAACCCACCAATTTAAGAAGCTCAATAAATGGCAAACAAAATATAAAGAAGATCATAACCAAGGCATGTCATAATCAATTTGCTGAAAACCAGTGATGAAGAGGGAATTTTAAAAGCAGCCAGTGGAAAAGATAGATTTAATATAGGAAAAAGACAAAAGAACTGCTGACTTCTCTGTGGAGACAATGCAAACTAGAAGACAATGGAATGTCATCTTTATTATGCCAGAAGAATAACTGTCAGCTGAGAGTTCTATATCCAGTAAAAATGTCCCTCAAAAAAAAGAATTAAGATAAAAATATTTTCCTACCAACCAACCAAGAGAGTTTGTAATTCATTGTTAGCAGATATGCATTACAATAAATATTTTAAAAGTTCTTCAGTCTGCAGGAAAATAATTCCAGAAAGAAACTCAGATCTATACAAAGGAATGAAGAGCACCAGAAATAATAATCATGCAGGTAAATATAAATATATATTTATAAAACTTTTCCCTCAATTTTTTTCATTTAAAAGAAAATCAGTTGTAGCAAAAATAACACATTTTGGTATTTATCCAGATGGAATATCCAGTTTCCATATCCAAATGGAAACTCAGATCTACACAAAGATGAAGAGTGCCAGATATAGTCAACAAGCAGGTAAATATATAAAACTTGTTCCTCATTTTATTCATTTAAAATAAAATTGGATGTTTGTAGCAAAAATAAGATATTTCAATATTTATCACATATGTAGAAATAAAGTATACAGTAGTACCAAGGATAGAAGGAGAATTGAAAGCATACTGTTGTAAACTTCTTACATTACACATCAAGTGATATAATAATATTTGAAGGTAGGCTGTGATGTGTTTAAGTTATATGTAGTAAACCCAGAGCAAGCACTAAAACAAACAAACAAACAAATAGGTATAGAAGGCAATATAGGACATAAAATAGAATACTAAGAAATACTCAATCCAAAAGAGAAAGGAAAGTTAAAGAATAAAAATCTAGGGAAAAGAGAACACAAATAGCAAAATGGTAGACTTATATCCAACCATACTAATAATTACATTCAGTGTGAGTTTTATCAGACTGGATAAAAAAGCAAGACCTAAATAAATGCAGTTTATAAGAAACAAAACTTTAATATAGAGGAACAATTAGGTTAAATATAAAAGGAGGAAAAAGATATACCATGCAAACAGTAGTCATATATAAGCTGGAATGGCTATATAAATATCAGAGAAAGTAGACTTCAAAATAGATTGTCAGAGATAAAAGGGTAATAACAATAAAAGGGTAATACATTAAGAAGACATAACAATCGTAAATGTGTATGCATCCAATAACAACTTCAAAACACATAAGCAAAAACTGCTAAAAAAATAGATCTATAGCTACAATTTAGAGATTTCAATATTTTTTTTTAAAGATTTTATTTATTTGTCAGAGAGCGAGAGCACAAGCAGGGGAAACAGCAGGCAGAAAGAGAAGCAGGCTCCCCGCTGAGCAGGGAGCCCGATGCAGGACTTGATCCCAGGACCCTGGGATCATGACCTGAGCTGAAGGCAGATGCTTAACTAGTTGAGCCACCCAGGCGTCCCGAGATTTCAATAATCTCTCAAAAATTGACTGAGAGAACAAATGGACAGAACGTTAATAAGGATATTAGAAGACATGAACAACCTTATCAGCCTAATTAACATCTATAAAACAGCACATCTAACAATAACATAATATACATGATTTTTAAGTGCCCGTAGAATATCCACCTAGGTTGACCATATGCTTGGCCATAAAACAAGTATCAACAAAGTTCTGAAACTCAGTTCTTAGCATATATAAAAAGAATAAAAAATGTTTACCTCGACCAGTTGTGCAGACTAAGCTGAGCTAAAATATAGAAATCTTTTGGTTTGATGCTTACTTACCACATAAGTAGAAGCTCAAACAATACTATTTTGTTTCTTCCCCTCTCACATATTTTAAGATACATAGTCATTAAACTTTATCAGAAACAAGATACTTAAACCTCACAGGTCAAGCTAACAAGGTGACATACCCTTATTTAATGTTAAAATTACACTTCTGTAAAACCATGTATTCAACTGAATCTCCCTTAAATAAATACAATCTTTCTTACATTATCACCAAATTAAACATCAACAATTACACTTGCTACTGTGCTTACCTCTGAATTCCTCTAAAGCTCCTCTGTATTTTATTGCTGTGTAAATATTTAGAAGACTTTCAAAGGCTAATTTCAGATTTGGGCCTTCTCTGTTCAACAGTTTATACTTCAAGAACTTTTATACAGTTCATATTCTTATTTGTGAAACCTAGTGCAGCTCTCATATTGATACTATTTACATTTTTGGGGGTAATGTGGCACAGGTTTAAAAAACTTTCCATGTAAATTTTTGATATGATTAGCTGATTTTAATTACATCTGAAAATCCCTTGCCAAATAATGATTAAAACACACAGAAAGGGTATGGTTGAGACATAAGCAAAGCAAAACAGATCTATGTGAAAACTGCTTCAAGCAGTGTAACAAAAGTAAATCCATTTAATTTGCACATATGTGGAGGATTTAATCCAAATTGAAATAGAACAAAAGATAAATAAGGTGAGAAAGCCAGATAAGAGAACTTTAATGTACACAAGTTCAGATGCTGTTTTGTTTTTTAAAATCAGAGTGTAATTGATTCTTCTGGGGAAATTTTTGGAGGAAAAAATAAAATTCATATATAATTATGGTTCACAGCAAATTGCATTTACTGCCTGTTGAGCAAATTCAATTGGATTACTAAACCACAATGTTTCCCACCCCTGTGTCAGTTAGAGATCCAACTCTCTTCTCACTGGCTCTTTAAGACCCAAATACCTAAGCACATTTTGGGTCTTTTCTGTGTTGTGTTTTTCAGGCAGCCACTCTCCTCTTTTTCAGTGGTTCCCCCCAGCTTTCAGTCTCAAATTCAAATTCTCAGCCCTGGTGGACTGTGACATTCTCTGGTTTCTCTCTTGGCATCCTCTACCCTCCACACACACTCTTCACTCTGGCCACACAGCACTCACACTTCGGGACATATGGTTCTATGCCTTGTGGGCTCACTCATTTATTCACCCTTTCTGTCATTCCATCATTCATCCCGCAGAGTATCTATGAGCACTGTGCTTAGAAGTGGGGATACAATACGAGAACTGAGGGAAACCCTGTCCCTGCCCTTGGGGGTTACAGCCAAGTGGAGGAAATGGACTTTAATTGAAGAATCCCACAGGAACTGTAAAATGACTGCTCTGATGGTTGATGCAGTCCCTGTTAAATACAGGGACTCCATGTGGTTGCAAAGTCGGGAATGCTTCTCTGAAGAAGTCAGTGTGGCCCTGACACAGAAGAGAGAGCAGCAGTTGTCTGGGAGAAGACAGAGCCCTGTGGGTTGGAAGGAGAGTAGGTGGATGTTGCAGGTCCACACAGGGTGGAAAGCACAGTGAGGCTGGATCCCTCAGAAGAAGGTAGATGGACCAGGATCCCGAAGCACTGTGATATTTATCCCATTAGCAATCCATTCCAGTGGCTCTGCCTTCCCTTTGGACATTCCTCTCCTATCACCTTCATCTTTTGGGGCTCAGCTCAAGTGTCCCCTTCTCTGGGAAGCCTTTGGTGCCTGCCCTCTCTCTCTGAAGGGTGAAGTGTCCTCCCTCCAGAACTGTGGCCTGTTGGTCTTTGCATCCTCAGCTCCTTTCACAGGCTCTGCCGTGGAGGAATGGATATGTGGGAAAACTGGGCCAAGTAGGATTGAGGCTTTGTTCGCTGAGCGTGTAGAGAGGCAACTTGGTCGAATGAGTCCAATTTTCAAAGGCTCTCCCAGCAGGTGGCCCTAACTCTTCCAGCACCAATTCAGGGCCCTTCCCCCCACTCACCCACCAAAAGATCCCTCCCTTTTAATTCGAACCAAATCCCAGCTTGATGTAATTTCAGATGGTAAGGAAACACTGGATCTGATGTGGAAGCATGTGGTTTGTGCAGAAGAACTCAACCATGACTTGCTCCACACTATGGGTGCCATCCTGATTCTCATCAGTTTTCCAGCTTGGTGTTCCAATGATGAAGATTATTAAAGGGATCCTAGAGAGAGAGTCTGTACCCTCTTGGAAATGTTCCAGCGAGCAAGTGGGGAGCTGCGATGGGGAATCACAGCCACTAATTGGAGCATAGATGGAACAAATTCCCTCTTATTGCAGAAAGGTATTGTATTTCACGTTGAGGGAAAGAAGAGATTTGCCTACAAATTAGGCTGGAAACTGTAGAGAAGAAATTGTTTGCTGGCCAAACTGGTATGCCAGGACTGTAATGAAATACGACATAAGGAGAAGGCGGTAGGTGCTCAAATAAGAAAGTGGGTTTTCTTTAGCATTTCCTTTACTGTCCTTTTGGAGGGTGAGTCCCTTCTGTTGCTGTATTTCTTGGCACTCACCAAATATTCCTCTTTTGGGTGATTATTAAGCCCTTTGTTCAGCAGTTGATCCCAAGAAGCAGCAGCAAAAACCCTGAGAAATGTTCATTACTTATGATTCTACTGATGCCATGGAGAAGAGAGCGAAAGCTACATTTCATTTATTTTCAGAATCATAACATGAATGGAAAGGTTTTTTGAACATTATTTTCTGTTTGTAAATGAGCAAGAAGGCTAGACAGACATGGAGCCCAGAACCTTTGGTGCCTCACCTGCCCAGCATTGATCCTCCCAGCAAGCCCTCCTTCCCACCCTGTATCTTCTCGATCCTTCCTGGCAACCACTCCTCCTTAGAGAATCGCTCCCACCCTTGGGTGCTCCTGTGGCTTCTTCATTTGTTCTGGCTTGACTTGCTTCTTTGCCTTGCCCTCCCTTTGGATTCGCCTGTGCCTGTGTTTTCCTGTCACAAAATGACCCATTTGGACTTAGATGTTGGGTTTCAGAACTATTTGGGGCACTTGGGTGGTTCAGTAGGTTAAGCATCCAACTCTTGATTTTGGCTCAGGTCATGATCTCAGGGTTGTGAGATGGAGCATCTGGTTGGGCTCCCCACTGGCACGGAGCCTGCTTAAGATTCTCTCTCTCCCTCTGCCCCTCACCCCCTACCCGGCTGGCAGGCATGTGTGTGTTCTCTCTCTCTCTGTCTCTCTCTCACTCAAAACAAAAAAACAAAAAAACCTTAAAAACTACAACTGCCCATCTCCAGACTCCAGAGCATAGCACTTTCTCTCCCATCACTCCAGTTAGTCCATGACAGTAAAGGAAAATAATTACTTAGGGTCCTTTGTGTGTTGGCTTTAATAGATACAACTTATGAGAAGGCCACACTTCTACACTCAAGTATTCTTTATTAAAACACACACACACACAAAGTGTAAATGCAGACTGATGTTAATAAAAGTATTGAACTGATTTGTGGTTTCTTTTGGGGTGAATTTGAATGAGGGTGATGTGTAGAGGCTGTTAAGACAATGTTTTCCTTTTAGCATTAAGGAAGGATTTCTTTGGTTTGTGACAAGGGATCATTGAAACCTTTCAAGTGGGTGAATGGTGGGTAGTCTAACCCCTTCTAAAGCACTTATGTGACCCAGTCACATAAAGGGTTCAAAGTTGGATGGATCAAACCAAACAAGGCCTGTGAATGAAAACCTTTGCATGGGGGAAGCCACTTGCCTGAATACTTGGTCCCTGAAGAACTGCTTTGCATGCTGCTCATTGAAGCACTCATTATCTTTACAGGGAATTTGTTTCTCTTCACCTGTTACTTCTGATTTGATTGAACTGTTTTTTCTCCTTAAGGCAAAGTACAAATGTAATCACTGATCTTACTAGAAAACAGTTTTTAGGTTTTGGTTTTTTTTTTTTTAGACTTATAAGACTTGGGAAAAAACCTTAAAAAAATCACTTTTCTTTCTAGAAAACTGCCAGATATACTTTAGGGGGCTGCATTTTGGAAATGTTTCTCAAGAAAAGTTGTATTAATCAGCTGACAGATTTTGAAAGCTGGGGACTCATGAACCACATGAACAATTGTTTTGCATGGTGAAGTTGGTAAAGTAAACTTTTGTTTTTCAGGTTTGAAAATATTGGGATAGGGATTAAGAGAGGAGCTCTTTACCAGGTAAATACCAAAATGTATTTATTGCATTACTTTTATGGGTTTTACTAGTATCTTCCCAAGATCTTTGGAATACCTTCCTCATGAAGTAATAGAGGAATACTTGTAGTATTCCTTTGAATATAGTTTACAAGTTTAACTGCAGTGCTGTGAGGAAAAATTATTTCTTTCCCTCTAGTAAAAACTGTGTTCATATAATTATCTTGGGAAATGTGGTTTTAAGGTCAATAAAAGAGAGACTTCTTGCCTGTAGACTACCTTCTCTCCATGTGAACTGGGGTTCTTCACTTGGGCATCAGAGCCGTTTTCCTACCCACCCTTCCCTACTCTCTGCCAGCATCATCTCCCAGGGTCCTTCCTGAACTTGTGAAAATGGCAGCTGCCCCTAGTGCCACAGCTCCTTTCTTTGCAGTTCAGAGTCGACTTTACAGGAGTTGTGGGAATCACAAGCATTACATAGCTTTCCCCTGACTTCCAGCTGCCTGACCACACCACCTCGAAACACCTTCCCCACCAGGTGCCCCATGTAAGCCCACATATGAAAGCCTACAGGCTCCGTGTCTCCCCAGTCCCCTGCCCTGCCCACATGTGCCTATGTTTCAATCAAGAAGTGGGTCGGTTTTGGCTAAAGTGCTCTGCTGAAAAGGAGATTGAGACCCAACAGAGCCTACAAGCTTTTGTCTTGTGATGTATGAGGTAGGGGAGGTGGTGAATGAGTTTAGGGGGGGAAGTCGTTGCTTGGACTCTGCAGTGGGGCAGCCTGGTGTCTGGATACTATTAACCTTTCTGAACCTCACTTTCCTTCTCTGTGAAACAGAGATAATAATACTGATCCACGTGACTGTTGTGAGGATTAATCGATGTAAAATGCTTTGCGTATTTCCTGACATATTAAGAATCACAAAAGAGCATTTCCAGACTTTTCCACTGACACCTGTCAGATACTTCCAGTGTCAGCAATATCTTATATTGGTGCTGTTACCCGAGGTGTGTGTGTCTGTCCAGCGCTGGCTATGTTAAGTAAAGCAGACCCAGTGTATGTTTGTAGGAAACAGCTAACAAAACAAACAAACAAAAAAAAAAAAAACCCAAACCTTACAAGGCACCATTTGAGAAACTCTGAGTTGATAATAATGTATAAGCACGTGGTATTTGTTTTTAGAGGGTAAGCTGTAAATAAAAGCTGAGGCAGGACCCGGTCAGAATTTGAAACCTGTCAGGCAAAGGTAGGATGATTTGGCTCGAAGTTTGGCTAAAGATGACCTCAGGAAAAGGTTCTTCAGCCACAGGTTTAGTCCTGTGTGCTGAGTTAAAGATGACACAGTGGACTCCTCACACACTCACTGTCATGTCAGAAATGGCACAGGTGTGTGCAGTTGACTGCTTTTCTCCACTGATGAATTAGGGGCCAGAGCCGACTCTGAGAAAAAATGTGGAGTGGACGACATTTTCCTTTGGTGTCCTTGGCCTCATCATTGCTACCTCCCTACTTTTAGTGACTCTCTACGGCATCAGATACCCAGTGTCCTTCCCTTTCCCTCCATTAAATGCTATGCTCAGAATTTGATGCCATAATGCATGTGAAGACATCATACTGGCTTGTGGGAGCTGTGGCTTTTAGGTGGCCTGCATGCCTTTACTCCCACTCCATCCCTCTCTGGTCACAGATGATGTGTCCGGACCCCAGGGGTAAGCATAGGATCCAGACCTGGACCATCAAAGTACCTTACCCCCTTGGCCAGTGTCTCCAGCTGACAGTTGACATATGGGCCCAAAGGTCAAGGTAGGCCAGTCAGAGACTTTTCCTGGGATAGTTGCAACTGGGACAAGCTGATGGAGAAGGTCTTTCTGTTTTGGGTTGGTGAAGTTAGAAACACTGGAGACTTATCCTACTATGTGGAGAAAGCCTGTATGCCCAAGATAAGACCAGGACTGAGCCAAACCAAAATGAAGGCTGGAGAGAGACCTACGAGGATCAGGCCCTGGTTCTAGTCCCCCAAGGCCCCCAGACTAGCCTAGTCCATGCAGCCTCAGCTCTTCCTGTCTGTGAGCTACCCCAGTCTTCTTACTGTAACCCTTCCTACCCGTTTTGCTTTGTGTCTCTGTCATTTCTTTCTGGATAAATCCTGTGTGCTTCAGCCAACTCCCAAGGTCTTCCTCACTGAGGTGAATTTCTTAAAGTCACTACTAAGTGTCCAATGATAGGAGAGTCTGTAAGGTGCTTTTCTTTTAACTGTCTCCCATAACAAATGACACTGAGGAAGTATAAATAGGAAATGAAATTCATTGTAAGATTATTGGTCTGTATATAATTTTTTTTTGGTCTAAAATGCTCAAAGTATAGGTATTAGCTATGATAAAGATACTTTATTTTCGAAAGAGCAAAGACAATGTAATTTAAGTTGAGATCATTCCAGACTTGAGTTTAATATGCAGATGACTGGAAATCTGCCAGAAATTAAATGCTGATTATTGGGTCCAACTTTAGGTTATGACCCAAGTTAGCGTCACTGAAGGTATCCAAAAGGCCTGTAAGATTATAAAAACAACAACAACAACTTGACATGTTATTTTTACCTCTGAACTACATATTTTTTGGGTTGAGGGAGGGAAACTTCTAGAGGGGAGGGGCTGTGGGGAAGAAAGTCAGCTACAGAGAAGCCAAGCCTCGGGTGGCAGTGATGCCAGAGCCCTGGTCAGAGGCATTGTCCAAGTGGAGTGTATATCAGAGATAGGAGTGTGCATGTGTTCCATTGATTTGCAGCAGGGTACAAAAACAGGTTTCATCTTTTATGACAATTCTTGACAGATAATGAGTAGTATGTGGAAAATTTTTATTCAGAAAGTCCAAGGTTGAGTGTAGGCTTACTGGGTCAGCCATGAGTATTTATGTGATATCTGTCTTGGGCATGGGAGTGGATTGTGGTCATACTACATGGATCAGGTATTTCCCATCCCCAGTTAAGATTCTCAGCAACAGGGCAGGTAAAAAACTTCCACCTCATTATGACAGAGCCATACTTGCTGTGCCTCCACTAGTTGTATGGAATTGGGCAGCAAGAAATTCATATCAACCTACATGCAGATCTGACCAGAACTCAAGGGGGTAGTCCACAGAGCTTTGGGAAATCAGCGTTTTACTGGATATTGGCAAATACTGAGTTCAGATAATGCTCCCTATAAAGAATAGAACATTTTAAAAACTCCAATGTAGGCTGATGAGAAAAAACTATAAAATGAGGTAAAGGGAACAATATCTTGAAGTCTAAAAAAAACTGCAGATTCTGGAAGAAATTTTTAGAAGGATGATAGGCTCCAGAAATCCATTTAAAAACAAATTAGACTAAAACAAAACATGGTCTCTGAAATTAAACAATACCCAAAGCAGAGGTCAGGCTGAGAAAAAGAGACAATGGGATAAGATGAAATCTATTTATTTTATATTCTACAGGTTTATTTTGTTCTTTTACTTTCTTCTTTTAGCTGAATGGTTAGTTCTTCTATTTTCAGTATTTTTTATTTTTTAGAAATGTCGTTTAGATGATAAAATTTTCTCTGAATACCAATTTGGCTGTATCCCGTAACTTTTGGTATGCCACATTGAAAATAGTCTGATATTTGAGATTTGATTTCCTCTTGTATCCAGTTATTTAAAAGGAATTATTAAAATTTAACTGAAGGGAATTTTGGGGGTTTATCTTTTGACTCTTTCTAGTTTTATTATATTATGATTAGAGAGTAAATGCTATGATTTTTACTTTTTAAAATTTATAGAGTTTTTTTCTTTGAGGACCATTGCATCATCATTTTTTAAAAATACTCTGTAGATTCTTACTTATGATTCCCCTCCATGATCTGTTGATTAGCCTGAAGTTTTTCACTATGACATTGGATTTATTAATATCTCCATATTCTGAACAATTTTTACTGTGTATATTACTATTTCGGTACATAAAGATTCCTTAAAAGGTTTCTACATTTTGTCAATGCGTTCTCCCTTTGTCATTTTAATATTTTAATTTTTTAGTTGAAATGTAGTTAACAGTGTTATGTTAGTTTCAGGTATGCAATATAGTGATTCAACTATATTATACATTCCCCAGTGCTCATGGTGATAAGTGTAGTCTTAATCCCTTTTATCTATTTAGTCTTAATCCCTTTTATCTATTTCATACCCCCCTCCCACCTCCTCTCTGGCAACCACTAGTTTGTTTTCTGTATTTAAGAGTCTGATTTTTTGTCTCTTTTTTTCTTTGTTTGTTCATTTGTTTTCTTAAATTCCACATATTCATGAAATCATATGGTATTTGTTCTTTTCTGTCTGACTTATTTTATTTGGCATTATACCCTCTGGGTCCATCTATGTCATTGCAAATGGCAAGGTTTCATTCTTTTTTATGACTGAGTAACGTTCCTCTGTGTGTGTGTGTGTGTGTGTGTGTGTGTGTGTGTGTGTGTGTGTGTGTATGTGTGTGTATCTTCTTTATCCATTCATCTATTGATGGATATTTGGAGTGCTTCTGTATCTTGGCTGTTGTAAATGCTACAATAAACATAGGGGTGCATATATCTTTTTGAGTTAGTGTTTTCATTTTCTTTGGGTAAATACCCTGTAGTGGAATTACTGGATCATATGGTAATTCTATTTTTAATTTTTTGAGGAACCTCCATATTATCCAATACTACACAGTAATATTCTCATTTTGAGTTACATTTTTGAAATACTAATATTTTAAATCTAGTTCTTTTTTGAAAGCATTTATCTGGTATATTATTGTTTATCTTATTTTTAATCCTTCTGAACAATTTTGTTTTAAATGTATCTGTTTCAAACATAAACATAGATTTAAAAAATTATTTTTGCCCAGTTTGGGTCTCTTTCAGGAGAAGATTTTTCTATTATGGAAAATTTCAGACTGTCACGTCAATCAATTCTAACCAATTTGGATTATTCTAAAGCAAGATTTTTTTTTAAATTTGGAAGAACTAGCAGTAGGGATTTTTATTGCAGATGGGAATGACCTTAGAGAAGGAAAAAGAATTTTCAGGTTTACCTATGAGTTTTTCTAATTTATTTATTTATTGCTTTTCCTCATACCCCATATTTTCATCTTTTCTTGGAATTGTGTTTTGAATTTTTTTTTATTTTTCTAGAAGATATCTTTTAATGATTCTTATAGAAAATGTTCTTGACTAATACATTTTCAGTGAATAATATTTTTCCTGTCAATAGAATTCCAGTTCAAAGTAATTCTTCCCTCTAACCTTTGGAGTTACTGCTGCTTGTCTTCTTGCAAAGAAGGGGTTACTGCTTCCACTGTAGGTAAATGTTTCTTTTTTCTTTTTTGTTTTGGAACATCCAATTATTTATTTATAAGTGAAGTCGTTTGCAGTGTATTAAAGCAATAGAGAGATGTTCTCAGGTTCAACAGAAAAGTGTTCTCTAGAGCTCAGAAATTTATAGTACCCGTGTATCTGATTTTAAATATTTACTTGAAGACATGCATCAGCCAACTGAGACATGAATTAATGGACAATTCAGGGGATTTGTGATATATTGATTTCTGCCCCCACTGAGTTTTGACCCCTCCCACAACAAATTAGGCCGTTGAATGGATTATTTGTTGTCAGATAGATTCTCCTCCTGCAAGGAGAACTTGGTCCCATAGTACCTCAAGCAAACATTTTTCTTCTACCTTTGTTCTTTTCCCACTTGTGAGGAATGTGTTTTTCAAGCTCTGTCCTTCACCCTTGAAATTCAGAAGAAACTTCTTTCCTTTCTTAATGATTGCTTAAAGCAATAATGGTGCCATTCTGTTCTAGCAGTAGCTAACATTGGCTACATATTGTGCAGAAAGAGAGAAGGAGAGAGACAAAAATCCCCTGCCATTAGCTCTTTCTAGCAGTTTCCCTCTTCCCACTTACTGCTTTAGAAGGGCTTCATTATTTTCCTTCCACTTCCTTCTAGTTTGAAGTAACTTAATGCCCATTCTGTCTCATTTTTCTTGAAGAGTTTGTCGTAGTTTCAGTTGATTGAAGCTAAAAACTATTTGAGAACAATGGAAGGACTAAAGTCGTATTTTCAGTTTCTGGTACTGAGAATGTGAATACTTAAAAAAAAAACACAGAATCTGGATTTGTTTTTAATGAGATAGATACAGTTTCGACTTTGTCCCTAGTAGACTACCAGGAGACAGAACTATGAGCCACAAAATAAGGCCTCAAGCCGAGAATAACAACGATTTTGTTATGTTGTCCACTCCATCCTTAGCGCTGCCCATTCCACGAACCATTCTGCTATTTTCATAACACTGGAAATGATTTCACATCTGCAAGTAATTAGTTGCAAAATAATCTATCTTGGGACTGTGGGCTAGAGAAGGGTTGAGAAATAGGAGTTCCAACTGTGGTATAACAATGTGTAAATCATGTATTCCTTCTGCTTTTGTCTACATATATAGCTGTAAATATATTACATGGATATAGTCTGGTCCCCCCAAATTATGAACATGGCCTTTGAGAAGCTCATCATTAACAAGACCAACACCAACAACCATACCTCACATTTATATATTCTCTCATTTTACAAAGCTCCCTTTCAACATTATCTCAATTCTTTTTTACAACAACCCTGAGAAATAGGAGAGGGTAAGGTTTCCATCTGATACACAAGGAGCTGGTGGCTGTGAAGCTCCTAGTCAATAGGTGACATGATTTTGTTTTGTTGGGTTTTTGCAAACATTTTATTAACAATTTATTACTGTAGTAATACACATAAAGAGAAGTACAAAAAATCATAACAACGTGGTGTGATGAATCATCACAAAAAGAACACTCATGTAACCAGTTCCCAGATCAAGAAACAGGAAAATATCACCACCTCTGTACCCCCTTCCAGTCACTCACCCTCCAAAGGTAACTATCATTCTGACTCCTAGATAGGTGACAGGCTTATTTGAATTAATTTTGTATGGCATGTGAACCAGGACATTGCAAAGCATGGCTGCATTATATATGTGTGCTTGATGTAGTCGGGAATACATCTTTACATGATGAAATGCAATGCACATGAGGAAGTGATAAAGGAATGAAGATGATCCAACCTGAAGAAAGTTCATCTGAGTTGAAACTTAATAGCTTCTATGTATGAGGAATGAATCTCTGGAATATTATAAGAAACTTTCTCCATTTCTTTCAAGAATTTAGGAAAACTCAGCTTACATAGAAAGAGAAAAATACATTTCTTTCATCCTTAGAACTTTGTGGACAAAAAGGAATCCATTTCCTTCTGTAGATATTTAAAATTTTAGGATATAAAGTGCTAACTCCGAATGACTTTGGTCCGATCTTAACCAGATGCATGGAGTGGACAAAGTGATTTTTCAAGAGTGTTTCCTTTCCTTCCTGATGTTTGGCTGAGCATTTCTATCAATTTCCATGGGAGGATCAGCACTGTGGTCTTTAAGGGAAATGATATTTTGCTGGAAAAGGAAGGCAGTGTCTAATTTGCCTGTCTCCTTTGGAGGTAAGAGTGTCTCCAGAGATGAAGTTTTTGCTTGTGAATGTGCTTCATCTCCTTCAGGAGGGCAGAGCCAACAACTGACAGTAATTGCTCCAGCTGGTATCCTTCATCAGATGAATTTTGGAAGCTTCCCCTCCCATGTCCTCACCACTCTTCTCTCATTTTTCTCTGCCATATGGAGAATAGGAAGCCAACGGGCAACCAGTGACTTGTTTGGGGCTCACGCACACAGAGGAATACAGACTAAGATTGCACTTAGGTTCTATGCTGCCTTGAAGTGGAATACTAGACTTTGTTTAGCAAGGGCTGTGTTGATGTGGCCTCCATTAGGAAGGACTTGCTTTCTCTTTGGAGTCTGTGTGTGTCCCTCTGGTTCACCCCCAGACCCACTGAGCTCAGAGCAGAGGAATGTTTACATGAAAAGAGACTGCCACGGTTTTAAATTGCATCCATTAAGAAACAAATTATCCTCTTAATCGTTTTTTCGTTTCTTTCCTGAAAAGATTAAAATGCTTTTAATTTAATAAAGTTTTGAAAATAGGTAAGTTTATAATTTTACAAAAATGTGTTCAGAGAAGTAAGAATACCCAGGGAACTCTAGAGGATATTGAGAATGACCTATTTAGGTCTTACTCATCTGTTACTTCTATAATACAAGGACATTGCCCAATTTTGGCTCTCTGGTCTCCTTTAGAAGCTCTTGGGCTACTTTTTCCCCTATCAAATCAATTAAGTCAGCTTGTATGTTGGAATCTAAAAAAAACAAAACAACTGGCATTTCTACCCTTCCAAATAGTGACACTCTTCTCTGGATAGACATACTTACTTAAAAACACTGTTTTTAATCATCTTCTCATTTTTATCCTGCAGATATGTGAAAATGTAGACCTTATTTCCTTAGTGTGCCATTACAAGGTCAGTTCTGAGAAGGGTGAACATAGATAAAGACATTTATTACTCTGATTTGATTACAAATAAATGTTGTAAATAATTTTGCTCAAGTTTGGAATGAAGGACAGCAGGTCTGACTTCTTTGTCCACGGATTCCTGGGTATGGCACTCATTACTAATCTGAAAACAGGGAGTTTGTAGAAAAGCAAATGCTCACATGCAGTAATCACTTTGACCAAATATTCTAAACAGTTTTTCAGTCACCATGAAATAATGATCATTTATCTCCAAAGGGTTGTCACAAGGTGCTACACATAGAATGTTTGTGTCCCCACCGAATTCATATGTTGAAATCCTAACCCCCAAAGTGATTGTTTTAAGAGGTGGGGTCCTTGGGAGGAGATGAGGTCATGAATGCAGAGCCCTCATGAATGGGATTAGTACCTGAGAAACTCCCTTTCCCCTTCCGTCATACAGCTTCCTTCTAGCTGTATCCTTCCTTCCGAGGATACAGCTAGAAAGTACTATCTATAAACCAGGAAGCAAGCTCTCACCATACACTGAATTTGTGAATGCCTTGATCTTGGACTTCCAGGCTCCAGATTGGTGAGAAATAAATATTTGTTGCTTACAGTGCACCCAGTCTGTGGCATTCTGTTAGCAGCGCAGATGGACTAAGACACAAGGTGTGCACATAAATGTAGCAGATTACCATTTGGTAAGCACTTAAATTAACCCTTCCCCAAATGACAGGAAATAGTACCTGGATACCTTGTTATACTTTAGATTATTCATACTTTCCTGCATCTCTGATTTGAATGATAAAAGTTAATTATTTAAAATTTTGAAAAAACATAGAAAAGAAAATAAGTAAATCTCCTTAGCCTGGTGACTATTGCCTTTAAAAAAAAGCACATTTTATTGAAGTGTGACTCACACAGAAAAGTTAAATTGTATGTTTACAGCTCCATGAGTTTTCACAAAGTGAACACCCCTGTGTAACCAACATCAAGAAAAGAAACATTGCCAGACCAGAAATCCCCCACAGAAGTGTCCCTGCCCCCTGCCTGAGCCCTTCTCCATCTTTCCTCCTCAGGTAATTGTTAGCATGGTTTCTCTTCTAGTTTTGTCTGTTTTTCTTTTTCCATAATTTTTTTTTATTTTGAAAAAATGTCAAACCCACAAGAAAGCTGAAAGTATAGTACAATAAACACTCATATTTCCATTACCCAGACTTACTTATTGTTAACATTTTGCCATTTTTTTTATTTCTCTGAACCATTCTAAAGTTGAAAACATCATGTTTCACCCCTAAATACTTTATCACGTTATCACCTAAAAATAAGGATATCTCTCCTGTTTAACCTCAATACCATTATCACAGTCAAAATTAGACATTGATGAAGTAATTTGACCTAATAATATATTATATCCAAATTTCTCCAGTTTTTCCAATAATTTTATAGATTTTTTTTATCCATGATATGATCAATAATCATGTATTTTAATTATCCTACCTCTTTAGGTCTACTTTAATCTGGAATAGTCCTTTTGCTGTTTTTTTAAAAAGAAAATACTATTGGCACTTTTCAGATGTCCAGGTTGGTTGTTTGGTAAAATGGCCTTCAATTTGAATGTGTGTGATTTTTTTCTAATGATTCCATTCAGATTAAGTATTTTTGGCAGAAACATCATGAGTGACATGACTTCCTCTTTGGCTCATCTGTCAGGAGTCAAATATCAGTTTGTCACATTAATGATGATGCTAAATTGGAATCATTTGGTTAAGAAGGTGTCTGCCAGATTCCTTCATCATGAAGATATTCTTTATCTTCATAATTAATAAATAATCTGTGGAGTGATATTTTGAGACTGTGCGAATGTCTGTTCCCCTCAGAATTTTTACTCAATGGTTTTAGCATCCACTGATGATCTTTGCCTGAATTATTACATTAGTGGTTGCAAAATAATGGTATTTAAATTCTATTATTTCTTCTACACTGATTCTTGCTATGTTGTTAGCATTCTTCTGTAAGGAATCTTTCAATTTGTCTCTCACTCCTATCCACTTCTCAATTTCACCATAGAGTCAGATTCTTTTTATTTAGTGTTTTGTAAATATCATTATTATTTCTTTTGATGCCTCCAAGTTTGGCCATGGATAGTCCCTTCAAATGAGCCCATGAGTCCTTTTGATGTCCCAGCAGCTTCTGAGCACTCTTTTCCTTCTGGATGAGACAACTTTCCATTTATTTAAAAATAATTTTGCATAATTTAAAAAAAAATAAAAATAAGTAAAATTTTTAAAATAATAAAATTATTTAAAAATAATTTTAAGAGTGTTTTAAATTTTTTCTCATAAAGCTTTTACACGTTTTAAGTTTATTCTAAAATATATTATTTTTTGTTATTGCTATTATACATGAGGTTTTTCTCCTTTATTATGGCTTCTAACTGCATGTGTATATATGTATATATATTACATATATAACTATGTATATGTAGGGGTGTATATATATACATATTACATATATAAATATGTATATGTATGTGTATATATATCAATAGTATATATTCTACGAGTTTTTTATGTTAATTTTATGACTAGCTATTTTATTGAATTCTCTGTTGGTTGAGTTAGTCATTGATTCATTTGGGCTTTCCACATATACTATTCTACTATCTGAAAATAAAGATTGTTTTACATCCTTTCTAATTCTTGAGTTCTTTCTCTTGTCCAATTGCATCAGTGAATACCTCTAATAACAATGATAAATAGTTGTTCTTCACATTGGCGAATATGCCTCTAGTGTTTCCCATGAGATACTGTCTTCAGAACTGATTATGTATATGTATATATTTATGAATTGGTACTCATTATATATGTCCATATAATGTGTGTATATGTGTATGTGTAAAATCTATAAGGAAGTATCCTTTAATTCTTATTAAATTGGGTATTTTTGTCAGGAACGGGTTAGATTTTTTCAAACACCTTTCTGCATCTAAAAAAAAAGTTATAAAAGTTTCTTCTTAGATCTAGTAATATTAATAGATATGAAGGGAGCAGTAGACAACAGTACAATAATAGTAGGGACTTCAGTACCCCACTTTTAACATTGGAAATGATTATCAAGGCAAAAATCAATAAGGAAACAATGGGATTGAACCATACATTTAGACTAAGTGGAGCTAACAGACACCTATAGAACATTCCATCGTACAGCAGCAGAACACACATTCTTCTCAAGTACACATGGAACATTCTCAAGAATAGATAAATGATAGGACACAATGCAAGTCTTTGCAAATTTAAGAAGATTAAAATCATTCCAAATATCTTTTCCAAGCACAATAATATGAAACTAGAAATTAATAACATGAGGAAAGCTGGAAAATCTACAAATATGTGGAAACTAAACAACACACTCCTGAATAACCAATGGATCAAAAAAGAAACCAAAGTGAAATTTAAAAATATCTCAAACAAATGAAAATAGAAACACAACTTAAAATTTATGGAACACTGCAAAAACTGTTTTAAGAGGAAAGTTTATAGTGATAAATGTATATATTAAGAAATGAGAAAGTTTGCAAATAACTTTACACCTCAAGAAACTAGAAGAAGGGAAAATTAAGCCCAATGTTAGCAAAAGGAAGTAAGTAATAAATACCAGAGTAGAAATAAGTGAAAAAGAGACCAGAAAAAAACAATAGGAAAGGTCAATGAAACGAAGAGCTGGTTTTTCAAAAAGATAAATTGACAAGCTTTTAGTGAAACTAGGGGAAAAAGAGACAAATAAACAAAATCAGAAATAAAAGACCAAAAATAATAACTGATACTACAGAAATACATAGAATGGATAATTTACTATAATCATACAACCTACCAAGACTGAACCAGGAAGAAATAGCAAGTTGGAACAGACCAATGCAAGTAAGGAAATTGAATCAGTATTTAAAAACCTCCTAATGCAGAAAACCCCAGGACCAGATGGCTTCACAGGTGAATTCTATCAAACATTTAGGGAAGAACTAATGCTGATCCATCTCAAACTCTTCCAAAAAATTGAAGAGGAGGGAAGACTTCCAAACTTTTCTATGAGGCCAGCATTATACTGATACCAAAGCCAGATAAGGACACTACAAGAAAACTATAGACCAATATCCCTGGTGAATATAGTAGATGCAAAAATTCTCAATAAAATATTAGCAAATTCAAGAGCATATATTACCAAATTCAAGAACTCATTAAAAGGATTATACAACATGACCAAGTGGGATTTATCCCTGGGATGCAAGAATGGTTCTGTATACACACATCAATAACTATGATACACCACATTAATAGAATGAAAGATAAAAGTTATATGATCATCTCAATAGATGCAGAAAAAGCATTTGACAAAATACAACATGTCTTCATGATAAAAACCCTCAACAGATTGGCTATAAAAGGAACATATCTCAACATAATAAAGGCCATATGTGACCAACTCACAGTAACATTATACTCAGTGTAGAAAAATTGAAAGCTTTTCCTCTAAGACCAGAAACAGGACAAGGGTGCCCATTCTCTCCACTCTTTTTCAGTATAGTGCTGGAAGTCCTAGCTAGAGCAATCGGGCAGGACAAAGAAATAAAAGGCATCCAAATTGGAAAGGAAGAAGTAAAATTATT